>OZ023231.1:35913305-36460861 GCA_964006365.1 Trididemnum miniatum | reverse complement strand
GCTTCGACCTTTTTACAGCAAGAAATAGGCAGTCCTTTAAACGTCTTACCACAGGTCTTGCCAACTACAATCGCGTGGCTACATCCACAGATCCATGCCTTCTTTAGATGGATTGTTCCAAGGTTCCTTCGTGTAAGCGCCCTCTGACGATGGCTGGCTATGCAAGTGCCTGTCACGGTCCACAAGGATCTGAGGAATTTTTAGAGAAAGCATAGTGTAAGCGCCCTCTGACGTTGGCTGGCTTTGCAAGTGCCTGTCATGGTCCACATGCCTATCTGAATTCAGCAATTCGTTTAATGAAGATTGACTGTACTGCAACATCAGCATGACGTCACAATCCTTGATTGTTTACAGGAAATCTGTGACATCATTATCCAGCCTGTATTATTTTCTTGAAGGTTTTATTTCAAATTTTCTACCTTGAGCAGAGCGAGCAGAGGCTTAGATTTGGAGCGTGTAGTTCTTTTGAAGGTTAGAATTTTTTTTTCAGGAAGGTGGGAGGTTGCTATGCTGCACTGATGAGACCATAATAAGGTCGAAACGCGTCTGCAGCTGCAAATGAGTGGGTTGCCATAGGGGCTTCTAGTGATGTGGGCTAGTTAGGCTACCGGGAACTTAGTTGTGGGTTAGTGGTTATAGGTTCTTTCATTGGGTATCGTTGTTTGAGACCAAAAACTTGAGTTTGATATAGAAGTAACCTTTAAAGGTGCTAGGTAGAATGCATTGTATGTTGATGGATTTACTTCATGGATTTGAAGTTTTAAGCACCACTGAAGAGACTTTATTTAATAGTTAAAATAAAATGGCTGTTTTCCCATAAATTGCAGCTTAAAAAGAATGAGCGGCAAAAGAAAAGAGCAGAACAGAAAAAAAACGAACGGTCAAAAAGCCCTATTTTTTGGCACAATAAAGCTTTCCAAAAAAATCATTTTTGGATCTTATCCTTCTGCAAATTACATTTTTAAAAGTTTCCGAATTGGACCGTGTAAAAAAGCGACAGCGTCGTATCATTGTTTTCAGTGTGCAAGTACAGTACAGTGGAAAGTTTATGATACGGTACTGTACGGTAACACAGTAGAAGGTAATATTCAATCTATACAGTGTTTGAATTGATTTCTTTAACTAAGTTTGATTTACGAATAATAGTGCAGCAAATAAAATAGACGTCATATTTTACGACTTTAATAAGATATACAGTAATCTCCCGGTTAAGTTCGCAACCGTGTAAGTTCGCATCCCTATTAAGTTCGCAAAAAATTGTCCAAAAATCAAGATTCATTTTTTTGATATTTACAGCAAAACAAACAGATCATGAAAAAGTTTGCGGTTTAAACAAGTCATGAATCTTCAGCTGATGCATACTGCCTTCTCTCTTGTGCTTCGCTTCCAAAACCACCTGCCTCAATTTTCTCTGAAAGAATTCAAAGGAGTTTTTCAGTTCGTTATAATCAATTTCTGCTTCATCTTGCTCGTCGGGGCACAGCAACTGATCCTCTACTTCAAGAACCTTAGTGTTTTCTCGGAACACTAGGTTACAAGCCCTATTAACTCTAATGGTCGGAGTCTCCATCAGCGCTGACACAGGCCTTACGTTACGTAATAATGCACTTTGTACTAACAAACCATAGCCTAATTGTTATGTTCGCACCTACTGTATAAGTTCGCACAAACTGTTCAGATTTAAGTTGCGAACTTCACCGGTAGATTACTGTATTCTTTTGAATATGTCATATTGTCATACTCGCCATATTACAACAAAGTCATCTCAGATGTTATTAATAATTTAGGCTTGCGTACAATTTAGACTTATTTGGATGCAAGAGAAAATTAACGTAAGCTGAGCTGAAAGCAATTTAATCCAAAAAAGTAGGAAAGAGTTTACTGGTACAGATCAGTCCGTCTATTTGTTCGAACATCCCAGGTACGGTCATCAACGTACTAGCAGCCAATTGCAATCTCTCATCGTAAAACATTTTAGCTTTTCTCATACATTTGTTGCAAATCAAAATCAAATCTTTGTCATGCTCGCCGTATTACGCCCAAGCATGTAACGAGTTGCGGGGCCCATTTTCGCAGCTGAGCGCCTGAACGACACAGCTTCAAATTTCGAAGAAATATCGTAGCAGTGGCGAGCCGTCGACGACACCGTGTCTGATTTGACCGGCCCGGGAATTGAACCCAAACCTCCCGTACCGGAAGCGATGTCGTTACTACCACACCAACCGGCCATTGTTTCCAACTTGCATAGTTACATGAAAAACGAATTTAAACTTTGCAAGCTTAGATAGATGGTGAATGTTTTCAAAGCACAGGTGCTTTTGGGATGAGACAAAAAAATTTTGCCCCCTCCCCTCTGTTAAAAAAATGCCCCCCTGAGCTTAGTTTCTGGTTACGGGCCTGCTGAAAGAACTTGAACAAACCGCGATGTAAGATCGTCTGCATTTACTAATGAAATTGGATGTGACACAGAACACAATACAAAAATCGATATAACAAAATGATACAGCTTTTAAACGAAACATTAACAGGCCTTGCCCCTGCAAAATTACAGGCAGGGCCGGATTTACCAATAGGCGAGGCAGGCTGAAGCCTAGGGCCTCGGAGAAAACGATGGGCCTCATCACGAACGACGAAAACACGACATCTGCGGACATGAAGATTTTTTTTGGTCTTTACCGGTTTAGTGGAAAAAATAGAACTAGTCTAGGGCCACTCATTGTTTAAATCCGGCCTTGATTACATGCTATATGCAAAGGTGGCCACGGTATATTGTAAAAGTACCGCGGTATCGGTACTCGTTGCTCGGTACTTTTGTGATGTTTATTCTACATACTGTGCGAAGTAAATGTAAAAGCCTTGGTCATTTGGATAATTACACCACTCAAGATACTTACTTTATCAGTCACTTCACACCAACGTAACTTCCTGCAGAACACATGACCTTAGCGAACAACAATTTGTATACAACAAAATTACTACTCATCTAATTTTTCATCTAACATATGTTCTTTGCAATCCCATTTTGATGAATTCAATGAATTTCTCTTGAGCTTTTCAAGTCCGTATTCTTTATTTCTGAAATTAGAATAAATGTTGAACCTTTTATCAATGTTAATATACCCGGCTATACCTTTCTTCATCTTCCATCAAACACAAAGGCTGGCGGTGTTGGTGCATATTTTTTAGAAAACCTAACGGTTCACAATAAAGGCAACTTTGGTTTTAATATTGAAGGGTGCGAAAATTTATGGTTTGATGTAGAATTCCCAGGTCAAAAACAAACATTTACTTTAGCAGTACTTTATCGTCACCCACACAATAACACGTCTGAATTCATATATGCGTTGGATGAACAATTAAATATTCTCGACAAAGAAAAATCTAACAAGGTACATACATTAGGAGATATAAACTTAGGCTTAAACTCAAATAATCTATCCTCGAGTGCCTCGGACTATCTTAGAATGTTACAAAGCCACGCGTATTTCTCATTAATAACTAAACCAACTCGTGTCACAGTTTCCTCACAAACCGTCATTGATCATATTCTGACAAATGATTGTAGGTCTTTAATAACACCTGGTGTTTTTCACAAGATTTCTGATCACTCTTCAATTTTTGTGCTATTACCCATTCTAACCTCAACCAAACTAACTCTAATTTTAAATACTTCTATCGTAACGTTAGCTCAATAAATGGCGACAACTTCCGTACTGATTTGGAATCTGCTTGCTATCCCATATTATTTGATATAATGAATTCAACTTCAACGCACCAACAAATAGATGAATACTTTGATAGTCTAGTAAAAACATCTCTAAAGGCATAGATATCCATGCTCCAGTGCTCATCGCGTCCAAAAAACAACGACGCCTGAAACGAAATCCGTGGTTAACAAGAGGCTTGTGGATTTCAATCAAAAATACACAAAAACTTTTCAAAACCTGCTTTTTACATGGTAACATCTTTCAAAAAACCTTGCACAGAAAATGTTCCAACAAGCTAACAAGAGTAAAATCCCTTTCAAAGAAACTTTATTATAATCAAGCGTTTTCACACAAAAAAAAAAAAAAAATAACCCAAGAGAATTGCGGAAACTTATAAAATCAGTAATTCCATCCCAAAAACGTCCAATTCAACCTACTAAACTACTGACTGATAATGGAGTTATAGAAGACCCCACTAAAATATCTGAACATTTCAATAATTATTGTTCAGAGATAGGCGTAAACATTGCAAAAAATGCTTCCGACAATATAAACAACGATACAACTTTTAAGAAATATCTAAAAAATTCTGTAATTAATACCATTATTCTAGATTCCCCCCAAACAACCGAAGTTTATAAAATCATTAATTCTCTAAAACCTCACAAGGCCCAAGGACACGATAATATCTTATCCCATTTCTTGCGACTAGGAAGTGAAGTATTAGCGCTTATTCTTGCTCAACTTTTCTCTCACGTCTTTGAATTGGGATAATTTCCTCAAATTTTCAAAACTGCCAAAGTTATTCCAGTCTTTCAATCTGGTAATAAACAACTACTTAACAACTGCCGACCTATCTCTCTCCTTCCTTGTTTATACAAAGTTCTCGAAAAACTTATAAAAGCGCGATTTTTAAAGTTCTTTGACAAACACAAAATTTTGTATGGTCACCGATACGGCTTCAGAAAGAATCATTCTGTAGTGCATGCACTGCTAGATGTCACAGCCTTAGCTATGATTCAATCCAAGATAAAAAATATTCGGCTTTATTATTAATGGATTTTCGAAAAGCCTTTGATACAGTGTCACACAAAATTCTTCTGCAAAAACTTTATCACTGTGGAGTTCGTGGCCCTGCTCATTTGTTAATAGAAAGTTATCTCACTGAGCGAAAACAATGTGTAAGCATCAATAACTGCGCTTCTCCTACCAACTCCGTTAGAATAGGAGTACCCCAGGGTTCTATTCTTGGGCCACTGCTTTATCTCATCTACGTGAACGATCTTTGTAATGCCACTAAGTGCAATCCCCGGCTGTTCGCCGATGACACTTGCCTGTTTCTCAGTGATTTATCGCTCTTAGACCTTGAATTAAATTGCAATACTGAGCTGCAAAATCTCAACAATCAGTGCGTAGCGAACAAGCCACAAATCAATCCTCAAAAATCGACTGTCATAATCGTTCCCCCTAGATTATATGTCCCTATACCTCACATAAATCTGTCTTACAATAATTCGTTGATTTTATGCTACTACTCTTATAAATACTTAGGTATTACTATTGACAGCAAACTAAATTTCAAAATACACATCGAAAAAATTACTTCCAAAATATCAAGATCTGTAGGCATACTAAACAAACTACTTTACATATTTCCAACGTCTTCCCTAGTAGATCTTTATTTTGCTCTTGTACACTCTCATTTCTTATTCGGTCTCACTATTTGGGGTAGTACATTTCCATCATATTTAGACAAGCTGCAGAAGTTTCAAAATAAGGCCGTAAGAATAATTACCAACTCTGAAATACGTACACCTATATCACGCCTAAATTTCATAAATTAGGCATTTTGAAAATTTGTAATTTGTATATGAAATTACAAAAATTATGCACCACTACTCTACGCAAACTCTTCCCTCTTCTCTCTCTTCACTCTTTGCTAAAATATCAAATATACATCGTCGCAACACTCGATCAGTAGCGCATAATGATCTTCATCTTCCTAAATTCTCAACCAACAGATGCCAAAATTCAATTCGATATAAAGGAGTGAAAATTTGGAATTCCATACCATGTGAAATCAATCGTATCCTAAATTTAAACTTATTTACAAAAACGTTCTTCTCGATAAATACTTATAATGTTTAGAGTATAGTGCCTAGTGAAACGGTTATTTTCAATATTCCTGATCAATCTTAATTGAATATTTTTCTATCAGCATTCCGACGCTACATCCCAGTGTCTTATGGGTGGCTGCTTGACTAGAAGACCTTAACCGGTTATTCGCAGTCTCCCTGCGAGTAGATAAACTATTGTCTATGTGTATTCTTTCGTGCTCGTTGTTCGTGAACGTGTACTCGCAAATAAATCATCATCACCATCATCATCACTTCAAAACGCGTACTAATGTTGTTCATGATAAGAGTTTTGACGCTGAGTACGATTCTGACATTTTTTTAAATTATAATTTCATCTTGTGGGTGCAACAGTGCAACACGCAATATTCGCTTTTTTGCTGTTACTTGAGATCTCCTTATTTACGAGATTTTTTCCAACTTCCAAAATTAATGACCGCATTATTTCAGCCGCACAGAGCGTCCTCTGCTGCGTACTTACTACGTGCATAGGGGTTTACATTCAACGTGACCGGCTGACGGCGCCTTTGTCTGTATTCTACTGTACTGCGTGTGACAAAAGTAAAAAGGTTTGAAAATACCGAGTACTTTCAAAAAAAAGTACCGCGTTACCGGTACAACAGTACAACTTTTAAAGTGTACCGACGGTACCCGAACAAAAAAGTACCGCGGTACAATTGTACTCGTTACTGTGCAGTGTGCACCACTGGCTATATTCAACAAGTGTAAAAAAATATTGTCGTGCAACTAGCGGAGTGTGAACGCAATGTAGCTGCAGCCTTTTGAGCACATTTTCTGGCATTAACCATCGCCTCAAATCATTAAAATTAACCAATTAGATCATGAAGATGTTTAAGCGCCTGCTTTTTGCGTTGCCTCCCTTTCTGCATTGATCGCGTAGACCTTGGTACTTGGAGAGCAGGGTACTTCTGTTTGTACCTGCTAAAAAAGATTTTAATAAAAAAAAGCAATTAAAATTTACATAGTGCTGAAAAGAAACGCTTGTTTCAAAGTTATTCTATCTTCTGGATACCATAAAACTGATAAAACTCAATTTGTCATCAAAGCCGCCACTCTGTAGATATTGTTTGCTCTAAGCTTCCACAGAAAAATGCTAGAAATCGAAATTGCGTAGAAAATAGTCGAAAAATCAATCAGTTGAATTTATGAGATAGGTTATTACCGCGAAACGAAACAAAAAGTATTTTGAATTGCGCAATTATAGTGTTTTGTTGTTTTTTATGCGCCAAAAGCTAATGTTTAGATTGAGATTTGAGTGAAAACCCAGAAACTCATGATTTTTTACCGCGGGCAGCATCTTCGTCACCTATAGTTTAACATATAATTACCCCACTTCCCCCTCCACACTGATATAAAAACCCACAACGGAAATTTCGTTGCTTTTTTTAACATTGTTTGCTTTACCTGTGTTTAATTTATCGATATCAATTTTATTTGCAACTTGTACGCAGGTATGATGCCTTCAGAATTCTTCCCGGATTTCGGGGCGGTTGAATGGGGATACTTTCCCTCGTACCATATGATGGCGATGGCAAACCAATAACGAAACCAATCATGACCAGCAATGCAATTAAACTCAGCGAATATTTAGTTATATTTTTAACATTAATTAATTCAATCGTTTGTTCGTAAGCAATTAAAAAATACGCGCTTATGCTGCAAATATTCCGTACTTCTACTTTTCCAAACTGCTTGAGGTTCGTTATGTAGGTTGGATTCACTGATTTCATTTTGCAGTATTTAAATTCATTGACTTTGACAAAATAATCCAAAATGCAAACAGATTGTCTGTGCAAAAGATGATATGAAATTTGAATTCTGTATTTAATTTAAATTTTAAAAACGTTTGGCCTGAATGATTTTAAGCATCAATTTATAGTCACGTTTCTCACGTACTGGCATGATGTCTGCGCCCAGATGTCGTGTACCGTCTTTGGGCGCTTTCAACTACGACATTGCACACCGACCTGAAAATGAAATGTTACGTCTGATGCTTTTTCTCGAATTTGCGGATCTGTGTCTTCTGGCACTTTTGAGCTTGATTTATCGAATATGCATGAAACGCTTGGTCACCCTGGTATAACTCGTCTTCATCACATCGTGCGAAGTAAAAACTTGCCGTACTCAGTTCAAGATGTTAAAGAAGTATGCAATCAATGCAGAATCTGCGCAGAACTAAAACCAAGATTTTTCAGGAAGGAAGAAGAAATTCTGATCAAGGCGACAGCACCATGGCAACGAATCAGCATTGACTTCAAAGGTACAGTGAAAGGAAGAAATAATTATTGGTGGCTGTAGATGAGTACAGCCGATCTCCGTTTGCTTTTCCTAGCAAAAACATGAACGCTAAAACGATGATTGATTGCTTGAACACCTTTTTTTCGTTATTTAGTCTTCCAGGATATATACACGGTGATCGTGGATCGGCGTTTACGTCTAAAGAACTGAAAAATCATCTGCATTATCGGGGAATTGCAACAAGCCGCACGACCCCATACCATCCCACTGGAAATGCCCAATGCGAACGGACGAACCAAACCTTGTAACGCACTATTAAACTAATGTTGCAATCTAAAAAGATGCCCGAAGAATGTTGGGAAGTGGTTTTGCAGGATGCCTTACACGCAACGAGACCCCTATCATGCAAAACAACCAACGAAACTCCCCATGAAAGATTTCTCGGATTTTCGAGATCCATGATCGGAAAGTCTATCCCTAACTGGTTGTTGAATCCAGGCCCAGTGCTTCTTCGTAGACGTGTCAAAACAAAAAGCGACCCTCCATGTGATGAAATTGACCCAATTGATGCAAATTCAAGTTTCGCACGGGTTTGATATCAGAATGGTCAGGAGACTGCGGTCTCAACCAAAGACTTGGCGCCTTGCCCATCTTCGGATGTTCAGCCTATCTCGGAAGACAAAACTTTATCTCACTCTCAGAACGATGCTTCTTTTCCGGAAAATGAAGAACCTGAGACCACGCGAACAACAAAAAATTCTGAATTGCAACTGCCTAACGAACTAGACTCAGAAGATTATTTGCCACAAAACTCTAAGTATAAAGGGACCAAAATTTAGACAAAACTGATTACAACTCCCACATAGAAACTGTTCAACCGCGACGATCTTCCAGAAATAGAAGACCCTCAGACCGTTGTAGAAACGGTGTGCGTTACTAACTTGATTTCCTCTTAATTGTTTACACCGTGCCTTTGTCTTTATTTGTAGGTGAACTTGTTTGAATTGTATTTTGAGTGTATGATCGTAATCTGAGTTGTATGATGAGTTTTTAGAGCGGGAAAGAATGTGATATTATATCATTTAAGTATCGAACCTGCGATCTACACATTTGCACTGAGTTCTCAAACCAAATGGTTGCTCGAACGACTTCCTTAGTTGTAATTGCAATTGTGCGTCATTACCACGTGATTTGACAACTCGATAACTCGCCAGCACTGCAAAAATTGTCGTTTTGTTATTCATTTACCAGCGCCATGGCCAAGTGGTTAAGAGCGTTCGCCTTGGAAGCTGGTAGACTGGGTTTTATTCTCAGTCGGGCCAAACCAAAGACTTTAAAACTGGTATCTGCTGTTGCGCTTGCTAAACGCTCAGCAATTAAGTCTAGCGCGAACAATGAAATGAACAGGGAATAAAAATACGTCAGTGAATTCTTCATAAAATTTAGTCCTGGCGCTAAAGGACCTTAGTAGTTATAGCCCAAAGCTCCATAAAACCACGCAACGTTTCATTTCAATCTCAGTTGTAAAAGATGTATGTTGAGCGCAGTGTTTGTTCAGAACCTAAATGTCAAGTTTTGAGTAATTAATTAAGTGATCTTTTTTTTCAGATTTCGTATTATTTGAAGTTAAATAAAGCTGACGTTAAGATGCCTCTTTGTGACTTATATGGATTTACTTCACCATGCCCCTCTTTTGACTCTGCCTTTTAGTAAACAAGAATAATACCAATGGTGCAAAGTGACTGAAGTATGCCAAATTCTTTTGATGGTTTCTCTAGCTTATGTCCACGAGCGAATCCAAAGGGGTAGGATGAGGGATATGCAACCTCCCACCAGCCATTTACAAAAATATTTTTGATGCATACAATTTTCCTATAATTTCGAACCTCTTCGATAGCTACAAGCCTTACGCCTTAAGCACGCATAATTAAAAATGCGCGAACAAAATGCATCATATTTGGCGAAGCACCCAGAATTAGGGTCAAAAAATTTAAACACAATTTGCCTAAAAATTATTTAAAATGCACTAAAATAGCCATTACAGCATGTAAATTTTCAAAAATTTCCCGGGGGAGCATTCCCCCGGACTCCCCTAGAACTTTCCTGGTTTCTTAATCAGCTTCAAATTAGTTCTGGTTCTGCCGAAAAAAACGCGCTGGAAAAAATGTGGAAATTATGTCCCCCTTTTAAAGTTTCTCGCTACGCGACCACCGTCTTTGGTTGTAGGTGAAGAAAATCTGGTCATTGGTTTTGGGCCCCCCCACTTTAGAAATGCTTCTGCTATCGCTGGGTCGAAGGAGAGAAACAGACTAAGTAGCAATCCAATGCTGTAGCTAAACGGAAAGTTGTAACAACAATATTCATACTGCATCGGACGGCACACAGGATAAAAAGGTCCGCATTCGAATTTTAGGCAGAGGGACTAGTTCAAAAAACAAGCTATTGTCGCCCCCACAGCCAAGCGCTTGGGGAGGCAAATGGGGGCAGCGCACTGGAGGAGTTGGAACAAACTGCCGGGATCGTTTTCGGGTGCTGCAACCGTGCTTCTCATGTTGCACGGGTGCTGCAACCACGTTTCTCATGTTACTTTTCTTGATTTTCTATTCTCCCCTTGCATGTTACAACGTTTATCGTTTTGTTGCTTTTTCCCTTTTTTCGTGCTGTCCAATTATACTGCATATTATTTTTGTATATTTTTCTTGTGTTGACGGTACGGAAATAAAAGACACTAACTAACTCTAACTATCTAGCTATCGGGAACTGGAACGTTTCGTCACTGACAGGAAAAGAGCAGGAGCTTGTTTTCGAAGCCCAGCAGCATCGCCTTGATATTGTGGGAATTTCATTAACAAAGCACCGGGGTTCTGGAAATGTCGAGTTGAACGGTGGGTGGAAAATTTTCTACTCCGGTGTAGATGCAGCAATGTTGGCTCAAGCTGGTGTTGGCTTACTTGTGAGCCCCAACATGGCTGAGAGTGTCGTTGACTGGGTACCACTGGGAGGAAAGGTTTGTCTTCCAAAGCTGAGGCTGCAGGAGCGATCTCTGTGTATCTTGCAGGTGTACGCACCAAACATGGAATCACAGTGCGAAGCCTTTCTGGAGAAAGTTGAGGTTGCATTAGAAAAGCAACTTCATCAGAATCCCTTGTCCTTATGGGCAATTTTAATGCACATGTGGGCAACATGTTGACCCTAACATTAACAAGAACGGAAGGTGTTTATTGCAGTTCTGTGCCACCAATGGACTGTGCATAATGAACACATTTTTCAGCACAAAAGAATTCATTAATACACGTGGTACAGAGACTCCTTGGGACAACGCTCCTTAATTGACTTTTGTATCGTTTCGGCGGACTAAATATTTTCTACCGTGTCTGATGTTCGTGTTAAAAGAGGAGCGGAGTTGTCAGCGGATCACCACTTATATGTCTGTACTTTGAAATCCTTGAGAAAACGAAAAACTTTTCGACCACGAAAAACTTATCGAATCCAATGAGAATCATTGGCTGACAAAGAGGTAGCCTACGAAGTACGCACTGCATTTGCAGACAACATTGCATCTAAGTTCAAAGAACTTCCGGCCTCTACTGATGCCATTAAAACTGAGTGGTGTTTGTTTTGAACAGCAGTCATTATGTCCGCTTTTAACTGTTGCAGACGTAAGCGTGTTAAAGAGACGAAGAGAAGCGAGAAAAGGACTCCTTGATCGAACCAAGAAGTCAAAGAAGCTATTCGTGCAAAAAAAGTGGCCTATAAGGCCTGGTTTGCAAATAAGTCATCACTAGAACTTCGTTCGCAGTACTTTTTTTTTTAAGTTGCATATTTATCCTCCTATCACGAGAAAGCGATCAATGCGCTATACGAGCTCGCTTAGGAGTTGCCAGCCATCTGTCTACCACACCAAGATGTGGGAATCCCGCTAAGTGCCTTTCCCAACGGCACAACAAGTAAACTTGCCGACTTGTTCTCCACACTGTCCCTTTAATGCTGAACGTCAAGCAGGGAAGCTGTGAATACCAATTTTAAAGTCATTGGTTTGACCCGACTCGGAATCAAACCCGAGTCAACAGCTCAAGAGACAGACGCTCCATACCACTCGGCCATCTGAGCTGCTGAACTCTGAAGCACTTAAGGCTGCAGCCACAAGAGTTAAACTGTCTAAGGGCCTGGAAGAAATTCGGAGGAAGGTTAGACGATGATTTCAAAATGGCTAACAAAGTATTCTGGCAGACCTTTCGCCGTTTGCGTGGAAAAAGACCTCAAGCCGCTTTCTTCATTGAAGGTTCAAATGACGTCATTCTGAAAGATCAAGATGCTATTTTGAATCGGTGGAGAGAAAACTTTAGTGATCTTTTGAACCCAATGAATGCTACATGATCTTTTAAACCCGATGAAATCATTTTGCAATTACTTTACTTACTCATGCAATTCCTATTCTTACTCCACACGAAACTCCTCCAAGGATCAATTGCTTCTTCCGCGTTTAACTACAACCAGAACTCAAAAGTCCATAAAATACAAAGGCGCAAAACTACGGAATTGACTTCCTAAAACTCTTAGGCTTTTGTCATACAGGAGGTTCAAAAGTACTTACAAAAGCTTACTCTTGGAGAAATACGTTCAATACTAGTGTTTATAAATTTTAAAGCTTCTAGTCCGCTTCTTTTCCCTGATACATTAAACATTTAAATACTCTTAAGTTTTTGTTTTTCTTGTAAACTTATTTACGTAAGGCTGCTGTTCGACTCGAAGACTACTGGTCCTTTCACAGCTGCCTGTTGCAAATTTACTCTTCTGTGATAAACTAAGAATATTTGTTGTGTCGTTCGTTATGAGCAACGAAATGAACTTCTGTTCTGTTCTGTTTTACATCGGCACAAATTCACGAGGAACAGGTTGAGGAAGATATTTAGATAATCAAAGCAGATGTGAATGCAGTGATCAAATCATTAAAAACTGGAAAAGCACCTGGTGAGAATGATATCAGACCTGAAATGTTGAAAGCAATGAACATGTATGGTGTTCGTTGGTTGACTCGTGTTTGTAAGGTGGCATGTAGGACTGGGCAAGCACCAAAGCAATGGCAGACCAGTGTGATAATACCTATCCACAAGAAAGGAGACAAGAGAAAACGCACCAATTACAGGGGCATATTTCTCATCAGTGTCCCGGGTAAGATCTATGCCAAATGCCCTGAAAAAAAAAATGCCGTGAAATAGTCGAGCCTGAACTAACGGATGCTCAGTGTGGCTATCGTCATGGCCGAAGCACAATGGACCAGATCTTTGCCTTGCAGCAAATCTTTGAGACATCGTGGGAATATGCAAAAGAAGTCAATGCATGTTTTGTTGATCTTGAAAAATCATATGATCGCATTTCTAGAGACAAGTTTTGAGCGGGGCTGTTGCAGTATGGCATTGATGGCCAATTACTAACTGCCATTAAGTCGTTGTATAGGCATTCCGAGATTTGTGTTCGTGTTAACAGTGCAACAACTGACGCCTTGCGCATTGTCACTGGGTGCCTGCGTCCCACTCCATCGGTCTACCTTCCGGTTCTTTCAGGCATCCAGCCAGCTGAGCTTTGCCGCCAAGGAGCGACACTCTCCCTAGCCAACCGCAGCTCCCTGGACCCTGACCACATCTTACATGGCCAGTTTCTTGAGTCACAGGACGTATGTAGGGAGAGATTGAAATCTAGACGCTCATTTGTACCTGCTGCTCGGAAATTACTAGACAGTCTTTCTGAGATGGACGTCCGTGCAGCCGAGTGGACGAACACGAAATGGGACATGGAGTACTCTGCCAACGCATTGTCACTCCACGCTTTCATTCCCAAGGCTAGCTCTAGACCCTTGGGTATGGGTCTGCCCAGGGCAGCCTGGGTCAAGCTCAACCGTCTGCGTTCTGGTGTTGGACGTTTCTGTTCGTCCATGTACAAATGGGGTCTCGCTCCTCTAGCGAATTGTGAGTGTGGTGCCAGTGAACAAACCGCAGATCACATCATCTTACAGTGTCCCATACATCGAGCACCCCGAGGTATGTTTGGTCTAATGGTCTTGGATGACGAAACAAGATGCTGGCTGAAGTCCCTTACAGTCAGCATCTGACCCTAGCAGTTTGGTGGCCAGGGTGGTAAAAAGATAAACCCTCGGCCTTGGTCCTTCCATCTGTCTTGGAAGAGATGCCCCGCCAAACGACGACGAACAGTGCAACGACGAAACCTTTCAGAGTAAGTATGGGATTACGGCAAGACTGCACTCTTTCACCAATTCTGTTCCTTATATATAAGGTTATGCTAGATATATGTTGCGGCAAAAGTAGGCTTACTACGCAACTGTTGCTGTGATGAGTGACGAGACGAGTCTACTACAACATTCCTTTAAAGGTTTGTTGAGTCTACGCTTATTGCCTAGCTGTTAATCACGGTTGAAATGAACTGGAGCCAAAACTTCGTCTAAATGTGATAAAAATTCATACTAACATTGACGAGCTAGTTGTGCAGAAAGAAGCGCGTCTATCTCATTGAATACTGATTGGAAATAATAATTAAACAAATTACCTTTTTTTTCACAAATACGTCATAAATACCAGGGCTTTGGAGCAGGCACAAATTCTCGACTGCTGACGGTTCCAGCTTAGTATCTTCCTTCTACCACAAAGCAGCTCCGGCTCCGCAGCTCCTTGATACCACTACTCCAGCTCCTTCGGTTAAGAACTAAAATCCAAGCATGTTTGTGCAATTTGAAATTTTAAGTATGTAAATTTTCACTCGTTTAATCACAAAACTTTATAAATTCAAACCCTGATAATGCATCGTGCAAGTGTTATTGGAATTAAGGGTTTTTTCGTAAGCATGCGCAATTTTTATGCTGAAGTGGTACGGTGAGTTTTTGAAACTGTTTCAGTGGTACATTCATAGAAGAGTTGGGAAACCCTGAAATATCAGATAATTCGAGAATGGCTAAAACGCAAATAACTAATTTGTCTCTGGAACTACTTTGACATCAAATTTTCAAATTTGAAAAAGCAATTAGGGGAGGGGGAATTACGTTGTCATTAAAATGAGGCAATCATTTGCGCGAAGGAAAATTTTAGATTGTGATGTCACAGTTTGTGCTGATTTGCTCTAATTACCGAGTAAATTTTTCCATCTCTGCTACTATAATCCAAATAGGCCTAATTCCTCTCGTACAAATACCAATTTCCACGTCATTGTGGCCAAACTTTTGTAAAAAAAATTCCTAGTCTAGGCGTGTTCTAAAAAACTGTGAGAAATTTTTGGGCTGCAGCCGAGATCCTCAAACAAAACCCGGTTATTTAGCTTACGGGCACTTTAAACAAAAGGCTGTTATCATTAAAGAATTTTGATTTTGATGAAAAGTTTTGAAATTAATTCCATACAAAAATAAATTTATTTAATAAAAGTGAGTCCACTCGTGAATTTTTTTTGTTTTTGGATGATTTGACTTGTGGAATGTGCTATAGGCTGGATTTAGATTTAAAACCTTTTACCGGTACGGCGTTCCGGCAGCAAATCTTTTACCGGAACGGCGTGCTGGACCGTTCCGGCTTACTTTCACCACTGCCAACGGCACAACTAGCGAAAAAGTCGGTTTGCTCCACATTGTCCTTTTAATGCTGAACGTCAAGCAAGGAAGCTGTGGATAACAATTTTTAAGGCATTGGTTTGACCCGACTCGAAATCGAATATCAAGTCTACCGATCCAAAAGCAGACGCTTTATTTATCCACTCGGCAATCTAATTGGTTTAGTTTTTTAGATTGTTCCAAAAAAAAAAAAAACGCAGCCACTTCAAACTTAAACTATTTGTTAGCCTTTACGAAAGTTTTAGCTTTTTTATGTGGTTGCGAATGCATGAGATTACCGTAGGCTAAGTAAATCAGAGTCCTTTACGTAATGTTTCACCACAACACAATCTTTTAAATAAAAATTTCCTCAATCTTTTAAATAAAACTTTCCTCATTGCTCATGAAATGACTGAGCGTAAAAATGCATGTACAGAAACCACGTCTAACCTTCAGACTCATTTCGGTTGAATATTAGTCTTGCTTCCCTACACTAATATTTGATTGTCATAAATGAGTCGTTTTTTAAGTGATAAAAAGGTTTGATTGATTGTTTTATTAAAGTTTTGAGTAGCCTTTTCATGTCACATATTGTCTTATATTGGATTACAAATTCCTCGGTATGAAGTGTTGAAAAACTGTTACTTTTGCAGGCGCTGTTAAAAGAAACGCCACGACTACGAAATGTTCGAACAAAAACGTGGAACTAGCGCTAGGAAAGTGGTTTACTGGATCCCGTTATCGTAGTGGTGGCCGATCGAGCGAACGGGATTAAAAAGAATTTGTAATAAATAACTGGAAGTGTTCTGTTCTATAACTCATTCGAATAGACAGATAACTTCAATACGTTATTAGTTTACATACAACTCACAATGCTCACACGAGAGAATAAATGAAAACGGCGCGAAGCAGTAGCGTACTAGCAACTTCAGTGTTGCCATTAATAATGACGCATCTATTTACAATCATAATGCATAGCACCACAACCCCCCTTTTTAAAAGAGAGCACACGAAACTGGACACCTACGTAGCTTTCTGGTCAAGCTATACGAAATCTTTAAAACGTTATGAATTTTGTCTATGTCTCTCGCTTCGCCTAGCAGGAATGGGTTGCACTTGCACCTCATCATTGAAGTGGACTTTCCGTGCAGAGTTTTCGGAGTCTTCTTCCGTCTCTTGAGATACTATGGCGGCAGGTTTCACGAATCTTCGGTTGCGCCACAGTACACGTCCGCTAGGCAAACAAACGTGGTAGTCTCGGTTTTTTCCGATGCCAACGATATCGCCACAACGATCCCATTTCTTCGTGGCAGGGTCTTGTATACGAACTTTGTCACCGATTCGTAGCGATTTTAAAGGCTCGGCATGATGATTGTAATATTCCTCCTTTCTCTCCTTTGAAGTCGACTTGTCTAGGTTCTCCAATTGTTCCTTCCACGTCTTGGAGAGTGATTTGAGAGTAGCTGGTACAATAGATCTAATGGGGAATCCGTACAAGACCTCAACTGGAGATAACCCATGCTGTTTAGGGGTGTTAAGCCATTCCAGATGGCCTTCACAAAATTCGTCGCTATCAATGTTGCCGCTAACGGTGGATTTGGCAACAAGACTCTTCATCGCTTTGACAGCTGCTTCGGCATGTCCGTTGGACTGGGGGTAGTGAGGAGTGCTGATGGCGTGATTGACTCCCCACCTCTTCAAAAATTGTCGGAATTTGCCGGAGGAAAATTGGGGCCCACCATCCGTGCGAATGCGAACTGGGACGCCTGCATCCACAAAGAATTTGCGAAGTGTACTGATCACTTGCTGGGAAGAGGGGTCATTTCGGTATTCCGATATCTTGATCCAGCCGGATAAACGATCAACATAAACCAAATACGACTTTTCCGCATGATAAAAAGATCATCCGAGACATCTTCAAAGGGTCTGGACGGTGGAGGGTCGCACATCAACGGTTCCTTCTGAAGGCTTGGGCGGTATTTCTGACACTGAGAGCAAGATTCGACGGTATTTTGTATGTCACTTCCAATACCCGACCAGTAGACTGTTTGGTGTGCGCGTCGCTTTGTCCTCTCTATTCCTTGGTGAGAAGCGTGTAATCTAGCCATCACATTACGCTTTTCACTTTTGGGTATAACAATACGGTGTTTGTTCATAACAACTAATCCGTCTTCAACAGTGAGCTGGTGCGAGAGCTTTTTGAAGGGTTTCATAGACGCGGGTAGCTTAATATTGCTAGAAAAACCATCCTGAATGGCTACAATGAGAGATTGCATATCATCGTCTGTAATTGTACTCTCCCGTATTGCTTCTATCAAAGGATCAATGAGAGGCTTCCCATCCACGTTTTCTTCTCGAAGAACGGCAGAAATGTGCATACGGACGGAGCCTTCGTTGTCGTACGATATAAAATCTTCTGATGTGGGGTCACAAAGCGGGGCTCTTGAGAGGGCATCTGGAATGGTATGGTCCTTTCCCTTTCGCCAGATCGTGTGAAACGTGTAACCACAAAGTTTTTCCTTCAGCCTCTTGATTCTCGGATTGTCAATCATCTCCATCGTTTGGTCATTTAGAATCGACTCTAATGGTTTGTGATCTACTACGACATCGAACTTGGGTATTCCTTGTAAGTATGTGCGGCACTTGCGGATAGCCCAAACAACGCCTAATAATTCTAGTTCCACCATAGCATAACGAGACTCTGTTTCCGTGATAAATCTTGAGCCAGCTTGAGTGAGCTTCCAATCGTCTCCATGCTTTTGAAGCAAAGCGAATCCAAGACCTTTCAGTCTCGATGCGTCTGTTTGTAGCATTGTTGGCAACTTGGGATCAAATGGTGCGAGGATAGGGGGAGAACACAGCACGTTTTTAGTCTCTTCAAATGCTGCCTCGTGATTTGGGGTCCATAAAAATGCGTTCCTCGATTTCATCAAGTCACGGAGTGGTTCTGCAGCTTTGCTCAGCTGATTGGAAAATCGTCCCAGCTGATTGGCTAGACACATGAATGAACGGAGCTCAGTAATGTTGATAGGGGTTGGAAATTTGCGTATGGCTTCCACTTTTTTCGGATCCGCCTTGACTCCCTCACTATTGATGCGGTATACAACATAATCCACGGAGGTCTGTAATAATTCAAATTTCTCGGAATTGAGGGTAATGCCGTGCTGACGACATCTATTTAACACAGTAACAACGACATTCAAATTGTCTTGAGGAGAGCTGCTGTGGATTAGTATGTCATCTACCACTTTTTCGACACGATCGATGCCTTGAATGGCTTCATCTCCTCGAGAGCAATATTCGTCTTGGGAAGACGTCAACCTCATAGGTGCTCGCAGAAATTTGTATCTGCCATAGGGAGTAATGAAAGTGGTCAGGTTCTGACTTTTTTCGTCCAAGGGCACTTGCCAATATCCCTTTACTGCGTCCAACGTTGTGAAAAACTGGGAATCGGGTGCAATGTTCGATACTGCATCACTTGGGGTGCGAGTTGGGTAGTGCGGTCGTTTAACATACTTATTCAGCTTTTGGAGATCAACGCATAATCTTATTCCTCCGTTTCGTTTTGGCACTACCACAAGAGGATGGACCCAGTCTGTGGCTTCTGCGACAGGTTGGATTACGCCGGCGGCGACTTGTTTGTCCAACTCTTCTTTAACCAGCTGACGGTAAGCAAATGGTATTTGGCGGGGTGCCGACAACGAAAATGGTTGAGCATCGTCTTGTAAGGATATCGTCTTTGGTCTTCCAGTCATCTCTCGGAGTTTCCCTTCTTGGATGAAAACATCGCTGTATTCTCGTAGTAACTGTTCTTTGACGTTAACAACTTCTTCCTCTGCTGGCAGACAAGAGACATGAAAATCCACAGTGGGATGGCGGTCAGTGACCCGTGACACCGGTTTGGTAGAGTGCGATTGATTAATAGGCCGTGGGTAAGTGTTTGGCAAGATGTCAAGCGACATACATGTGTACCAAGCTAACAAAAAAATATCAACACGCTCGCAAATAAACATAGGCCTTGTTACGCTATCACAAAAAACGCCTAGAAAATGGATTTCGTGATACCCACCGAAGAACTAGATGAAACTTTGTAAATTTGAAGATTAAGAAATGCTGAATTTAAATCTCGTGTCTTCCGTGTCCAACAGGTGCCGTTACGTCATAATGACGTCATGAAGACAAAAATAGCTCTTTCAAAGATGCAGAAATTCCACTCACTTAAAAGCCTCTAAATTTTTTTGTGGTTGATGTAAATGCATCAGACCACTTTCAAAGTAATCTTTGGTTGACAGACTATGTCCATGCGAAACTGTGACGTCATAAGTTGATGACGTCATAACCTACAAGTAAAAGATTTTGTAAAAACAATTATTTTTCTGGATGGGGTGTATACAGTTCCTTGTAACTTCGGTTGTAGTACGTTTAACAAGCTAAAAATTGGTGTGAAAAATCCAAATATACATGTTACCACATCTGCAAAATTTCGACCAGTTTTATTCAGTAGTTTTTTTGCTATTGACCTACAATGATTACATATTAACCATTAGCTTAAACCGCAACCAGACCAGAAAATAAATAATCATATTGAGAAATTGCTTCCAACTTCTTGTCTTAGCAATACAAACACTTTAAAATAGCTTGGAGACATCTCTAGTCAACAATTTGCATCAATTTCAAATACTCACGTCATAAGTTGATGACGTCATAACTCACAAGTAAGATTTTGCAAAAAATATATTTTTGCTAGACAGGCTGCATATACAGTTCCTTATAACTTCATATATAGTAAGTTTAAAAAGCTGAAATTTAGCTTGGAAAATCTAAGCATACATATTAACACATCTGCAAAACTTTGACTAGTTTGATGGAGTATTTTTTTTTTTTCTTCTATAGACGTACAACAATTAGTTATTTACCGCTAGCTTAACGCGCAATCATACAAGATAGTAAATAATTGTATCGAGTAATTGTTGCAAACACTTAAAAATATTTTGGGACATTTTCAGTCAATAATTTGCTTTTGTGCCAAACACTGACGTCATAAGTTGATGACGTCATATCACCCACAAGTAAAAACTTTCTCTGAACAGAGTATACATAAATTTTTTAACCACTATTTTCATTGAAAAACAATGTGAAACTTGACGTGGATAAATTAAGCATACGGTACATACTGGCACACCTGCAAATTTTGTCCAGTTTTGTCAAATACTTTCTAGGTTACGAGACGATTATCCTACTCTCTAACAGCTGATAACTTGCAATACTTCACGTATTTCAACTACTGCATCAAGTTAACGCTAAGGAATTCAATTGGTATAAATTAAGCACTTCAAAGTATTTTTTTAATGTAACCAAAAACAACATATCGGTACCCTTTGCGTCAGTTTTGTGCAATTACATAATGGCATCATAATTCTCGAAAGAAATATATTTTACGAAAAAGACCTTTATTGGATCAGCAAATTAATTTTATTAGTTACTGTTCCTTGCTGCCAATCTACTTTAAAAAGATATAAACATAAATTTTTCCGCCGTAATATATTTTCATTGACTAAATTTTGTATCTGGCTAAAACACCTATAGGCTACATTGATAAGCAGGTCTTAATACTTGAAAAACAAAGAGAAATTTGGTGTGAATAAGCTATATTAAATTTTGTTACATTAAAATAAAACCTTTAGTTACGACAAACACGTTTTAACATTTTTCAACTAGCTACAAATTGGTTGTCATCACTATCATCGTCGTCATTACTGACATCATTCACTAGTTCTACTTCAATTACGGTCTCCGAATCATTTTCACAAACAACGCAAGAGCAGAGCTCGGTGCATGATACGCCGTTTCCAACGCAAGAACACTGATTTATTGTCTCTGTTAACAGTCTGCTCAATCACTTGATCTGCGGTTGTTGCGAAAAATCCGTATCGCTCTTGTTGCTGAATTGCAAATTCACCAGCACGTAAATGCTCAAGAGCAAATGGGTGTGCTTTTTCAAATTCAAGCATTTCATGCAAATAGACAGGAACGTAGCGAGAATAATTCACACAATCGTAGGCAAGCAGCCAAGGAGTTATCTTCTCCAAAGTATTTAAATGACCTTCCCAATCTAATCGACGGGTACAGCTAATAAAGTGTAATAAAGTAGACACCAAACGGCTGCAACAGGGCAAAAGTAGGGAAAGCAGAGGCTTGCGTAGCACAGAACATGTCGTAATTGCTTACAAAATATTGAAAGACATCTTCCTGAAGTGGATGGAAAAGCAGAGATCATCGCCTCTGTCAAGTCACTAATTTCTTTTTTTTCACATATGTTGAATAAACTTGATGACCGCAACGCTTGTATGGACAAACTTTCAATTCTTTCAGGAGAATCATCTTCTGAAAATATTCTGTTAGAATTCGAACATACGCGCCTTTCAATACTTCTTTCATTGGTAAATCGAAAATAGCATTATTGATGAAAACCATGTCTATGGGCGCTCGGTGACAGATCAGTTAATGAATTTATATCCCATATAATTGTAAATTTTTAGCAGCAATAACTTTTTCAGTACAATCCAAACTCAGTCATTTATAAGCACATTACTTTAGAGTGCTGAAACTTGTTGCAGTAAACTTTTTTAAATCACTTTCATAGACGTCATCATAGTGAACAATTATGCATTTCATCAAATCAAAATCAAATCTTCATTTTACTCGCGGTATTACGCCGAAGCGTGTAACGAGTTGCGGGGCCCATCTCCGCGGCTTAGCGCCTGGGCTACACAGCTCCGAAGAAACGTCGCAGCGGTGGCGAGCCGTTGGCGACACTGTGCCGATTTGACCGGTCCGGGAATCGAACCCCACACCTCCCGCACCGAGAGCGTGCGCTTGACAACTGAGCTAACGGCCATTGATTCTCTAAATTATTACTCACTGATAAATGAAAATGATACGCGCCAAGCTGAATGAGATCTATTAGCACCAATAGTATTGGTAGAGTATTTTTGTATTTAGTCGCATCTTTATCCTCTTATCACGTGAAAGCGATCAATGCGCTATACGAGCTCGCTGAGGAATTGCCGGCCATCTGTCAATAACACCAAGATGGTGGAATGCCGCTAAGTGTATTTCCAAACGTCACAACAAGTAAACTTGCCGGCTTGTTCTCCACACTGTCCGTATAATGCTGAGCGTCAAGCAGGGAAGCTGTGAATACCAATTTTATAGTCATTGGTTTGACCCGACCTGGAATCAAACCCAAGTCTACAGCTCCCGAGGCGGACGCTCTAATCATTCGCCCATCTGAGCAGTATGGAAAACTAGTCTGTCCGTAGGAATTGCACCCAGATTCTGGATTACCACAAAAAGCACGTAACTCTAGCCTGACTTTTTAACATCATTTCCTCACAAACCTATCCAGCAACAGAGTATACAGATACGTAGGATATATGACGTTTCTGCAAGTGAACCTATAAGTCATTTCGATAAGCTAGGCTAACTGACTTTTAAAAAGGTTTAATAATACCGCTTCAACTTTTTAATTTTATCTATCTCTACACTTTAGCAGCTAAACCTACCTAAGTTTGTGCCACTAGCACTAGTAGACTGCCAGTTCCATTATTTCGTTGTTTTACCTTGATCAGCTGTTTGGCGTAACTATGACGAAACAGCTGATAAGAACATGTTTCCAAATTTTAACTTGCATAAGTTAATTTTTTATGACTTAGATGCTGTCACTTCATTTAAAAATTATACAAAAATAATTAAATTCAGCTTACAATTCAACTTAAAAATCAATATATTAGATATTTTTTTGTACTTTAGTTTAAAATGTTATTGAACACTGAGCAAAAAACATTTAGAAACTAACCCGGCAACACGTAATGACGAAAAAGCGGTGATGCGCTTTATGCGCAATAGTATTCATCCGCTAAAATTTTTCAATATTCAAACGGTTATATCTCAAAAACGGCACCTGCTTGCACGGGAAGACACTCCAGTTTCGATCTACTACCATAATTATATTTACAGACAATTTTTTGCATAGTTCTTTGTTAGGTATCACGAGACGACAAGATAGAGCACAGTGCAACAAGGCCTAACACGTGTTCATCGACTGTACGACCACAATACTCAATTACACAAGGTAGAGTACCAATACAACACAACTCATGCCCATTGGCAACAATTAAATTGTCATTTGGAGGAGGAAGTAAATTTTCGGCGGGAATTCCCAACAGGTCATGTATGTAGGTTCCGGCAAGGGTGGCTTCCGCCCCCGTGTCAGGTGTCGCCTCGAGTGAACCAATGTGATCTTTCGTCTCCGCCATATGCAAAGCGACAGTAATTTGCGGGGCGGGCTGATCACCTTGCGTCTCATGGATGTTGCAAGCACACACTCTGACATGGCCATTAGCTTTTCGCTTGTTATCGGTAGCACATTGCGCGTTAGGCCTACTAAAACACACTGACGCAAAATGGCCCTTTTTGTGGCAATTCAAGCATGTTTTGCCGGTTGCTGGGCACACAGTTTGTCCTTTGGGTGGACATGTAGATCTACCGCATCTACCGCAGGAACTGGATTTAGATATGTCCTTAGACTTGGATCGAGCTCGGTAAACGTTTTTCTCAGATTTCGCTCTGCCCATGCGAGCCTCGTCAAGTTTTGCAGATTCTTCAGATCTGCATAGATCGGTAACTTTTTGTAAGTCCGGTAACGGGGAAATAGCCAGAAGTTTTATCCGGGTTTCTTTATCGCGTATTCCCGACATGATTTTAGTCACGAGACGGCGGTCCATACAAGAGTCACATAGGTCGGCGTCGCGAGGTAATGTTTTTATAGCGATAAGAAATGCATCAAAAAACTCACCGATTGCTTGCTTGCGTTCTTGAAATGCGACACTATCTAATGCAATGTCGCGCTGGCTTCGAACGTATTCTTTAATTTTGTCCAATAGTGCCTCTGCTGACAATTCAGTTTCATCAGGAATTAGGAGAGTGTGTTCGACTGCTTCCCGCATGTCCATGGAGAAAAATGTGCGCAATAATGCTAGCTGGCTTCGCTGCGGCAGCTCTTGAGCCTGAGCTGCCACTACGTAATCATTATAGGTTTTTCGCCATTTTGCGAATTCTGCCAACGAAATTCTTACGTCTAGAATAGGAGGCTTTTGAGCATCTGCCTTCGGACGGCGAGGGAGATCCACTCCCCGCGTGTGGTTACTTAAAAACTGACTTTCTTCAATGTGCGACTCTGTGGTAGAAGCGCGTTGTATCAATTGACCCATTAGCTGCTACATTTGCCGTTGACTTTCAGACTGCGCAGTTAAAAACTGTTGAATCCAAGTTGGGGGTTCAGCAGATGTAGCAGCAGAATCGTCTAACTGCTGTGGGTAAACTGCTTCAGCCAGCTTTTTTCGTAAATTATCGACCTCAGCTTCGAGTTCCTTGCGGGTGGGCATAATGATGAATGCAGCAACTGTCGGTAGACTAGACTGCTGGTAACTGAAATGATAGTCGTAAGGCAGGCTATGCTGTTTGGATGAAAACTCTGAAGAACTTAACTGAATTTAGCTGCTGTAGGTTCTAAATCATGACCGACGACGCCATGTTCTGTTCTATAACTCATTCGAATAGACAGATAACTTCAATACGTTATTAGTTTATATGCAACTCACAATGCTCACACGAGAAAATGAATGAAAACGGCGCGAAGCAGTAGCGTACTAGCAACTTCAGTGTTGCCATTACTAATGACGCATCTATTTACAATCATAATGCATAACACCACAGGATGCAGTGTGTAATGGTGTGTAATACGTATGTTTTGTTTGGAACATTTTTTGTAAAAAAAAACTTGGTAGCCTACTGGAAGTGTGTATGGTGATCTTAGTGAGCAAAAATTCATTTAATTGCTACTGAGCTATCCTCATGTAGTAGTATATTTAGCATGCAAGCGAGCCTATATTATGTAATGGGCAGTAAAACGCCCTTATAATGTGCGCTCCGTTCCCTGAAGCAAAAGACGATAAAATTATGACGTGAGAACCAAATGTGCAGTTTCAGGTACATCGTATAACTGGGAGGCCAAAGTGGGGAACCAAATGAATATGCATATGAACAATATAGGGGACCAAAGAATACGCATATAAAAAATAGGGGTCCCAACTGGGTTACAATTGGGCAGTTTTTGGGACTCAAGTGGGCAGCCCACGTGGGACCCACCTCTATGTGAACCTGGGCACCAAATGGGTTCCAACTGGGCTGCCCAGTTGGATCCCACTTGTGTCCCAACTGAGCAGCCCAGTTGGGACCCATTTGATGCCCAGGTTCACATATAGCAAATTATTAATAGGCAGCCCAGTTGGGTCCCATATAACTGCCCACTTGTCACCCAGTTGGGACCCATATGGGCTTGCTATCTGGGCTGTGAATACCATTTTTTAAAGTCTTTTGGTATGACTCGACAAGGGAATTGAACCCAGGTCTACCGACTGCGAGACGGACGCTCTAACCACTAAGCCACCGCGCTGGCACATAAACTACCATGTAGCCTAACTTACCAGAATTCAACAAAATTTTAACTAAACTTGCCTGAATTTCAATTTTCCAATCGGGATTAATGTCCATCTTGTTACTGACCAGTAAGGGATTTAAAATACCTTCAAAAATGGTCCTGCATTTCTCTTCGTTCCTGCTGCATTGTTGCCCATGACTGCACCAAGACTGCACAATAGCACAGATTCGCTCAAGTGTGACTCGTCAAACGCACGCATTGAAAGCAATTTTTATTCTCTTTATTGTGCCGCTTTTTTTTCACGCCGGAGTTACACGTCTACTAATGGAAGGTCTTGGGTGAAACCTTTTCGCTCCTTAAATGAAACCCAAAGAATCAAGCAAAAGTGTGAATGAAATATCTGGATTGTTTCCTTCGTTATGGCGTTATATAGCGTAATCATGATAACTGCAATTGCGCGGTAATTTAGACTAGAAACATTACAATTCGATGCACTTTAATACCTCTGAATTACTATAGGCTAATTGTAGTATATTTACGTCATCACGATGTGACGTCACTGAACCCCCCCATTGAAAAATCCTGCGTACGCCACTGGATATCGAAACAAAAGTATCGCGCGATACATATCGCCGATACAACTATCTCGATACTGACCATCTCTGACCACTCCCTACATTTTCCGTTACCTCCCCCACATTCACCTTCAGTAGTTGGTAGAAACGCGGCAACGCTTTAACCAGTGACTTCTCAAAGGAGACGCATTACTAATGCTCCGCGAATAACCAATATTAATCCACTTGAACTATTTGTTGTTTATTGCGCTACAATCGCTGTTTAGTTTTCTGTGAAAATTGGTGTACGTGGTTAACTTTAAAGTATTTCATGTTTGAATAACTTTTTTTACGCTAACATTGTGTGATTACGAACATATTTACAAACTTGTTCAATTTAGTTCGATTAGGTCGTTCCGCATGACTGAACAGTCTCTCAACTTCTTGCGCTGTAAATTTCTGCTGGTTACTTTTAATGATTTAACTGCGGCATCTGCATGTGTTGATCAACAGACCTGCTATTGCTGGGCTGTTTTTAAAATAAGTGATGGAGTTAAGTCTTAATGTTCGGAACCAAGACCGAGACTTGAAAAAATTTTTGAGACCAAAACTTTTATGAAAATTTATTCGCATGTTAACACCTAACAACTTTCATGGTCTTTTTCGCCTAAAAAGCTTCTTCCAATCACCCCTGAAAATCTTCGCGTCCTCCCGATTTCGTCGCTCATGTTTCGGGATCAATTCCCGAGCCGATCAAATCGGACACAGTGCCGCCAACGGTTAGCCACCGCTGCGACGTTTTTCAGAGGGTGTTGCCCTGGCGCTAAGCCGCGCAGATGGGGCTCACCACTCGTTTCACGCTTCGGCGTAATAACGCGAATATAATGAAAATTTGATTTTTGGTTCATACTTCATGCGATATAAATCTTCGCTGACTCTTATTGTTATTGTTGCCGGTACTCTTAGATGTTTTTAAAATAAGTTTCAAAGACAGGTGTTGGTAGGAAAAAATTCATTACTCTGAGTCTGCAATCTCATCCGTAGCGTACTGCAGCAGATTTTCTTTGCCAATAAAAAAATCACTGGAAAGCTGACGGAATGAGATATCAAATCAAAAAACTCTATTTTTCGGACTTTTCCTAAAATCCACTCAATTTGCCACGAGTTATTAATGTGGTAAAGAATACAACTGTTACTGTTTCAAAAATTCTAAAACTTTTGAAGCATCACTCATCTTTTTAACACATTTAGAACATGAAATATGTAAAAATTTGTACTTTCGGGAGGTCCGAACCCCTCCATCATAAAAACGTAACGGGTGCGAGCATGAAAGTTTGCCTGATTTTCTTCAATTTTTTTTATGGGTTTTTACATGGCAGAGAACGTATGGCAATATTGTAAGATGTCTCCGACAATGTTTTAATTTTATGCTCACATCCAATAAATTCAAAGTTTTTTTAGTCCTACACAACCTAAAGTTTTGAATCTCCAGACTTCTCGCATTTCAAGACTATAATTTTACGAGACTCGAGATCTAGACTTGTAGTTCAAGACCGAGACGAGACTTTGAAAATTGTGTCTCGAGACCCGAGACTTGTCTCGAAAACTCGGTCACTACTTACCACATGAACTAACAAATCGGGTTACTAGTAGTTGTTTATTTTTTCTTTCCACAAAGTAACGCACAAAAAACAAATCCTTACATTCGGATAGAAACAAGGAGCATCGAATAGCCCTAAGGTTTTCTAGTCGAGATGCCCCTTGTTTAAAGACACAAAGCATTAACACATACCAATAGCTGTAACATAATTTGCACACATATAAACATAGCGCACAGAACAAACAATGTTGATCAGCGTTAACAATATAGTCAGCACTCTCTAATCAAATTTTCTTTAAACTGCTTTTCAAAGGAATTGAAGGGTTTATTTTTTAATTTTTCGCTAATTTCGTTCCACAGTTTAACACCCCGGAATTCAACCTTCTTTTGCCCAGTAGATTCAGAAACTCGAGGTAAAAAATAATTAGATCTGCTTGGTCTCCTGGTTTCATAATCATGAATTCTTTCAATCGTCGAAAAACCATAGTTGCATGAATTAGGTAGCTTGTTTTTGTAAAGCTTATGCATGAATTTAGCAAGCTCTAATTCGTACACATCATGTAATTTTAGAAAGTCTAATTTCTTGTTCACAAGTTGTTTAACTTATGGTCACAAGTTACTCAACTTATCTTTCACAAGTTGCTTAACTTTATGGACTATCATACATAAAAAGTCTGGTCAACTATAGGCCTAATTATGCAATACCAGTTGTCTCGAGCAGAGATGGGCATTTATCGAGATAATTTTTCGGCGATAATTTATTATCGATTATCGCTCAAAATACCTTTGATTTATCGATTACCGATATAGCTTTTGAAATATATTTTGTTATCGCCGATAAATTATAGCGATAAACAATTCTTTATGCACACAGTGTTCAAAATTAGTGAGTTAGCGTTATGTCAAAATACACGGTATCCATAAATCAGGCTTGTTCATGGGACATATTTTTCTGTCCCATCGCATCCCGTAGCAATTTATGCCTGTCCCATCCCATCCCATCCAATGAGATTCCCATCAAAATACAATTCAATAAATTTTATTAAATTTATGAAAATTTACACCCTCTAAGATTTTTTCTCATTTCTAAGATTAATTGAAAATTTTCAGTAAAAACATGGAACTTTAAGATTACACCATTTTTCCAGTAATTGGTGTCCAAGTACACCATCTGACAACAACAAAGCACCACTATCTTGTAACAACAATGCTAAGGGAAAATCTTTATAAAGAAAAAAGTGGACTAAAAAGAATTGTTTAAAGCAAAAAAGTATAAAACCTAAAGTTAGGTATGACATTATCAAGACGCTGTCACGTGGATACTGTCCCATGGGTCCCATGGGAAATGCAATTCGTGCTGTCCCATCCCATCCCATGGGACATTTCCCATGGGAATCCCATTCCCAGGGACAAGCCTGCCATAAATTCTTCTTGCAATTTAAAAAATTGCTCTTCGTTATGTTTAATGCCACGGCAGAGTAGAGATGGCACGGGCTGACTTTTTTGCAGACCGGACGGCTCATAGCCCGGAGCCTCCTGCCCAATAGCGATAATTTCGACTCAGCAAATCATCCCCAAAATAAAGCCCGGTCCGCCCAAAGCCCATTCTTTTATGAACCTTCAACCACATTTAAAAGAAAACTGAAAGTTGAAAGGGAGTTCAAAAATTGGTAGCGGCTCGTCAGCGGCCCAATTAGAAACAAAAGATAGAACTAGGCCGTTAGCGGACCTGTAAAAATACCGGTTGACGGCTCGTTGACGGGCCTCTTAGCGGCCCATGCCATCTCTACGGCAGAATCCGTGAGCCGCTCTCTTTTCTTAAAAAATCTAGAAAAACATTTTCGCAATTTGACGTATAAAAAAACAAACTTCGTCAAACACATGAAAATTTACCGCAACAATTGTCGTAAAATTTATCGGCGATAGTTTATTGATTACCCATATCGCTTCAAGAAATTGAGATTTATCGATCATCGTTATCGCCCATGGCTTTTTAAAAATTATCGATTATCGTTATCGCTTCAGTACAGAAAGGTTTATCCCTTAAAATTACAGACCCTCTCTAATGCGTCTTTACTATTTTGTATGAAATTTGTATGCGTTGATCTACTTTGCGACCGCCCTCCCCCCTTTTTTTATTACCTATAACACTCGTCACAGTATTTTAACATCCCCCTATCCGCCTTTCTACTATAGCACCGTATTCCGGCCACGCTTTTTTTTTTCTTCGAATGTTTCTAGACTAGCTTGTGACTAGCTCGCTTGAGCACTGAGCTGTTCGCAGCGGAGACTACCCTCCTTCTGTGGTTCACGTCAGGTTTTTAGTGTAGTAAGCGTAGTTTGTCAATATGACTATCAGTTATTCACTACCAGACTAACTTTAAACCCTAAATTAGATACCTCCTGATGATCCGCTGAGGTGAAACAGTCTGTAGAGGTTTTTACTTTATGTTTTTAAATAAATATATACCGGTATGCTCCGACCTTGGTCATTGAGCCCTTTTGTTACTGGAAGCAACCATTTCCCGTAATTGAGTTATTGTATAAAAAACAAGAGCAAACACATCCAGCTTCGCACAACGGCGACTACAGTGAGCACTACACTGCAGCTCGAGATCGATGCAGAGTGGAGATCAAACACTCTTCTCAGGAAATCTTTCGATTTGAAGAGATCTCCTGGTATCTGGTATGTATGTCATTGTCATTGGTTGGATGGATAGAAAAAGCAGCTAGATCAGCTAGTGTTCTTTTTCAGGGCGTTTTGAGAAACCGAAATGGTCTCCCACAACTGTCGCGAGGTCTTGCAAAATCTGCTTCTGCAATAGTGTACAAAGTCATGTTCTAAGTTATAAATTCAATTGGCGGTCTTTCAAAATTGCTTAATAGTTTCACAAGCCAAAGCTTAAAAAACACTGAGCTGGATATATGAAGACATGGGCCAAAATTCAGATAAAGCTACAAAGGTGATTGAGCTCGCCGTCTGACTACTGCAATCTCCCGCTGTACACGGTTGATACGACGCGTTTAGAGGCTTGTTCAATCAAGCGTGAAATGCTAGCACAAAATCGTAGTTGTGAGTCTATTATAGTAAGAAGTCAATGGTCTCATAGACTCGGGGTCTATGCTTGAACGGATTATTTAAAAGCACAATATTTCGCGTAAAAGCTGCAGCGCATTTTCTTCTTTCTCTCTTTTGAATTGAACCCCTAGAATTGAGTGCTCTCGTTTATTCTGCCAAAATGACATGATGATGATGATGATGCATTTATTTTTGTTTGAAAAGAACAGGTATTGACGCAAAAACGAAAATGCAGTAAAGTACAAAAACATTAAAGCACATAGTAGATACAAGTTCTTTTCAGTGAGAGGCTACGAAAGACCATGAACAGATGAATCCAGGTCCGCAAAGCGAGCTTGGCGAGGTCATCAAGTCTGTAACCTCTCACTACTCAAGATCTAACTTACTTACAGGTTTACATTAGTAAAAGTAAAAGCATGAAAGAAAAAATAAAAACAAAACACACACACACATTCCGAAAAAAAGACAAGCAAATTATTTACAAAAAAAAAAGTATACTTTATTTACAAGAAAGTAAGGTGATTTCAGTCAAATCAAACAACCAAAGTTTTATTTCCCTAAGCAAATTTATGAAGCTGGCCAAGTTGTAAACTATAATGGGCCATTAAGAGGTGGTTGTTGATTGTATATTGAGAAGGTAGCGCTTCAATTTGTTAATAGAGGTTAGTCGTCCTTTTTCAAATGACTGTTTTAGTTCAGGAGGAAGAGTTTTCCATATGTGAGCTGGTTAGGGCCAAATACTTTTATAGATTGTTGGGTTGACGATTTTGTTACACGACGCATGAAGAAATTATTTTTACTTGCTTGTCTAGTCATATGATTGTGCACTTTGGAAGTCAATGTAAAATAATCGTTAAACAAGGCAGGCAGCTTTCCATTTTTGTGTTTATTCATAAATTTAATTACTTCCAGGCAATAGATGTTACGAAATTTTAAGATGTTAAGCTTTTGATAAAGAGGCAGCAGTTTTGTTTTAAACTTAAAGGTATTAGAAATAATTTTTATCAGGCAATTTTGTAAAACTTGAATTTTTTGGAGGTGTGTTTTGGCTGCGTTTCCCCAATTAGTGACTGAGTATAATAGGTATGGGTAGGCAATACCATAATAAACTTTAATAAGAACATCTTTAGGTACATAGTGCCGTAGTTTACTTAATATTCCAACAGCTATGCAGAGTTTTTTAGCTACTATCTGGATGTGATACTGCCAAGTAAGCTTATCATCTAATGTAGTGCCTAAATATTTAACCATGTTGTAATTGGTGACTTCAACGTCTCCTAATTTGATTTTAAAAGAGTGTTTAAGTGATTTATTAGAAAATAGTAAACATTGGGTTGGGTCCTACTAAACACCGCAAGGAACTACAAGGTACTACAAGGAACTACAAGATACTTTTAAACCTTCAAAATGCTTAAAAACACTACAAGGAACTACAAGGTACTTTTAAACCTGGTGCAAAGTAGCTGAAAACACTACAAGGTACTTTTAAACCAACTACAAGGTAGTTGAAAACACTACAAGGAACTACAAGGTACTTTTATAGCTACTACAAGATAGTTGAAAACACCACAAGGAACTACAAGGTACTTTAAACCAAGTACAAAGTAGCTGAAAACACTACAAGGAACTACAAGGTACTTTTAAACCAACTACAAGGTACTTGAAAACACTACAAGGAACTACAAGGTACTTTTAAACCTGGTACAAAGTAGATGAAAACACTACAAGGTACTTTTAAACCAACTACAAGGTGGTTGAAAACACTACAAGAAACTACAAGGTACTTTTATAGCTACTACAAAGTAGTTGAAAACACTACAAGGTACTTTTAAACCAAGTACAAGGTGGTTGAAAACACTACAAGGAACTACAAGGTACTTTTAAGCTAACTTCAAGGTAGTTGAAAACACCAAAAACAGCACAAGGAACTACAAGGTACTTTTAAACCAAGTACAAAGTAGTTGAAAACACTACAAGGAACTACAAGGTAATTTCAAACCAACTACAAGAGAGTTGAAAGGAACTACAAGATACTTTTATAGCTGTTACAAGGTAGTTGAAAACACCACAAGGAACTACAAGGTGCTTTTATAGCTGCTACAAGGTAGTTGAAAACACCACAAGGAACTACAAGGTACTTTTAAGCTAACTACAAGGTAGTTGAAAACACCACAAGGAACTACAAGGTGCTTTTAAACCAACTACAAGGTAGTTCAAAACAGCACAAGAAACTACAAGGTACTTGTAAATCAACTACAAGACTTTGAAGGATATTTCAAACCAAGTACAACCTCCCCACCCTAACCCCTCCGACCCCAACCCCCCCGACTTCAACCCTCCCGAATCCAAGCCCCCCGACCCCAACCCCACCGACTCCAACCCCTTCGACCCCACCCCCCCGACCTCAACCCCCCGACCCTATCCTCTCCCACCCCAACCCCCTTGACCCCATCCCCCTGACCCCAACTCCGACCCCAAGCCCCCTGACCCCTTGACCCCATCCCCCCAAACTCCAACCCCCCGACCCTATCCTCTCCGACCCCAACCCCCCGACTCCAACCCCCCCCGACTCCAACCCCCCCAACTCCAACCCCCCCGAGTCCAAACCCTTTGAACCCAACCCCTCCTACCCCAACTCCACCACCCCAACTCCAACCCCCCCGATTCCAACCCCCCGACCTCAAGCCTCCCGACCCCAAGCCCCCCGACCCCAATCCCCTGACTCCACCCCCCAACTTCACCCCCCCCGACTACAACCCCTCCAATCCCACCCACCCCTACTCCCCGACCCCAACCCCCCAGACTGTACAACCCCCCACCCCACCCCTCCCGACTCCAACCTTTGGGATGTTCCTAACGCCCTTGTCGTTAGGCCATAAGTTCCTTGTGGTGTTTTCAACTACCTTGTAGTTGGTTTAAAAGTTCCTTGTGGTGTTTTCAAGCGTTTTGTAGATTTAAAAGTACCTTGTACTGTTTTCAAGTACCTTGTCGATGGTTTAAAAACACCTTGTAGTTCCTTGTAGAGTTTTCAGCTACTTTGTGCTTCGTTTGAAAGTATCTTGTAGTTCCTTGTAGTACCTTGTAGTTCTTCGCACTGTTTTCAGTGCCTTGTAGTTCCTTGCGGTGTTTAGTCGAACCGGTTTGAAAGTACCTTGTAGTTCCTTGTAGTGTTTTCAACTACTTTGTACTTGGTTTAAAAGTACCTTGTAGTTCCTTGTGTTGTTTTCAACTACCTTGTAGCAGCTATAAAAGTACCTTGTAGTTCCTTGTAGTGTTTTCAAGCATTTTGAAGGTTTAAAAGTACCTTGTAGTTCCTTGTAGTGTTTTTAGCTACTTTGTACTTGGTTTAAAAGTACCTTGTAGTTCTTTGTGCTGTTTTCAACTACCTTGTAGCAGCTATAAAAGCACCTTGTGGTTCCTTGTGCTGTTTTCAACTACCTTGTAATAGCTATAAAAGTACCTTGTAGTTCCTTGTAGCGTTTTCAACTCTCTTGTAGTTAGCTTAAAAGTACCTTGTAGTTCCTTGTAGTTTTTTCAACTACTTTGTACTTGGTTTAAAAGTACCTTGTAGTTCCTTGTGCTGTTTTCAACCACCTTGTAGCAGCTATAAAAGTACCTTGTAGTTCCTTGTGGTGTTTTCAACTACCTTGTAATAGCTATAAAAGTATCTTGTAGTTCCTTGTAGTGTTTTCAACTATCTTGTAGTTGGTTTAAAAGTTCCTTGTAGTGTTTTCAACTACCTTGTAGTTGGTTTAAAAGTACCTTGTAGTTCCTTGTAGTGTTTTCAGCTACTTTGTACCAGGTTTAAAAGTACCTTGTAGTGTTTTTAAGCATTTTGTAGGTTTAAAAGTACCCTGTAGTTCCTTGTAGTGTTTTCAATCACCTTGTAGTTGGTTTAAAAGTACCTTGTAGTTCCTTGTGGTGTTTTCAACTACCTTGTAGTTGGTTTATAAGTACCTTGTACTTCCTTGTAGTGTTTTCAGCTACTTTGTACCAGGTTTAAAAATACCTTGTAGTTCCTTGTAGTGTTTTTAAGCATTTTGAAGGTTTAAAAGTACCTTGTAGTTCCTTGTCGTACCTTGTAGTTCCTTGTAGTACCTTGTAGTACCTTGTAGTTCCTTGCGGTGTTTAGTAGGACCCCATTGGGTTTTACTGTAATTTAAAGTTAATTTATTGCTATTAAACCATGTAGGCTAGTAACATTGTTCAATTTTATGTCGGTTTTCTTTTTTAAATCGGTTAAATCGGAATTAGCGATAGTTAACACAGTATCATCTGCATACAGAGTTGTGTTACAGTTTGTACAGTGTGGAAAATCATTTATATAAACCAAGAACAGAAAGGGTCCTAGCACGCTTCCCTGTGGCACCCCGGTATTTACAGATAATATTGAAGAAGCGAGATTGTCAAGAGAAGTGTATTGTTTGCGGTTAGTCAAATATGAATTAAAAAGGTCAAATGCCATACCACGAATGCTGTAATGTTCAAGTTTATCCAAAAGAATTTGATGATTTATGGAATGAAACGCTTTAGCCAGGTCCAAAAAGACGCCACATACATTTGAATTTTTGCCTATTTTTTCGAGAATGGACTCATACAAATGAGTTACTGCAAGTTGGGTGGAGTAGTTTTGTCTAAAGCCAAATTGGGTATTATGAAATAGTTTGTGTTTGGTCCAGAATGAAATTAATCTTTTGTGTAACAAGGATTCAAAAATTTTATTAATTGGGGAAAGGACTGAGATGGGCCTATATCGTCCTAAATCACTTTAAGATCGGCCTTTGTGTACGGGAGTAACTTTTGCAACTTTTAAGATATCCGGTTAAATACCATTTTCAATAGAATAATTAAAAGCACGTCGAATAGCATCAGCATTAATAAATTTACTTTGTTTAATTAAAATTATGGGAATATCAATGTATTCTGAAGATTTGTTTGGATCTAATTTATCAATAGCCGCAATAATTTCGTAGTTATCACATGGGTGAAGATACACTGAAGCGCATTGTCTTTTTCCTAAATAAGATTTATGATTGTTTTGAGAGTTCTTTGCTTTCTGTGCCATTTTTCGGCCAATATTTGTGAAATGATGATTAAATTTGTTGCATATTTCTTTGGGAGATATTATTGTTTGACCATTTGAATTAATCAACCTTACTGGCGCAGTAGCCGATGTTTTTGTTTTTCGAAGAACTTTGATGATATATTTCCATGTGTTAGAGGGATTGTTGCATGCATTGTTGTTGAAAGAGACTGCATGATCTTAATAGTTTGGTAAAATTAAATGTTCTATTGTTCAAAATTCAGGTTAAAAAGCATAGAAATGGACGTCAAGAAAACCCTGTAATTTGTGGCACTAGCATTTTGAAAACAACACCTTCACGTGCTGAAATTATTTTCTTATTTGATTTAAGATCATTTTCAAATTTGAAAACAATATCTTCACATGCTATTTCGAATGGTTTGTTATATATGTCCGAATTAACCCCACACTCACTGCTCGGCAAAACTATAGCAAATGGCAAACTCTTCCTACACAACTTGATTTTTTTAAAAATTCCTCTTGTCTGCATGTTTTTCAGATATGACTGACTAGTATGAATGCTAGACTTCTACTTAAACTGCAACCATGCTAACACAAAACCTTACGATTTTGTCTCATCTGATTTTACTTTTTTGTTAAAAATCGTGAATAGGCTTATGAAGTTCAACCAAATAGTACTTGATTTTGAAATCTAACCAAAATGGCCTTTCAAAGAGAAGATTGCGGTGACTGCCACAGGTCACATGGTGCAGCAAAAATAAAATGGGAAGTGGTTGGTCCGAACTAGCCCCATATCCAAAATTACCCCACCTTCCCGTATGTCATGTGCTTCGCAGATCCAATCTTCATTGTTCTGGCAGTACGCTACTATCAATACGTCAAACCAAAGCATGTAACAGGTCCATCTTCACAGCTTTGCGCCTGCTTCCTGGGCAACATAGTATTAGAGTACCGGAGGTACTGTGGAGACATTGCAGTGGTTAGTGATGGTGAGCCATTGGTAACTGTATCGAATATGACTCTGTGCTGGCCCAGGAGTTCAACCCCAACTGGACTAAATTAATTACTGAACACTGCAAAGAATGACAAAGGACTTGGAATCATAATCTTGAACATGAAAAAGAACGACAAAGGACTTTAAAGTAATTACTAAACACCACAAAAAATGATAAAGGACTTGGAATCATAATCTTAACATAGCTACCAGTAACTAAGAACTATCAAAAGTCTTCAAATTAATTACTAAACACCGCAAAGAATGCCCAGACCCAGGGGCGTGCCCAGGAATTTGAAAACGGGTGCAATTTGAAGTCGTTTGTTTTATGCCCAGTCAAGTGAACAGCAAAAAAAAAGAACAGCACGTCTGCAGATGTCCAATTTTCTGGCCCAAAGACAAGTGAACAGCAAAAAAAAAAAAGTCAACACGTCTGCAGATGTCCAATCTTCCTGCCCAAAGTCAAGTGAAGAGCAAAAAAAACGGTCATCACACCCTCAGATTGTCCTTTACAGTTTATTTGTATATCACCTTTACACCACGAAAGTTTTGTGCATTTGTTTGCAAGGGGGTGCATTTGTCTGCGGGGCGCGGCCCCCCTGGATATGCCCCTGCTAACCATAACCCTTACCCTAAGAATGCTCTAACCCTAAGTTAGTGCAAGGATTTCAAGTCCTTTGTTGTTCTCTGGGTGTTCAGTAATTAATTTTAAGTCCTTTGTTGTTCTTTGTGGTGTTTAGTAATTAATTTAGGAAGTGTTTATTTCACCGAAAATTCTGGTACTGAAGTTTGAAAATTGTGGTTGCGTAACCGTTTTACGGTTCTCGCAGTGCGATTCTCACAGTAGGAGAACCGCAGGGGATGTTTCCGGTTTTGCAACCACGATTTTCGAACTTCGGTAACAGGAAATTTTCAGTGAAATGGAAACTTCCATTAATTTAAGGTCCTTTGTCGTTCTTTGTTATGTTTAAGATTATGATTCCAAGACCTTGGTTATTTTTTGCAATGTTTAGTACGATCAGTCTTTTGCAGTGTTTTCAGACCTTTGTCGTTCTTTGTTATGTTTAAGATTATGATTCCAAGACCTTTGTTATTCTTTGCAGTGTTTAGTATGATAAGTCCTTCGCAATGTTTTTCCGTCCTTTGTAGTGTTTAGTAGGACCGTACAGAGGTACATATAGGCAATGGGTATCGGTAGAACTAAAAACCGTATGAGACGGTCTCATATCCTTCCCATACGGTTTATACGTTTAGCGGTGGTACATGCTTGGATACCAGTATTATGTACCAGTACTGGTAGTTTGAATTGCATCATGATTGTTGATTTCTTCATTTTCATCCTCCTGTCACGAGTAAGAGATGGAGGCGCTATGCATAGGACGAATCCAGACTCGCTTAGGAGTTGCTCTTGTTTCTGAGTTTTGTGCTTGAATTCTGCTTCTGGCTTCTTCAATTTGCTGCTTGTTTGATTCCACCAAGCAGAGACAATTGTCGGAAAGCATCTTATTTAAGGATGCAACAACGATACTTGGGTGAGAGTTAAACCATTAATCTTGCGATCATGGCCGTCATAAAAACAACGCTCCAAACCACTCGGCCACGCTGCTGACAAAACATGAAAAGTTTAATCTGTAATTTTGCTTAATTTTTCATCAGGGTTTACGGTATGTAGGATTACCTGTACCGGTAGGCCTAGTTTTGCAAATATTATCACAGATCAGCATACGGGAATACCAATACTCTACAGCTCTATTGTAACACACTAATTGCTGATAAAAATGGGTTGTGAGTGTAGCAAAGGTGGTGATGCCAAAAACAATCGACCTTCCTCGTAAGTTTTTTGACTTGTATGTGTGCTTAAGTTGTGTCCTAAGATTTTGCTATGTGTAGTGTATTGGTAGCTCACAACTAAGCTGGCCAATGGCAGAGTTTCAGCAGACATGCTGGTACTGGTACCCATAGCAATATCTACCCTGTATCCGGTACTGTTGCCGGTATCAAGTAGGCTACTACTCCAGAGTCCAGACTCTGTACTGATATGCGGTGTTCCCTCTAGAGTGAAAAATTTGAGATAAATGCGAAATTTTTGGGCAAATTTTACTGATTTTGAACCAGAAATTAATATTATAACATGCAAAACTGAAAAACTTAAACAAAAAACTGGAATATTTTAATGCAAGACTGTAGCTCGTATCTTGGAAAAGCAAATTTAATGCAAAAAATTTATAAAAGTAGTGAAATCTTGAAATCTTCAAAGTAGTAAGTAGTGAAATCCTCAAAGTAGTGAAATCTTTGGGCAAAAATTTCAATGAATTTATCATTTGGGCAAATTTGCCCTAGCCAGAATCCTATAGGGAATGCTGCTGGTATGGTATGTTTTCTTTTCTTCAGTCCCTGCCTGCTTAGGTAGTTTAAAGATTTATTACCAGTAGCCTAACTGTTTTATCAAATCCATTGACATTATTATCAGTCCTTTTTTGAAAATTATAACTCTGGTTTTTCTCCCCATGGCTGCTAGCCATGGGGAGAAAAAAATTAGCCATGGGAGAAGCAGCCATGGGAGAAAAAAATTAGATAGAAGTGTGGTTGCATTTTTTTGGATCATGCGTAGTGTCGGTACTTCAGCGCTTTTGTTGGGCCATAAATATTTTTTAATTATGCGTACCAGTGGAGAATCATTGGAATTCAACTGGTTTGTTACCACACCTTATTATGACCCCTGTTGTCTAATATTTTTGGGTTAGTGTTAGTGTCAATGGAAGCTTATGTGTAAGTATCTAAAGTGTGGAGTGTTTACCATTTTATAACGCTGGTGCCATGACATAAAAAGTTTGCTGAGCGCCAAACTCATTGGGGTCTATAACTTGCATGAAAGCTTGTAAAAAAACATTAAGACATTTAGCCAATAGAAGACAGTATTAAATTTAAACTTATAACTATGGGCACTAAATAAGAAATTTTTACTGCTTGCATTATGGCAGGTAGTATTCAAGTGTTTTACCCGTTTCAGTGAGTATAAATCGTTTGATTATGCTGAAGTCGACTAAATACTGTGCCAAACAATTTTTTTTTTGCTTTTTTCCAATTATTGCTTATTAGTATCATGTTCTTTTTTTGGCTCTTATGAATTAAACCACGTCATATTACCTGTAACAATGGATGGTTCATTTTAACGCTGACGAGAATTCCCCAAAACATCATGTGCAATGCAGACATGCTGCTACCCTAACCCAATGTGTGCAGCAGTTATGCGATGGCGTATTGAGGAATTCCAGCCTGCTTTTTAAGTGAACCATCTGCTGTACTATAAGGCAGCTTAAAAACCATTGGCCTCGTTTTTGGTTTCTGGAAAGATTAATGCTAAGATTTATTGTACTGGTTGGATAATTATGACTGATTGTTGCTCCATTACAAGGTTTGTTAGTTTCAGGAATTATATATCGATGTCTCATTACCAAATAGCTCCTGTTAATACTGTGTTCAGTACTGGTAATGTTTAGTACTGGTAGCTCAGTAACTTACATTTGCTTTTAGCATTAGATAGTGAAAATACATGCTGATAGGAGAAAGACTGGAGTGTAGTAATTGCAAACGATATTGAATATGCCAAAAACAAAGCTTTGGAGCGCTTTGTGTTTTAAAACGCAGGTCAAGAAGCTACCTAAATCAAGTTTGGGTGAGGAAAAGCAAGATTCAGTCAGTGAAAACACAAAGCACGAGGCAGCAAGTGGTGAATTAAGTATAGAAATTATTACGATTTGAGATTTTGTGGGATGACAAAAGTTCTTTAATTTCCATCATAGAATGCTACATTCAATCATTTACCTTTGGTGTCATCTTGCCACAGCTACAAAATTACGTCGTCATAAGCAGTTCTGCAAAAGTGTTAATAGTAGCTCTGCACTGCTGCTGCCTGCTTACCGGCCATGCCACTATTATTTCACTGGTTGCTCTAAAGTAGACATTTAAGTATAATACACGTCTCTTAAAAATATTTTGAAACTAAATAGGCTATTTCAATTAATAGGTCAGTGGCGTATTCAATTTTGTGGTAGATATTAAAGTTTAGTAGGGGAGTGTTGACCTCATAAAATATTTTTTGCAATGATTAGGTTTAGTTTGCAAAATATTTATTATACTCAGATTTAGGTCGCGCTCATTAAAAATAGAAAACCGCACACTTCCATAGATTGGAACCTGTGGTTATGCAAGCGTCAAGCTTACCCCCCTGTATTAGTGCAAAAAAAAAATTGTTGAGATGGCATTGGGCAATAATGATGCGTAGAATGCTCAAAATTGAAGAGGGTGCCAGTACGTAAAAGTTTGAGAACCAATGCTTCAGCATATCATGCAAGAGTAATGAAAAAAAAAGCAGCAATATGTTCAAATCACAGTCATAATTATCAAGTTTTTTGTGGTTGCCGGTATTTGTTTTTTGATTCAGTAGGTGTGTATGCCAAAATGGTGTCTGATAAGACTTTGTAACCCTGACAAATATCCGATTGATTTATGCCATAAGTAAAAATGTGCTCATTTGCTCAACTGCCTTCTAATCAATATACTTAAGGAGGTCTGGTTAAAAGAATAAACTGCTTTACGCTTAATCACTCACGACTTTTTTTAAATATGAAAGTTTTGCTTATGTTTAAAAAACAGTTTTTTTTGTCAATCTTATATTATGTTTATTGCTTGCCTTACTTAAGTTAGATTTGTGATGTTACTTTTTTAATTATGTTTATAGATGTTTCTTTATGCACGAATTTTGCATGAATATTTTTCTAAGTTGTTGGGATTTCATAATTTTTGTAAAACTGCTGTTCCCTCATGTTCTTGCTTGCATACTAAATTATAAATGTCGGCTGTGTTTTTTTCAGTGGACAATATGGATCTGACCCCATTAGTCAAGATGGGCCAGGTCATATTAGCGCCCCCATGATTAACTCCAATCCAATGATATCCCAGCCGGCACCAGTTCCGTCAGGCTTAGCAGGTTACAATGCTCCCAGTCAAATGCCTACATTCAATCAGTCACATCAGTCTGTTCCTTCTATGATACCTGGCAGGTCTTCATTACAAGGTTAGCTACAAACTGCTCTCATTACAATCATTTTATCAGTAAAAAAGCGATTTGTACGAATGTGCTTCATTGGTTGTTTGTTTGTTGCTGAGTGCATTTCATTGAGCGCATATTTTGCTTGTTTCTTTAAACTTCAGCACATCATGCTCTCACTTGTTTTTCTATGATGCACTATGTACAATGTACATTTAAGATTGTAATATACCAGTTCATAAAAATATTGGTTGTCGTATTTCAATCAAGCTATGGTATAATCAAATGTAATGTTGGTGAGACCCCTCCTGATATGTTTTGGGGAAAACGTTTGGTATATGCTGTCGCTTTAAGTCGAAACCGCTGGAATTATCAAAATTCTGCAATCTGTCAAAGCAACATGTTTCAAATGCTCATACTTTGCTAGTGTCCCCGTTAAAAATTTAATAATGAGTGTTTTTGATTGATGGCTGATTTCACTGTAACTGTCTGCAAAATGTTAGCACATTAGAAAAAAAAAGATACGACTGAGAGCAGTAGGTGCATTAACTTGAACTCTTTATGGCTATGCTACTTGGGTGACCGACCAGTTAGCGTAGTGGTTAAAGACATCGTGGAAGGTCTTGGGTTCGATTCCTGGATCATTCAAATTGGACACTGTCACCACCGCTGCAACATTTTTATGTTACCTAGGCACTAAGTTGTGGAGATGGACCTTGCCACTCATTACGTGCTTTGGCATAATTCCGTGAGTATAATGAAGATTTGGGTTTTTTCTTTGGTGTGTATATTGTGTTGCTGTAGTTAAGCTTTTAAGATAGCCTACGCATCGGAGCTGTAGTTGTTAATCTCTTTAGCTTTGTGCTTTTTAGTTTAGTACATTAAAGATTCTTGCTGAAAAAAATAATACAGGCGCAGTGCATACCATCTGCAAAACAAGTGTTTTCCTATTAGCTAATTGATCAATTATTACTGCTTTTGTCAGTGCTGGTTAAAGAAACTATAATGTCTGTAAATTCAGTATATGCGTTTGCAGTTGTACCAGACTATACAAAAAATTAATAGCGTAAATCCACGAAACATATTTGTAAGTGCCAATTTAATTAATTATACCTTATAATGCTTTCTTTTGCATTGGGCTATGACAAGCCCAAGAAGGACAGAAGTCCGAAATTCATTGTTTTATGATTTGAGTGTTCCAATGCATTAACTATAGACAGATTATTTCAAGAAACGCAACTATTTGGTTTTTCTAGCATTTTATTCAGCTCTTCACCACTGCTTCCATCATTTCGTTTGGATTGTAAGGTGTCAGAAACATTTTCTTTCATGCATGGCTTTTTTATTTAATTTTTTTGTGATTGCTTAGACCTTGATTTTTATTGTTGTCTGTTGTTGACTTATTTCGAAGGAATGTCTGATTTCATTTTTGCATTCAAACAATTGTAATTAAGTTTAATGTCAATTCGGCTGCTCACGATTTAAAACATGGACCACTATCTTCAGATTTATGATAAAATAATCGAAGAACTTTGAGCGTGATTAAAAGCAGGCATGAATAGTTTGTTTGAAACTGTTCATTATGTAATCTATAAAAAGTGATAGGAAAAAATTAATTAGAAATATTAATGCTGTAACTTTCTGAAAAACTTAATTCTCAGTCATACTGCTATTACAAAACTGTAAATTAGAACTAGATATTTTCAATTACCTATTTAAGAATTGAATTTCGATGATAAGGAACTGTTTAACTGTGTTTCATCTAAGGTTTTACTGATATTTAAGACTCAGGTATTAAGATGATATCTTTGTTGACCTTTTTACGAACAGTGATTTCTGCTATTTATCAGTTTGCAATCCAGTGCAATCAATTTATTATTTTGAATTTTTTGCAAAGTTTGTCAGCGAAGAAGATCTGAAAAATGAATATTTTTGATTTTGATTTTTTAATCTGTTAATATAGCGTATTACGTGAAAACAGCTCCACTTTGTGTATTATGACAAACAACTATTAATTGGGTGATATAGATGTTAATAGGGCAGCATTACTGCTGCATTTTGTGCTGTGCGCTATGATTTTTAGAAAATTCTAATCATTGTCCGGATATTTGGCTTGCTAACATTTTCGTATGGCTCAAATTTTTGAATAGATTGTCATAAAAAGTTTATTTTATTGGTAACATTTGTATGATAATGCTTCATAAAAACTTCCGTCATTTTTTCAGGGCAAGCGGTGAGATATGTTGCACTTTATGACTACGCAGCCAGGACTGCAGATGATCTATCGTTTAAAAAGGGAGAACAACTGTTTATATTGAATAGCACGTAAGTTGTATATACATCTAGAATTGATAGAGTTGTAAAAAGTAATTTGCTGTTTTCACAAAAGCGTTTTCCATTCCTTTTTTCACCTAGAGAAGATTTTTTTTGCTAGTAATAAAAAAAAATCAAATTTTTAATAAACATTCGCGCATTACGCCAAAGCGTATAACTAATGGCGGGGCCTGTCTCCGTGGCTTCGCATCTGATGTAGCAACCTAGCTCCGAAGAAACGACTCAGTGGTGGCGAGCCGTTGGTGACACTGTGTCCAATTTGGCCGACCTAGAAGTTGAACCCTTACCTCCCGCACCAGTGCGATGTGCTTACCAACTGAGTTACCTTTTTATTTATTTATTTATTTTTTTCTTTTTCTCATCACTGTGGCTTCATTTTATCGTTGAGGATAAAACCTGTAAATAGTTAATGTCCTTCAATATAACTTTGATGCTTGTTTAGTGAAGGAGATTGGTGGGAAGCTCGCTCTCTTGCTACACAAAACACTGGATATATACCGAGCAATTATGTTGCACCGGCCAATTCTGTTCAATGTGAAGAGTAAGAAACGTTGTACCGTGTTGTTGTAGTTTTATGATTTTTTGTTTTGTTTATAATACGGTTTTCCTTGTTTTGTTTCGTTAATATCTGATGCACCTTTGTGTAACTTGTAGCACTACAGCCCTGCATTGTTCAATGCTGCTTATGGGAGCCACCAACTTTGGTAATAATTTGTCTTTTTACATTTTGGCAAGCATCCAAGTCGTAGATCAAGTCTGACTGTGCCAAGTCCAATGATTTGACCCAGTTGTAGTTTGCTTGACCGTGCTCGTGATGCTGACCGCTGATATTTCTCAAAATTGCGCTAACCATATAAGCAGTAAGCACTTCAATTTTTCTCGTGCGATGGTTAGTTTTTGTGACAGAATATCACTATAATCAATCAATGAGAAACCAAACAATGCTTTTCGATGATTTTAGTTCATATTTGGGTTCATCTTTGCATTGCCTTGCTTGTACAAATAAGGTTAGCTACTAACTTGGTTTAGATGAAAAGCGTAACATTGGCCAAATTTCAGTCGTTGCAGCGCTGGCAGCAAATTTGTTGTAAGACATTTTCGGGCTTGATATTTGAAAGCAGAAACCTGTTTTGTAGTTGCAGAGGTTGTAGGCAATGTACTTATTTACGTTGTCGGCAATGTATATCATAGTTAGATCTATAATCCAACCAATTGTATAGTTAGATCTCCCGTAAACAGCTGCATTATCCTTTTTGTTTTGTTCGTGATACATTGTCATCGTTAAACGAACTGCTTAAGCACAAACTTCATGTACCCGTTGTTGCTAAGATGTCACAACATTTCGATCGTTTATTCGAGTACAGAATACTTAGTTTGAAATGATGTTACATAAAAATGCGCAATATTCCACAATGTTACCAATTTTAAACCTATTCTTGCAAGGGCGTGGTGCGTACCTCAGTTGTTAGGTGTTCGTATACACGATTGCTGATTCGAATTTGATGCTTTTGAAGGTGATGCTATTTTCCCATTTGCCCGAATGATGCTAGCTTAAGGACCGATTGATCCAGAGCAATTGATTCGTGCCGATAATTACGATTTGTCATTGTATCTAAACCTCCAATTTGTTTACGAGTGTATTTATAATCATCCCTTTTTAAATATACTTGGACAAATCGGTTTGTTTTGCATTGTGCATTGTTTAGATGGTTCTTCGGAAAAATAAGCCGAAAAGATTCCGAACGACTTTTGATGCACCAAGAAAATCAACGTGGGACCTTTCTTATTCGAGAGAGCGAAACAGCTCAAGGTACGAATTAGCCTTCAGCAGTCGGTCCGGCTCTTATTTAATAAGTTTACGTTAAACTCGTAGATCAGGTTAAGAAGTTCTGACTAGACCGCAATCGATATTTGCAGGGTGACCATATGTTTTGCTTTACTTCATATTTTCATGAAAAACCTTGCATTAGTCGAAGAAAAATTGGCAATGTCTAAGCTAAAGGCTGCTTGACTCGAAGAGTTTAAACAGTCAATTCGCAATCTCCCTTAAGATTTCAGTTGCATATTGTGTTCTTTTTTGCGTTTTTTTTATTTTGCTTTTTTTTTCAAAGTGGCTCCTGGTCTAGCAGTATCACTGAAATAAGTTAACTATTTATAATATAAATCGTTTAAATTATGTAAATAGGCTATTCTACGCAGCATAACAAATAGCAGTAGTGATTTTTTGTTTCCGCACCGACAACACAATAAGAAATGCGATTAGAATAAGGAAATATAACACAGTACAGTAAAAGGGAAAAGGCAACTAAACTATTAACGTAATAACATGCAGGTTGAAGACGAGTAGTTGATAGAATACAAGAGTGGGCGTGGTTGCTACGCTTAGCTCGAAAGCAGAAGTTTCAAAAAATGTAATGGCGGTAAAAGCGACGGTTAGACAAAAAAAGACAAGAGAAGCATCACAGCTACCAGCACCGCTATGTTATGGAGCAATGGTAGGAAACATAACAGGGGTGGTCTACTGCGGATGTTCCATTACAAAGCAGTTCAATAGAAAAAAATGCTACAAAGTATGAGGTTGAAATGGACTTAACTCAGTGCATTAAAATACTGTTGAAACTGTTCGGACAAGATAAACCACAGAAGATCTGACAGGCAAAGAATCTTACCAAAAGAAACCCTGCCCAGTCAAAATGCAGGTTTAAAATAACCAGCACAAAAAGGATTCCAATCGTGTTCGAGAACCCGTGAGCTAAACCGTTTCGGGTAGTACGTGATCTTTAAGGTGACAAGAGGTAAAAAAGGTGGTAGCCTAAACTTGATGAGGCAAAAAAATTATATGTAACAAAATGAAACTGTATTCTTGAAGAAATGTAGAGATTTGTGTTTGGATTCTGATTCTCATGTTAATATTTAATTTTCCAGGAACGTTTTCTCTTTCTATTCTTGACGAAGATCAAGCTAAAGGATTAAATGTGAAGCATTATCGCATCCGTAAGCTTGACAACGGTGGATTTTACATCACAGCTCGTGCGCAATTCGAGACTTTGAAAAGACTTGTGGAACATTATCAGAGTTAGTTGGATTTTCTATAAATACATTTGATATATATTTCATTAAAATTCTGCTTCGTTGATTTCTTAGCTTTTTATCATTATCAGCTGTTTTGATTAGTGCTCGCCGCCTAGTTTACTGCTGATGCAATGAGATGTCTTCCCCGGAATCACAATGTCTTGAAGTTCTTTGCAATACCAGTGGGGATTTCGAATGAAACAATGTGTAATGATTCCCTTTTAAAAATCCAGATCTTCATTCCACTCACGGTATTACGCCAAAGCGAATGGCGGAGCCCATCTTCCGCGGCTTTGCACCTGGACAACACGGAAACGTCGTAGCGGTGGCGAGTCTTTGGGCGACAGTGACCGATTTTGACCGGCCTTGGAAATGAACCCAAGACCTCCCGCGCCGATAGTAATGTTTACTAGGTTTGTGCAGTGTTGGTAAATAATGCTTTTTGTTAATACTTTTATTTGATTGTAAGCCACTAGTGACGGGCTTTGTTGTCTGCTGACTACACCGTCCAAGACGCTCCAACCTACCACCATTACCATGGCACGTGATGTGTGGGAAATTACGAGAGATGAGTTGACATTACAAAAGAAATTAGGAGCAGGAATGTTTGGCGAAGTTTGGAAAGGTCACACTATTCGTTCATGCTATATTGCATGAAAATGCACGCATCTTTTTTCTTCCTGTTCATTTTATGATATTCTTCGACAAACTTGAAGGGGTTGGCCTATCATATACATTCTGTAATTATCAATAAAATGGTTTAATTTTGCAAAAAAGTTAAGCAGAAATTCTTAATTAACCTTTCAAAGTAGTGATGATTAATTATGAGAATGTTATGATGTGCCAAGCTGCAAGTTTGCATGTTTGCTTGTGCAGTATTGCTTGCTTATTTCTGTTTCATATTTTATGATCGTCTTTATCTGGTGCTGCATTCATCATGCACTTGCACGAAACCATCACTTAGATGTCACTGATGGATTATGTTGTCGTTTGCTTGGTCCTTGCCCCTTAATTGAAAAACCTCAAACCCTAACCATATCTCGAGATGTCTGGGAGATACCCAGGGAGTCTCTAAAATTGGAGAAGAAATTGGGTTCTGGCATGTTTGGTGATGTTTGGAAAGGTTAGTAGTGCTAATCGTCGATTCAGTGGTTGTGTTTTTGTCAGCTACTCAACATACATTTCGTTTAGTGCGAGTCTCTGCGAAAGTATGGCGAACTTAGTGCCCATATTGAATTACTAAAATCTTCCGGTGGACGAAAATATTCTGGGTTTTACGCCTGAAGCAGCCTTATGACAAATAAGAATTAGTGTTATTCTAAATTGCAGAACTTTGACAACTCATGTATTTGGCGCTTAAACCTATCGGCAGTCTCATGTATTTGGCGCCTATTGGCAAAATAGCTTTTTGTTTTGCAAGCCTACACAAAAACTCTTGTCACGATGTTTTTTTTTTTTCGAATCTGTGATTTTTCCGTGCAATTACCGGTTTCGGTCAAAATCGGATGATGTGGATTACCGCGAAATTGCATCTTGATTGATTGCGAATGATTATGTGTGGGTGTTTAAGCTTAGAAATCTTGACATTTGCTATTCTGCATGCTTTTGCGTTAATGAGTAATGGAGTATGCATCTTCCAGTAGCATACCTTGCATGATTTTTTTGTAGTTCTTGTGTAGCTTATTGCTAGGTGTCGACCTTTACAATATCGATGTTGCGTTGAAAGGCTGGTCGTCAACGCGTTCAAGCAAGTTGTCGTAGACTTGCCACCCCATCCTATTTTACGCTTATGCGAAACTCCTGGAGCCTGCAAGTTGCAAACATGATCTTTTGTTTGACCGGATCATGGAACATCTTTTGATCGTCTTGTTTACTTAGTAATCAAAGTATTTAAGTATGCTTGGGTTCTACCACTGGTTTTGTGTGATGTAAAAGCTTATTAAGCCGTGCAATTTGTCCCAACACGTACCAGATGTCGATCAAACCAGATAAAATCAACTAAAATTGTTTTATGGAAAGAAGTTTTTAGTAATCAACATTTTGTCCCCCTCTCTTGCACTTAGGTTAAATTTTTTGAAGAATGTACGATTAATTTCAGTTAAATTTGTTTTTCTGTCCATTTGATTGATGAAAATGTTTTTTCGCATGCTTAAATTTTGTTTTTCGCAATCTGAGGTTTATTTTGACGATCGCTTACAATATTATTATCGTATAGTTTAACAAATTAATAAAAATAATATTGATCTTTTTTTGCGCTTCTCGTCTGGTTAATCGTGTCTTAAAACTTTGATTGCGTAACTTCTAATTGGGCATTTCCTGTTTGTAAATTTCTTTAAGGCTTCCTCAGTGAAGAGGTGAGTTTTGTTGGGTCGTTTCTGAACTTAATTACTTCAGATTGTAGTCAAAATTTCGTGGGAAGCTTTGCGCTTGACATAGCACAGTGTTTTAGACGCAAAAATATGAATTCAAAGTCAAGTTTTACTAAAATAGTACTCTAATTTTTTACACAAACATTTTCATTTGTCAACTATTATTTTCACGTATAATTACTACACAGGTGTGTGGAACGGAACCACAGAAGTCGCGATCAAGACGTTGAAACCAGGGACTATGTCTCCTGAGGCATTTTTAGCTGAAGCTAAGATTATGAAGATGTTACGTCATGAAAAACTAGTCAGTCTTTATGCAGTGGTAAGTCGTGCTGGATTTGTGCGTGACAACGTTGTTTGATGACGTCATAATAGATCGCCTTTGTGCATCTTACGTACTTGTTTTTGCTGAACTGTCAATCTTGATGCTTTCAGAACTAATTAATTTTTTGTCGCGCTTTAAGTCAGAGAAACGTTTATATCCTGCTGAAAATGCTAGGAAAGATTAATATCTGCTAGTTCCTCGAATCTGTTCTGCCGGTTTTAAATTGAAATCTTTGTGGCTGTTATGCTAACACAGTTGTAAAGTTACTGTTTTAGTGTTTTAATGCAATGAGACGTTCCGATACAACTGATGCCTGGTAAAAAACACCTTGGCATGTCAATAAGCAGCTCTAACCCAAATTTATTGAGTAGGCCTAAGGTTCTGAATTTGAAAACCTTGTGTTCCGACGAGTTTTTTGAAATGTGTATCCGATGTTGACATTCATGTGATAATCCACGGTAATATCTCTCGGTACCATTCCGATATTGCGCTTTTTCTATACTTTTAAACTTTTAAGGTCAAGTATACTTTGTTAAAAATTTCATTGATAATCTGCCATGTTTTTTTTCTATGTTGATTCCTTATCCCTGATGACGTTTTGTGTATGGTCAAGCTTCACAAATATTAAAATTGCTTAGTTAAATCAGACACAGAAGTCCCAAGTCGTATGCAAAGTGGAATGAGATCAAGTGTATGCGACTGCACAGTGCATAGAGAAAGAACATGATACGAGTTGAGCAAACTTTCGCACTAGTGGAATGCTGTGTTACGTGAACGTACATTTCCATCTGACGAAGGCAACCAGGAATGATTGCCAGTGTTCTGCTCTCTTTTAGGATGATCAGTTTTGTTAGGTATAGACAAGCAAGTTTTACTGTACGTGGTTTTTTACTTTGCTTTTTCAAAGAAAAGACACGGCGTGAAGTTTTTTTTTTTTAGGTTCGGTTGAGCTTAACTTGTTTAAACTCTTGCTCCTAGCAAGCTTTTCGGCCAAAACTCTCATGCAAATCATCTTTGAACTGCGTTGAAGTTAAACTCGCTTCGCTTTGAAAATGTTGCTCTTTGCCAACGTTTATTTATAGTTGCAAGCCAAAATTGCAGTTTTGTCAGCATGCATCTTGCTTTGCATATGACTGGTGCTTTTGTGTCTGATTTAACTGAACAAGTCTGCTAGTTTTGAAGATGAGCTCTTTTAAGAACATTGTTTTCTTGTTTTGTTAAGATAGTTTTTGTAAACCAGCTCCTGTTGTATAATATATCTATTTGTTGTTCTTTCTATTGCTAGTCAGACTTTTCGACGAACGCGCAATCTCTCTCGCAGTTTCTGTGAAGTGCATTTGCACCAGGGCCAGCGAGTAATGATTCAACTTCTGGTTTAAATTTTTTGACTTTTTACGTAAAGACTCGCATCAATGCCTTGATTCATTAGAATTTTGCAATACTCTTGACTCCTATCTAGAGGTGCTCAGAGTCTCATTTTTTGAATCTTCCATTCCAATTCTCCTCCAAGCATGTAAATGCAGACTTCAGCTCCGGCCTCTGTGAGAGCCAAAGTTCTTGCTTGGACCCTTGTTTCTCCCTTTCACGAGCATAACTTCAGTTCACGCTAGAGTATGGTGAACAACCGTTCTAGTCCTGCTGCGGTTGAGTTACCTCGGCTTCTGTAGAACTCTGATCCTACGTTATTGCCATTTGTCTTGACTCGGTTGCACCACGCTGCCACTCATCACTTTCCCCTCATCTCTGGTGTATAGAACTCCATTTATTGTTCACGAGTAGCAATGGGTATCCACTGGTACTTTCTTTCGTGAGTTTGCTTTGTATTTACCGGTAACTAATTTTTTCAAATTTTGCGTAACCCTAGTAACTGTATCCTGGCTGAATGTACTTGCCATCTCTGTAATATCAGCTCATATTTAATGGCCTTTAGATATATATGGTGATTTATTCCACATACCAGAACACCTGCCCAGCATTTCGCAGCGACGCGGCCTCATTGTGCCGCGCATGGGTACTAGGCAGTCGTGTGGGTTTGACATCGGCGGAAACAACCTCATTTTACCTGCATTTGGGAACGCTGCTGACGCTAAAAGCGCTGTTTCATTTCGTGGCCTTGATCACTGCTGAATTTTAACAGATTAGAATGAAAATGCGACCGGTCAGTTGGCGTAGTGGTTGAACACATCGCTATTGGTGCGGGAGGTCGTGGGTTAGATTCCCGGGCCGGTAAAGTCGGACACTGTCGCCAAACGGCTCGCCGCCTTCGCGACGTTTCTTAGGAGCTGTGTTGCCTAGGCTCTAAGCTGCGGAAACGAACACCGCCACTCGTTACACGCTTCGGCGTAGTATCGCGAGTATAGTAAAGTTTTGATTTTTAGTATATCAAGTATATAGCTTATTTTTGTTCGCGTTCACACGTTTTTTTTCTGTACAGGTTTCAAAGGAGCCTATTTACATAGTGACGGAGTACATGTGCTTTGGAAGTTTACTCGATTATTTAAAGGACGGGCCAGGAAAGCACACGAATCTCGTTGAACAAATTGATATGGCTGCTCAGGTAATAAATTGACTTAATCTGGAAAAAGTGTTGTGGACTTGCATTTAACGAATTCTGCTACTTGCTGGTGGTAATACTTTTTGCCGGGCCTTATTTGCTCTTACATATTTTTTTTGGGTGTAATCTAGCAAGCTGAGTTTATTGTTGCGAATCACCTTTATGTAATGTCCGGTTGATTTCTGTATTTTATGATCGGGGAGATTATAAAATTCTAACCAAACTTCAATTCATCTTGATCGATTTTTTTTTTTTCGTATTTAGTAGCATATTTGTCCTATCACGAGAAAGCAATCAAAACTCTCTAAGGAGCTCGCTTATAAGTTAACGGCCATCTGTTTGCCACACCAAGATATGGTAATCTCGCTAAGTGCCCTTTCCCGATGACGCAACAAGTAAACTTGCCGGTTTGTTCTTCTCGCTGTCCCTAATGCTGAGCGTCAAGCAAGGAAGCTGGAAATACCAATTTTAAAGTCATTGGTTTGACCGGGCTCGGAATGAAACTGGAGTTTGCAACTTCGGAGCAAACACTTTTTTACTCGGCCATCTGTATTTTTGTTTCTTGACGTTTTTGGTTTTGTGCCTCTATTGAGCAATGATTCCCACTTGCACTTCACTGTAAGAACTTTATTATTGGTTGATATTGTCGATCCATCTGGATCGCTCGCTAGTTGAAGATCCTCCGAGGGTTCTTAAATGCGTCTGGAGCCGATGGTCTTCGAGCAATATTTCGCGGGAGGTTGCTGCCTCGAATCGCGCGAGCCTCTATCCTGAGCTAGTAATATCTTTTATCGCTTCCTAGACTTTAGTTATGAGATTGTATTGCCTGTTACTCTCGATAAAAAGTTACCTTTAAAATTCCTTTCGTGACTTGTAGTCAATGATGATTGCTCAGTGCTTACATTGCCCGAACAAAGTGTTGCAGTACCGGTAATTCCGTATTTTACGAGCCCGTAAGGCGCACTTAAAATCTTTTTTTTCTTTCAAAAATTAATCGTGCGCCTAATGCATGGATCAGGTAGTGCTGTGTGCTTTATTTACATTAAAATATGAGAGTTTTTTGTTGAGCTTTATACGATAACCAAGGTGCTTCTTATAGTCCGGTGCGCCTTATGTGTAAAAAAGAAAAGAATCAATGCAGTTCATTGACAGTGCGCATTGTGGTCCGTGAAATACGAGATGTAAATATTTTTCCAGATCGCAGCGGGGATGGCGTACATTGAACGAATGAACTATATACACAGGGATGTGAGAGCGGCGAATATATTGGTGGGAAAGAACCAAGTTTGCAAAATTGCTGATTTCGGACTGGCAAGACTAATCGAAGACAATGAGTACAGTGCAAGACAGGGTGAGTTGAATGGGTTGCTTCGTTCATCACTCCTTTTAAATCTTTATTCAATGAAGTGAAGACAGATGTGGTAAACGTTGCTCTCACCACGCTGCTGGAGAGCACTTGCTACTGATTTTGAATTGCTTTCACGTTGTGACAGAACCGATTTGTTTTTTTGCTAAGCTTCTGGTAGTTAGTGGGGTCTTTACATCGTTCGCGTTTATTTATTGGCATTCTATTAAATACCCTCTTGTGATCTTCATTTTTGTTTTCAAGACTACCCAAATCATTTCGATTTGTTTCGTGCTACTCAAAACTTCGGGTCATAACATGATCAAAAATGTTCCATAGAGCTGGACAGCGCTGTTTCGGGCTGTAAGCCCTCATCAGCCGCACTCAGCCTGCTGGTTCTTTCATTCTTTACAATGATTAATCTTTCCGCATTTGTATACCGTAGGAAGTTTAGCCTTTGTGGTACGTAACAGAGCTATGCATAACACTCTAGTCAAATTTTTGTATTCTGCAGTATTCTCGTGCTGCTGCATTTGGTAACCTACCAGAATTACCGAGGAAATTGTTTTAATTTCGCAGGATGGGCGATATACCTGCTGCCTTAAATTTTTCTGACTTTGATTGGATTATGCGAAAATAAGTTTGCTTGAAAATCACTGGGCGAATCGTACTGCGTTTTTGTGTGCGTATGCACATCGCATTGTCTGGGTGTGCGATGAGGTGTTCCTTTTAGCAGCTTTTGTCTTGCTTACATTTGGTATCACTCCCTGCCTTTTCTGGCAAGTGTAATCAATACGCAAAAGTAAACGAGTTCTTAATCGTTGTTTGTCGATCACGCGGTTATTGCGCCATGTAGGAGCGTTTTTGTTTTTGGCATAAATAATTTAGCTTGAGAGTAAGTTCATTGGCTCGGCTTGCGTATTAATTGTTGCAGTGTTAGCGGTAAGCAACACGACTCCACTTTTTTTAACGTTTAAACTACATTAAACAAAGGTTCTTTAGTGATTAATTGGCCAGGGTTCACTAATCATTATTGTCTGGCTTGTGTTTTTTTCCTGATTCCTTCACTCCATATTAAAACGACAGTTAAATTCATTTCTAATATTTATAACCATTTGCTGTCGGTGCGGTAGGTCGTGGGTTCGATTCTCGGGCCTGTCAAATCGGACAGTGTCGCTAAAACGGCTCGCGACTGCTGCGATGTTTCTTCGTCGCCCAGTCTTTAAGCCGCGGAGATGGGCCCCGCCACTCGTTACTCGCTTAGCCCAAGGAGTTACCGTGTTACCCCGGAAATAAGACAGGGTTTTGTACTAAAGTACGAAAAAGAACACTAGGGTTTGTTTTGGGGATGATTATATATTATTCAGCTAATCTATTCATTAAGCTTGCTGCTAGCACTACTCTTAAATTCCCACAATGAAGTTTCAAGCAGTAAAAACACACTCGAGGACAAAAAGATTTGGCGCTGTCGCTTAGGTCTTACTTTAAGCTAGGTCCTATTTTCGGAGAAACGCTATAGTTTTCTGTTATTTCGCAACCGACAGCAGATTCATTTCTGCAATTATTTTTAGGAGCCAAGTTTCCGATTAAGTGGACTGCTCCAGAAGCAGCAATGTACGGTCGATTCACCATCAAGTCGGATGTGTGGAGTTTCGGAATCCTTCTCACGGAGTTGGTGACCAAAGGGAGAATCCCGTACCCAGGTAAGAGGTTTGTGACCATTTTTGTTTGCACCTAGTTTTAATAGGTTTTTAAGGTAAAAAACATGTTGTTTTAAATGAGTTAATGTTAGTCTAACACGTAATTAGTGTACTTGCACGTGTATCTTTAATACAGCTTGGTGAATTATATGAAAAGTGAGCTGTGTGCCCAAAAATTCATCGTTTAAAGAGTTTATTATTTAAAAGATTGATCTTCTAGACCTTGGGCATAGACATCAGTCTTTCTTGCATCACTGTTGATATTTATAAGAATATTTTACCATAAGTTCACTAGTTTTATTTGATTATAAATTAGCATAAAAATATACTTACTGACTATATTTGGGGATAGGTATGATGAACAGAGAAGTATTAGAGCAAGTAGAGAGAGGATATCGGATGCCTAAACCCGCTACTGGACCCAGTGACCCCACATGCCCCGATTCTTTATATGAGCTCATGCTACACTGCTGGAACAAAGACCCAATCTATCGGCCTACGTTCGAGTACATACAGGTATGTGTTGGTGCTGGAAAGTCGTGGTGTAATCCAAAGCAGTTGGGGAGCTGTTTTCTGTTACGTTTGTTTTACATTTTTTAAATGTCTTGTCGTGGTTAAAGACATCAGTGCTGAAGGCCTTGGGTTCGATTCCGGGCCGGTCAAATCACTGTCGCCAACGGCTCGCCACCGCTACGATTAGTCGTGTTTTGCCCGTTGTTTGGGGCTGTACTGTTAGTGTGCGTTTGGCAATAAGAAGATAATAAAATGTACTGTAATAAGAAGATAGTAGTTATTCCAATCGACCATGATCTGCTAAACGGTTGGTTTAAAAGAAGTTTAGAGAGATAAACGCATCAGTTAATCTTGGAATAATGGCCTTAAAAATAGCACTGCAGCTCTTGACGGTCATTGCAGTCATTAATCACTTGGATGTAGTGTAGCCTAATGCCTCTGGTTTACAATCGTGCTGTGCAAAAGCGCCTGTCACTCGCGACTTACATTAGTCAAATGTGCTGGCATGATCAAGCGATTAACGAAGTCTTGAGGCTGAGAATTAAACTACTTAGGCCAGGTCGTGGTTATCTAAGCGAATTATCACGCGAGCTAATCCCAGAGTTGGCTAAACTCGGATGAATTTACTTCTTGTTATCATAGTTATTTCAATCAGTGGTTAAGAGAGGTTATTAATTTTCAATTTGCTTGGTTTGATTTATTAAACGTTCAACGAGGTCCTAGTATAATTACGAGAGTGATCAACATACTGCGCTATTTGTCGCAACACTTGAGTTAATTTTCACTTATTTTTGCAATGTTTCAAATTCCCAAACCCACACCAAACTACTGTTGGTAAGTGTTTTTAAATTCATAATAATAACAATAACACATTTGTATATCACTCTTTCCTGAAAGAAATTTAGATCAAAAGCGCTTAACAAAAAATGACCAAGAACCATAATAGTGGAAACAGTCAAGTGAGATGCAGTAGGTAAAAATATGAGGTTTGTACTGGTAGTAGTGGCTTTTATATCCAAACTGTCAAAACGATTGTATAGCTGTGATACGTTTGAAGAAAAAAAAAAAAACGGCCAGCGGTGTTCACGTAAACTATTCATATGGCGAGAATTTTTACAGAAGGCCTAACACTGAATGCTGAGAGACAAATACATTAATATCCAAGAGTCAAGACCATAGTGAAAAAAATTAGTATGATATCAGTTTAAGCTTCCTTCTCCTGCGTAAGTGTAATTTAATGCAATGTGAAATGCATTTCATTGCCTTTTTTGAATCATCAATCACTTTCTATTTTATCTTGCAGGGATTTTTGGAAGATTACTTCACTGCTACGGAACCTAATTACAGAGAAGCAAATGATTTTTGAAAGTTAACTGCTGAATTAAGATAGAAAGCCAGCCAATCACTGTACTGTGACTCGTCACGTGATCCATAGTCTGGTCACGAGTTAGCTCCTTGAGCAGCGATGATTGCGCATTCATTTTCATCAGGGTAGCACTTGTATATTGTCCTTTCACTTTGCTGCTGAATTCAATAAGATTGCGCGAATTATAATCGGTTATAGAAACTGGTTGGATACACATATATTTTCTTATTTTGTTATTGTTTACCTACTTCTACTAGCTAAGTGCTTTCGGTTTTTATGTTTGTGTAAGTCCTTACATCAGCAATTGTGAAACCAACTTAAAACGTGCGTCCCATTGACGCATGTATGTTACCTAATTGGCTACCTATTGTTCTGTATGTGATGATAAGTGATACTTAAACTTTAAGCGTACATGTTTGTATTAGGTCGTAAGATTGATGATAATAATTGAACAAAATACTCGAAAAAACCTTAGTTTTATGAGTTGTTGTTCCAATTTTTATCAAGTGTTAATCTAAAGTTGTATGTCATTGCTCACTATGCGAACTAGTGCATTTTAAGCGTGTGTTTAATTCTCACCAAGTGCAAATTTTAATTAACGCTTCATAAATCTTGTAATGGTGTAAACTAGATGAAAAGTGTTGGACTAGTTGGATATTTTGGGAAAAACAAAGTTTATAATTTGGATATTATGATTGTGTTACAGCTGAACATTGAACTTGAATTTTTATACGTTTTTGGTTGTTTACGGCTTAATGTTTAAGATATGAAATTACATCTTTTTTAAGTTATGATACACAATGCAAGCACAAATTTTGTACTGGAGCTTGTCAGTTGCTCGAAGTTCCCTTTTTTAATGCAATGTTAACGCAATATTATGCTTAAATTTTTTGTCTCATTACTAATGACATTGCTTTATTAATAAAATAACTTTGCTGTTTCGATATGGAAGAGACAGAATGTGTACAACTGTGCTTTGGCTAGAACCTCTGTTAATATGAAAATAAATTACCTCATATTGTAACTTAGATACTGGACACAGTGTTACTACGGCTGCGATGTTTCTTCGGAGCTGTGCATTGCACGCTTGGGCGTAACGCGGCGATTATGACGAAGATTTGTAGCTTGGATTTTCGTATGAGCTACAAGGTGTTTCATAATGACATTGCTTACTAGACGGTAGGCTACCTTCTATCCTATTGGATAAGTCTGAATGAGACTCAATCTCCTCTGGCAGACACTGGCGCCGCCACGGGGGGCGAGAGGGGGCGACCGCCCTCCACAATGAGTTTTTGATCATTTCTCCAAATCGCCTAGAACCGCAGAGTTTTTTTCAGGGGCTAGGGGGGGTGACGTCAGATGCTTTTGGCAATGTAATTTTTGTAACGAAATGTCTAGCTTCATCACGTGTTCTAATATTCTTCGACATTTCTAATTTCGCAATTTGCAAACGTATGTGACAGATTAATTCATATCAATGATCAGCTGTTGTATCATAAAATCCACCAGGAAGGGATAAGGTATCTCACAGTACTTTGTGAAATCATAATTGGCTTGACAATTGACATACAGTAATTTCACGAAGCCTATTCGTAAACCGTGACTAGTGTAACGTTTTGAGAAATTTAAAGTAGCAACGGGGAAGTGAGGGCTTTTCAGAATCCGAAATCTCTTAGGATTTAGCTAGTATTCATTATACATAGATTGATTGGCAATCCAAAACAGAATGTAATTTAGCCGAATAGTATTAAATTAACTTTTTTCTGACGTGAGGTACCAATAACAATAAGCTTGCCTCAAGAACTCCGAAATGATGGCCAATTTAAACCAACCAGATTTTGAGTGAAAAATAGGGAGTCTGCGGACGTGTGACCTTTTTTTTTGGAGACACATGAGGGGCGCGCAATGGTGTCCTGCTCAGGGTCCCTTTCGGTGCACCTGCTTGTGGCTTTAAATTAGCCACATTTAACCAAAGAATGCGAATATTATTAGATAGATAAGATTTATATTATTGGTTAGACATAGTTACTGCAAAACCTTGCTAGCGCATAAGTTATTAGTAACAGGCTATTAAGTAGCTTACATTGAAATGGACGATTCATACGATCCAAGCAGGGCGTATTTAGGAGGGGGCATTGTGCCATGCCCCTCCCCCTTTCGACTCTGCTTTTTAGACAAAAAGAATAAAACTAATGGTGCCAAGTGACTGAAATATGCCAGACTCATGTGATGGTTTCTGTAGGTTATAGCCAGGTGCGGATCCAGGGGGTAGGATGAAGGGTATGCGTCCTTCCGCCAGCCATTTTCAAAAATGTTTTCGGTGTGTACAATGTTTTCATAATTAACAAACTCTTCGATAGCAATAACCCTTACGCCTTATGCACGCATATTCAAAAAAGTGTGAGCAAAGTGCATCATAGGCTATTTGGTAAAGCATTCAGAATTAGGGATAAAATATTTAAATAAAATTGGCCTGAAAATTATTCAAAAATCACTAAAATAGCCATTACAGTCCGTAAATTTTCAAAAATTTCCGGGGAAGCGTACCCCCCTAGAGCTTTTCTTGTTTCTCAATCAGCTTCAAATTTGTTCCGCCGAAAAAAAAAATACGCTTGAAAAAATGTAAAAATTATGGCTCTCTCCCCTCCCCCCCTTTCAAAATTTCTCGCTACGCCACTGGATCTAAGTATGCCGCTACCTACAAATATCAATGAAAGAAATGCTGCAATAAATCATGGCAGAATTATTTTAACAAAATCACAGAATGAATATCCTGGAAGTACTAAAACTAATCGAGCTTTTATTGTCGATTGATATAAAGACCACTCCTGGTTTTGGCTGGAATATCCCGACGTGTTGGAGGCTGTGTTTTGTTTTCATTGCCGTGTCTTCAATGCCACAGTGAGTATACTTATATGTAGCTACAGTGGCGTACGCAGGATTTTTCAATGGGGGGTTCAGTGACGTCACATCGTGATGACGTAATGATACTACATTACAATTACAGTAGTTTAGAGGTATTAAAGTGCATCGTATTGTAATGTCTCCAGCCTAAATTGCAGTTAACCATGATTAAGCTATATAATGCCATAACTAAGGAAACAACAAAGATATTTCATTCACACTTTTGCTTAATGCTTTGCGTTTCATTTAAGGAAAGAAAAGGTTTCACAGAAACTCAAGCTGTCAGGCCGTGGTTGAAAATTTTCTGAAAAACTTTTAGTTGAAATCATTTTTAGGCCATAGGAAGATCAATTGACTAAAGTATAGGCTGGCTAGCTGTCGCAACGTCACAAACAGGGTGCACCCAGGGAGTAAAACAAGCAATTTCTTCTCTCCAAAAAAACTTTTTTCAAGAACCAACATTAATATAAACAACAGATATAGGCTAAACCTTGTTATAAACAGTCAATATACGGTACACTCATTATGAAGAGGGCAGTTTCTCGCTTGAAATTTGAAACGTGAAGATATTGGAGCATAAGAAAAAACTGCCCTCCCTACCAAAACGTTTTTATAAACTAACATAAATTATGCGCGAGAGGAATCCTTAATCATCCACTAAAGTCAAAAACAGCGTCGATATTATCTAAGTACTTTTCTGCTAAATCACAGCGTCAATATCAGATGCTTTCAAACATATAATTGGGGTGTCTATGGTAAATGAGAACTCTAGCTTCTGAGATAGTCAGCTTATGGTACGAAAAAGCAATGTTGTCTCTCCCCTCGTTCCGCCCCTAGGCCTCTTCAAATCTTTCGTTGGTCTATGGTTGTCTTTGCCAGTATTTTTATCTTACTTTTGGCACTTAGAGCAGTGTCAATTTAGTTTTTACATTTTAATAAAATTTCTCAAAAAACCGGGCAATTATAGCGTAGTGTTAAAAGATTTCTCTATCGATGCGGAAGGTTTGGGACTCAATTCCCAGGCCGGTCAAGTCGGACACAGTGTAGCCACCGGCTCGCAACCGCTGCGACGTATCTTTGGAGCTGCGTTGCCCTGGCGCTAAGCCGCGGGGTCGGGCCCTGCCACTCGCTACCACGTTTCGGTACAACAACGAATTTAATGAAACGAGTATAATCAAGATTTGATTTGATTTTTGTAAAAAAAATTTGTGTGCAGCCATAGTTACTGCAGATACTCCGCATTTAAGGAAGCTCCTACTTCTTAATTGTTTCATAGCAACATCAATGACAAAAATGCACTTCAAGCAAAACACAACAAAAAAGTTGGACTACCGGGTACCGGTAATGTAGCATTGCATCGTAATCAGTGCTCGAGTTGTAAAAACACTTATGGGGGGATGGTACAACTTTTCACGCAGACGTAAGGAGGGATGATCATTGTACTTGTAAGGGAATGGTTTACGCTAAAATATTTTGTGGGGGATGGTGTTGTTTGGGATGTAAACATGATAGCAATTTCGACAAGCTCCGCATGAAGAAAAGTCGGTTTGTTTTAAAAAAGAAAGGTTTCATTTTTTCTGCAATTGCCAAGGGGAAGGAGAGTGCTGACTCCCGACCCCTGCGAACGTCTCTGGGGCCCATCTCTTAGCGCTTGGGTAACACAGAAACGTCGCAACGGTGGCAAGCCGTTGGCGACACTGTGCCGATTTGACTATCCCGGGAATTGAACCCCAGACCTTCCGCACCGATCACCTGTGCGCTTAACAACTGAGCTAACGGCCGGTACCGGCCCAAAAATCGAACCCAAAACCTCCCGAGCCGATAGCGATGTGTTTAACCCAGTGGTTTTCAACCTGGGGGTCATCAGGCATTTTTGTAAGGTCGCGAGAGGTATTTAGTATTTGTTAGAAACTCCTTTGTCGCAGACTCAGACGTTGTTAACGTGTTCTGCGGAAATAATTCAACTCCAAAGGAATTTATAGCCCTGAAAAATGACTCGACAGGGGAGGATGCCTTCAAAGAGATGTCTTTGCCAGCTAATTGGTCAGCCATGGTAGCTTCGTATTTTAGAGTGGCAAGCACAGCGATTCAACTTGTATGCCTTTTTCATCAACTTGGCTGCGTGAGGCGTGTTTCTCAGCATTAGCCTACTGGGAAAAGAACAAGGCCAGAAATAAATTAATAGCTGCAGAGCTGTAGATCGGAGATGTGCTCTATCCACTACCTAGCCACGCATTGACAAGCTTGTGACCAAAATTTCACACCAGCCTTCTCATTAGGGCAGCTGCCATGATGTGTATAAATTTATGGAGTCTTTTTTTTAATAGGGTAATATTACAATACTTACGTTAGTAATTTTTATTGCTGCTATGCATGCGCAACTGCATTACATGTGTTTAATAACTCATAATTTTGGAAGGGGGTATTTTGATTACATCGGATTGTAAAGTGGGTCGCTGAATAAAAAAGATTGAAAACCATTGGTTTAACCACTACGCCAACTGGCCGGTTTGGCTCAAAATTATGACATCGCAAACGGAATATCTGCATGCGTTGCAAACGTTCTCTTCCAAGAATGCCTTCTGCGCTGAAACGTTGTCTTGTCCAGCCGTATACGTTGAGACATCACAACACGACTCCAGCTTTAGTGCCCATTGACCTTGTCCAGGCTTGCATTTTGAGCCAGCCATTGGTTCAAGCGCTGCACACCAGAAAAGTTTAACTACCGGTATTATTGCGTCACAATGAAAGTTTCTCAAGATTATATAAGCAATTTGATACAGCACAGAAAAATACAATCTCTGTATGAAAAAACGCTAATCGGTCCAAAAAGAGCGGTTTTTAATTTTTTCCTATCGTCAATGGGGGGGGGGGGAGTTTGACCCCCGAACCCCCCGTGCGTACGCCACTGTGTAGCTAGTTTAAAAAACTTATGTACATTGTCTCAGAAACACAAATAAGTTGGTTTTATTTCATCTAAGAAAACCCGTAGATTCGACTTATTATGGGTGAAAGACCATGGATCGATTCCGAAGTTTCCAATATTTTATAGCGCTTCAGCAATATTTCTGTCGTTGTTTATTTCTACGCAAAATATACTCAGACGCAAACAAAGAATGAAAAGATGACATAGAAAAAGGAAGGCGCGACAAAATGTTTAACTGTTGCAGCATGCAGATTGCGGACCCATAACCACTATAAAAGCAATTAAGGGTCTACATGGTTGCACAACCGATGATATTAGCAGAAACTTAATCACTACACCTAAAGTAAATGAGTGAAACAATGTGAAATATATCGTGTGATATTGACAAACGCATAAAGAACATAAGTTTAGTCATTTTTAAAAAGTACATGATTATTCACCTTTTTGTAAATTTGGTAAGGCATACAATGCATGCCTGGCATTAAATGCAGAATACGTCCCTGATTTACAGTGATTTTTTCCTTTTAACAAATGTTTCGTAAGTGTGGTGTGTTTTTGAATTATCAGTTTCGATGCACAAAACATGCCTGGTATCAATGTCTTACCTCCTAGAGTTTCTGAAAATAGCTGGTGTAACCTATGATCCTGTTAAAATTATACGTTACAATATAGTTACAAAATGAAAAAAATTTCAGTAAGTGCAGTGCAATAGCCTTCTTTAGGAATGCCGATTAAACTACATCTACGGAAAGCTAATGTGCCTATCATCTTACTCATGTTTTCGCGTAGCTCTGCAAAAATCCCAAGTTATGACGTCATTTCGCCCCCCCCAATGTTTTTTCCTGGCGGCGCCACTGCTGGCAGAGTGCTCAATAACTATGGCTAGCTAGAAATGTTTATTTGAATAAAATCATAAAATCACTATAAAACGTAAAAACCACTACAGCCTGTTTCGCCTTTGTCGGCTCTTCAGGTGGTATAGAGTATCTTATTCAAATAGAATGTAAGTGATGGGAGCTACGTAAGTGATTGCGAATTTGAAATTTTATTATGACGTCAGTTTCATGCTCCACCGCGGGCTTTTGGGGGTATTTTCCGATATCTCAATCACTACGTACTTCCTCGTTATACTAGGCTACTAGTACGGAAAATCGGTCAATAATTTAAAACTTTATTCTAAAATGGATTTCTACACAGGTGGGTCATCCTCAGTAAGTCTGCAAAATACAGTAATAAACGCTCAATCTAAGGCTCGAAAACTGTAGCTAAAATACACACGTAATGGGCATGCACAAACTAAACTTTGAATAAAACCGTTTGGAACCGCAATGCATCTAATAAAGATAGATTGCAGTCCTAACGGTTTTGTTCAACGTTAAGTTTGTGTATGCCCATTACATATGTATTTTAGCTACAGTTTTCGAGCCTTAGATTAAGCATTTATTATTTTGCAGGCTGAGGATAACTGCACACCTGGGTAGAAATCGATTTTAGAATAAAGTTTTAAATTATAGACTGATTTTGCGTAATCAAAGATGGGGTTGGTAGGAGTATTCTGCGAGGGTAAATGTTTTTCCTGACGCAATTTTGAATGTGAAGCTCGAAGGATGCGCTGTGAATAAACTTTTACGTCACGGCTCTCGTAACTGGAACCATGCTACTGAAAATTGTAGAGTTTTTTCCAAACATCGCATCGCTCCTCCAAGAACACTTTTGGCATGCTACAGTGATCGGCAAAAAAAAATCAAGCGATCCGCGGCGGGAAAAAAATTACCTCTTTAATGCCTTTTATTCACAGATGTGCAAGTTAATGCAAAACGTTAGCTTCCAGTGGCGCCGCAAGGGGGGGGCAAGAGGAGAAAGTAGTCCCCACTTTTGTTTTGGGCTGTTTTTCCAGCTCGTGCAAATCCACCGAGAAAAATTTTTCGAGGGTATATCCCCCCGATCCCCTCAAACTTTTGTCGGTTCGTTGTTCCACTAATGAAACAAGCCGTGAAAATGTACTGTTTGACCTGTGAATTTTTTTTGTTTCAGACGTAAATTGACCAGGCTTACCGTCCTTATTATACTGAATGCGTCAGTGGCCTTTGTTACGTCTCAGAGGCAAGGTAGCTTAACAGAGCTCAAATGTATTCTACAGTTCTCCTCACATAACCGCAATGTCTTGAGTTAGTAGGCTATACTGAAGCTGCGGGTACACCAAGGTTACGATTGCTTTGCGATTCTTGCCGACACCAATCGGCTCCGATTGTCACCTATCGGCACCATGTGTAGTGACCTAGTCTCTACAATGTGTGATGACTTGTATGATAATGTTCAGATGTTGACTAACTCCGTTATTGTTAAGTGTAAAGTAATATTGGCAACACTGCAATCTACAATTATGAAGTGGCAACATTGATTAAGTCTTTTTGTTTTGCAGGAAAGAGCAATAGGCTAAAGAATTATGGTATTTAATTGCGTTTAAATCACCTGTTGAGAAGAATGAAGAAAAGTAAAGGAAGACTAATAAGAAAGCGAGAAGAATATTGTAGGAAGTGAGTCGTGCTCTACAGATGTAAACGATAGCTTAACGATGCCATGCCGATTGTTATCAATCTTATTACGACATGGAAGAAGATAGCGAGCGATTGTTTGCGAGTGCTTCCCGATACCATGCCGATATTCCCACGATTTTTCACGACTCTGTGATTTCTCAGTTCTCATGATTGTCATTTTTACCGCTTTTGTCAAAGAAGAGTATCCGCATTCTTTCCAAGTGCATGATGAACGACGAAGTACTGCTACTACATCATCGTGTTGGTGTTGCTGCTGGTACAGCATTGTTGCTACTGAAAAAAAGAAAAATAGAGGAAACACAAAAAGAAAAAGCAAAAAAGAAAAGGGGCATTTGGGTGGACCTGTTTCTTCAGGAAAAACATTTCGGTGAGTTTCAAACTGTGATAGAAAGACTAAAAATATTCGGCGATGAGAAGCGGTTCAAAGGTTTTATTGGGATGGATCCAGATCTTTTCAAGGAAATAGTTGTCAGAGTTGGTCCCAGAATAAGAAAAGAGGACACCAACTACAGGCAAGCTGTGCCGGTGGAGGTACGAATTGCAATAGCTCTGAGGCTTCTTGCAACTGGCAAAAGTTATCGCGCATTGGAATACCCCTTTCGAGTTTCACATAGTCTCATTTGCAACATCGTGCGTGAAGCAATGGAAGCTATCTACCACAAGTTTTAAGATGCTCTTCAGTGTCCTAATGCGCCGGAGCAGTGGAAGCAAGTTGCTGACGATTTTTTCCAAAAATGGCAGTATTCTAATTGTATTAGAGCCGTGGATGGCAAACATATAAATATCCGGGCTCCTCCAGATTCTGGTACCATCTATTTCAACTATAAAAAAAATTTTTCCATCGTGTTAAACTGTTAATGGCCGTAGACGACGCTATAAGTACCGTTTCTTGTCAGTCAGTGTTGGAAGTCCAGGTAGCTATTCTGGCGGAGGAATCTCCAACCTTACTGGTTTGAGTTCTGCCATTGAGGGAAAATATGCTGGTCTCCCAGATCCAGATGTATTAGTTGGAGATGATGTACCAATTCCTTATCATATCATAGGTGATGACGTTTTTGCTATGAAAACTTTGGTAATGAAACCTTTCTCGCAACGAAACTTGAAAAAGAAAATGCAAGTGTTTAAGTACAGACTCTCGCGTGCTCGTAGAGTTATCGAGAACGCCTTTGGCATTTGGCAGCTCGGTTCAGATGTCTTCTGGCTCCACTAGAGATGGATGTGAAAAGAGCCGAAAGTATCGCACTTGGTTGCTGCACACTGCACAACATCTTGTGCGAGAGAAATCGGACATAAATAGCAACCCAGGTGGACCAAGAAGATACAGACAATGGTGCACTCATCGCTGGAAGTTTGAGAAAAGATAGAGCAAAGAAAACATTGGAAGATCTGAAGAAAATGAAAGGCAACACTGGAAGCGAAGCAGCTAAGAAACAAAGACAGTATCTGATGCTCTACTTTAATAGCTCGGCTGGTCGTGTTGCTTGGCAAGAAAGAATGATTCCTAGGCAGCAACCTGACACTTTTGATGAGGAAGAAGATTCTGAATATTGTGTCGACGTGCTATACGCGATAATGAATTTCAGCGGTTGCAAACTGTGGGTTGTTTTTTTTTGTAAAACCAGCTCAGATGGCCAAGTGGTATGGAGCGTCTGTTTCTTGAGCTGTAGACTCGGGTTTGATTCCGAGTCGGGTCAAACCAATGACTTTAAAATTGGTATTCACAGCTTCCCTGCTTGACGGTCAGCATTAAAGGGACAGTGAGGAAAACCAGCCGGCAAGTTTACTTGTTGTGCCGTTGGGAAAGGCACTTAGCGGGATTCCCACATCTTGGTGTGGTAGACAGATGGCTGGCAACTCCTAAGCGAGCTCGTATAGCGCATTGATCGCTTTCTCGTGATAGGAGGATAAATATGCAACTAAATAAAAATAAATAAATATACCGATATCAAATTTATATCTGCCACAAACAAAACGTTTATTAAAACTACTTGAAATATTGATGTGTTCATTTTCAACAAATAAACATATACAGGCAAGCATGAATATTAAAAGCTGTGGTGTATAATGCTCGGATCCTTTTTTCCACGGTCAGAATCGCTAACATAAGAATTCCCCCATCGATCCTTTCTAAAAATCAAATTCTAAATAGAACCAGGATCATAACCTAGACTTATGACCAAGTTGAAGTACCCTTCCGTTCGGAGCCATTTTACTCACAAGTTTTTCTCCGAACATTCGACTTATTTCCGTACGGTAACAACAATTAAAAAAGTACAGCAATATGATTCAAAGCATAACGTGAACGTGGTTGCACTGAAGCAGCTGCTGAACGAAGGAAATTACAGTTCTGCGATCAGTAGAAGTGGCAATTTAGTAGGTCCAAGCTCAATCATTATTGCAAAAGTAGCATGTTTTTTGGCTATTGGCAAGCTATAGGCCAGGGGCGGATCCAGAAAGTTTTGGTGGGGGGGATGTGATTTTAAATTAGGTTGAATGTAAACTAAATATAAAAACATTTAGACCCGGAAACGGGCGTAAATAAGCCCTTTCAAAATGTCTCATGTCAGGGGCGTATTCAGAATTTTTTTCAGGGAGAGAGCACCAAATTTCGTCACTTTTTCAAGCGCAGTTTTCCCCCGGCAGAGTTAATTTTAAGCAAATTAAATAACAAAAACGACTCTAGGGGGTCCGGGAACATGCTCCCCCGGAAAATTTTTGAAAATTTGCATACTGTAATGGTCATTTTAGCGCTTTTCGAACAATTTTCAGGCAAAGTTTGTTCATATTTTAGGCCCCTAACTTTGAGTGCTTCATCAAATATGATGCATTTTGTAAGCACAGTTTCGATTATGCGTGCTTAAGGCGACTAAGGTTTATTGTTATGAACAAGGGTGCAAATCTATGCTGAGCATTGGGGGAGATGATTTAGCAAAATCGACCATTTTTCGATATTGGGGGAGATGATTTGGCAAAATTGACACGTCTGCAGATGTCCAATTTTTTGCCCAAAATGAAGTGAAGACCAAAACAAAGGTCATCACGTTCGCTGATGCCCAGTTTTGAGACATGAAAGTATTGGGGGGGGATACATCCCATTATGGATTTGCACCTATGGTTATGAAGAGGTTCGAAATTATAGAAAAACTTTATTTATCCAAAGCATTGTTGAAAATGGCTGGTAGGGGGGGGATGCATCCCCCCACATCCCCCCCTGAATCCACCCCTGCTATAGGCTAGCTTATATCAGACAAACAACTAACTTAGGTATATCTGAGCTTATTAAAGATAATTGAACAAACACGGTGTTTATTACAGACAATTTTTTATTGTGAAGAAATTTTTGCGAGGAAATAAAGAACTATAACGCAAGCATTCGCAGCTCCGAGGAGCTTCATGAATTCACCGCTCATTTTCTCAAAAATCAACCCGTAAATAATGAGGTTCAGATCTTGGTGATTATGGGTCTGATGCTACAACTGCTGATGACGAAGGGATAAAGCATTCCTGTGAAGCATAGGTGGCAGATTGAGCATAACTCGATATGTCTGGCAGCGTGGAAGCGAGAAGCTGCTGAAAAGACTGTTGTGGTAGTTTATGAGATTGCTGCACCTGGTGAATGGGGTGTTGTGGTTGATGAACGGCATGCGATTGGTGTTAAAGAGACAAAGTGTGTTGTAAAAACTGAGCATGCTGGGCTTGAGACTGCACAAAGTTAGACAGCACCTTGCTCATTTCAATGTAACATGCATGCATCTGCTGCTCGTGTAACGCCTCTAGTCTGTTACACAACTGTTGTCCATATGCTTTCGCAATTTTCTGGTGGTGAGTCTTTTGATGAATTGCTTGAAGTTGCGAGTACGAATGCTGAATGCTCTTCATTAGCTGCAAAAAATGTTTTGCAATGTTTCCGATATTTAATGCAATTTTGAAACTTTGCACAACAAAAACTATTCAAATAGCCTAAAGGTTCTGGTAAAAATGCTGTTTTGCAAACTTTTTTTGATTTGGATATATTTTTTCTATATCATTGGCACTGCTATGGCTCTGTCATTATGTAGAATGTATAGATTATGAAAGCTGAGATGATCAAAATTTAGTATATAAAGGGACGGGTAGGATGTTTTAGAAAAATAAATGTTCCCAGTTTAGATCTTACGAAAAATGTGCCCACACGAAGACAAACGAGTAATTAGACCTACTAACTCATGATGCCGTGTTACAAATGTGCTGGTTTGATAAAAGACAGATATCATGCATGATGTCAGTCGGCCCAACCTCTGCACAGACTGAATAATACTGTGATAGCTTACTAACGCTTGGAATGGTCTCGTCCTGTGATTGAATAGACTCGTTCTCTTGCGACTTTCGCTTCTTTGCTGTGATGGTAGCTTTCACTTGCGGTTGTAGCTCATACACTGATACTTTTTCAGACTGTTGTGCCACTGAGCAAGAGCTAGGCATAAAGTTTGACGTTTCTCTTCCACATTGCCTGGTACAGTGCTCACTGCTCACTCAAAAAGCCAAACAATCTCCTTAGCTTGCTTCTCTTTGGCTCACTGTCGCAGCTTGTCCTGACTTAGTTTTTCTTTCTCTGTTGGGCGTGGTCCATCTGCTAAGATCAGTTTCTGCAAAGATAATATGAAGGCCTTCATCGGGACGGAGCTAATTCAGAACGATAAGTTTCACAAAATGCAGCTTCGCTGATATGTTTTACCATTTAATATGTAACCTATATAAACAAAAGTTCGAAGTTAAAATCAACTTGCTAATCATTACAACACCAGTTGGCAACAGGGCAAGGTTAAGTCGGAGTCATATAAAATATTGACGGTTTTATTTTTGCTCAAGAAACGCCCAACACATTAGTTTCACTTTGCGGTAAACAGCGGAAATAACCAAAGGGTCTACGATAACTCCACACTCTCGAACAAATGCCGGGTGCCCAAATTAGGAATGGAGCAGTGAACAATATCATCTAGTCTCGGAAAATACAGTGAGCTCTACAATGAACTACTCACCTGTCAAATTTCGCACCACATCCAAATGTTTGAAGCGGTCATCCTTTTGCAGTTCGTTGATTTTACATCTTTTTATTTCAAGTTTTTCATTTCTGTGGCTAAATCGATGATGACCTTTGTCGTAGAGAATAGTATTTGCCCTCTACCACTCGGCAATGTCTTCCTCTAACTCAAGCGTGTAGTGAAGAGGTTTGGACTTGGTCCTTTTGCGCTTAACGTTTGCAGCAGGTGCGTTTGCTGCAAACGGGCTACTACAGCTGCCAGCAGTTTCTGAAGCAGCGCTTATCGAGATATGATATTCACTTGAACTCTCATCAGCAGCGCCTGCACTAGTTACTTCACCGAATAACATACAACTGTGTTCACCCAAATCGGACATGTTGTCACCTTGGCGCTACAACTCGAAATGTGAAAGCAAAATATCCACAGCAAAACATGGTAAAACACACTTTCACCATGCCTGCTAATCGGGAAACACTATGAAGGGAATCGTAATGGCTAACGATTGACTTACGAGTGTTTCTCGACTAATGCCGATTGCTTAACGATTTTCCCGATTGAAAAGAATCGGGAAGAAGTTTCTAACATGTTCGAAATTTCTTTCCGATTCTCAAATTCATTACGATTCTCGCCGAATGCCGCTGATTGTCTTCACGATTGCGTTACAAGTCTCCACGATTGTTGCCGAGTACCAACATGGTGCCAATCGGTAACATTCGCAAAGCGATCGCTCCTTGGTGTAACCGCATCTTGAGGAAGATACAAGTAAAAAGCTAGAGTTCAGTTACGTTGCGAAATATTACTTTGACTTTATTTTTTTCCGCTTTTATAGGGATAGTATTCTTACGTCATCATAAAATAATGAAAGCCTTTTATGCGCTATACCTTAAAGTTTTTTCCGAAATATTTGTTGCTGATAAAATAGAGGAGTAATGTTTTTCAGTACTTAAATTAAATTTTATTACGAAGTTTATTACTTAATTACAAAGCGACAAGTGGTTGCCCCTCGTCGCATGAACTTACTTTAATAGCATTTTTGTCAGTGATAAACCGACATCGTTGGATTGATAATTTCATTTTTGTCTCCACATAAGTTACGATAAAAACGACTCAATCGTCATACATTAGACCTCTCTGGTGATTTTAAGTAGGAGCGTATTTAGGAAGGGCCATTGTGCCATGCCCCCCCCCCCCCCCCCGTTTTGACTCTGCTTTTTAGTAAACAAGAACAAAACTAATGATGCCAACTGACTGAAAAATGCCAGACTTTTTTGATGTTTTTTGTAGCTTATGGCCAGGGGAGGATCCAGGGGGGTAGAATGAGGGGTATGCATCTTCCCGTCAGCCATTATCAAAAATGTTTTTGATGTAGGTCTATACAATTTTTCCATAATTTTGAACCTCTTCAATAGCGATCTGCCTTTTACACCAAGCACACATAATCTAAAATAAGCGAACGAAATGCATCATATCTGGCGGAGCAATCAGAATTAGGGTAAAAAATTTTAAACAAAACTTGTCAAAAAATTATTCAAAAAGCACTACGGTAGGCATTACAGCACGTAAATTTTCAAAAATTTTCCGGGGGAGCATGCCCTCGGACTCCCCTAGAGTTTTTCTTGTTTCTGAATCAACTTAAAATTAGTTCTGCAAAAAAAAATGCGCTTGAAAATACATAGAAATTATGCCCACCCACTTTTTAAATTTCTCACTACGTTACTGATTCTAAGTTTCTGGTTAATATTTGCTTCAAATTGCCGTTTGTTAGGAATCAACCAAGCAGCAATTTCTCATGGTGAAGCATTTTTTCCACTGGTGGGACAATGAAACTTGGGTGGGTGAGAGTCAGTTTTGGAGTTGAGGGAGGACGCCATCCCCCTGGCAAACACCACCATCCCCCCATAAAACATTTCAGCGTAAACCATTCCCCTATGAATAAGGACCATCCCTCTTTTACGTCAGCGTGAAAAGCTTGCACCATCCCCCCTAAGAGTTTTTACATCTCGAGCACTCGTGGGAGTTGCACCACGAGTTTGAGATTAACCCATCACGCCTGGGCCTGGCTACTGACAATTTGTTGTTGGCTATACTTGCGCGTTACTGCGTGGATTTGTTGGTAGCACGGCTGCTAATCAAGCCTAGTAGCGTACTGTTAAAACATCACGTTGCTGGTGTTAGTCATGAGCTCACGATTTTGTTGTTCTTTGCAATGTTTTTTGCTAGTGTTCTTTTTATGACAATAAAGCTCTTCTGACATTAAACTATTTGTTTCTTGATTGAATGACAATACATTCAGCAGCACTATCGGAAACAAGCCATCATCAACGCCTTTTCCTTATTTGATACTAACTTAGCTTCTGCTGACTTAAGCCGATTGCACACACCGGGCGATTACGGGCCGGCTTGGGAATTTCCCGTACGTAACGTCATCAAGTTGTAACATTATTTTGCCCCCCACTTTTTTGATCCTGGCAGCGCCACTGTTAGCTACGTTAACACAGTTGTGTACCTCCGTTAACGTTAATTCGTTAAATTCAGCTACAATTAAGGGAAGTTAATTAAATTCGTTAAATCGTTAATTTTGACTTTAAGCGGCATTTCTTTTAAAAACCTTAAAATTTTTTAGTTTCAATGTTTGCGTAAGCATTTAAGCAATTTTTCTGCTCACGAGCAATATGTTTTGTTGTTTTTATCTCGCTTTTTGACCTCATTGGTCGTATTTTGCTAGTTTATTCATGTCAAACTTAACCAACAATAAGAGAAATAAGCGTTTACAAAAATTTAACGGAAGTTATCAAGCACTAATGGAGGCTAATTCAGTCCGTCAATTTCAAAAAGAAATTTAACGAATTCACTAGTTAATGAAAAAGTTTACTTCGTTATTAACGAAATTGTGCCCACCTCTGCTTTTATTACTTCGCCGATTGCGACTTACAATGTTAAAGAATGAAAATTGAACGTCAATAATAGCCTAACCCTTACAAAGCTCAAGGATTTCGTAGATAGAACTAGCTTTCGTAAATAGGAGAAGTTTCGTTAGTAGAAAAAATCTCAGTCTCTAAGCAGAGGCTCAGAAAATTAGCAGGCAGGGCCGTTGAGAGGGGGGTCTAGGAAGTACCTTTGGTACCGGGCCCGGAATTTTTAGGAGGCCCGGAATTTTGAGAATGCCGCGCGTAAAAATTGGCATACAAGTTTGAAAGAGTACCGGTACCGGTAACTCTATAGACTGGATGAATGCATACAAAGTCACCCCTCGCTATCACCTACTGGTAATACCCTGCCTGCCCAGTCATATTCCTTTATATATGTGGCTGACTTGCTATGAAATTTTTGCTGAGAAAAAAGCTAACAAAGTTCCACTAGTTCATCATATTGAAGTAACTCTCCTATATCTTACTTGTTCAAGCACTAAGAGTTTTGCCAACTGCAAAGTTTTTGAAAATGCAATAGTGAATAAAACTGAAGGAGTAGGGAAAAAAGTTTATTGCATTGTTGTTATTGTATAAGCATAATAATGCAGGTGGGAGGGGATGCATCCCCCATATCCCCCCCTAGATCCGCCCCTACTAGTTTGCAGTGAGGGTGCCTTAATGCACTATGCACCAGGGCTGCGAACTCGAACTCGCTTGAACTCGATCGTTTTTGCCAAACTCGAACTCCAAATAAAAAATTTTTTGAATTCGAACTTGAAAAAATCAATCGAGTTCGAGTTCACTAATTGAGTGCTTTAATTTGATTGATTCAAATCTCTCAAAACGAAGTTTAGCCTACTCTTGATTTTTGTTATACTGTAGATTGAATGATTGCAACTTTGCAATTTTGGTACTGATACTGCACTTGCAGGTAAGAAACATTCATCTTCCAGGACGAATGATCTTGTCGGGATCACTCATCCCTTCGGATAAATATTTCTTAAAGAATTTAACCTTTGTGGTACGCAATCCACTCATGTGGCTACGTCACCATTCCAGTCAAACTCTTTACGTGGCCAGGGTGAAGAGCAACAACTATAAAGCAATGTCCTTCCTGGCCTACCGGACGGGAAGTGGTCATGACTTCCCGTCCGTCCGGTAGGCCAGGAAGGACATTGCTTTATAGTTGTTGTTTGTGCTGTGCTGCAATCTCCATTCCAACTGTTACTAAGTAGGTCAGGGGCGGATCCAGGGGTGGGGGACCTTTTTCAACAATGCTTTCGATGAAGACAATTTTTCCATAATTTCGAACCTCTTCGACAACAATATTTCCTACGCTTTATACCGGGACACAGACATCGAAAACATGCGAAAAAATTGCATCATACCGGTATTGGGTGAAGACCTCAAAATTAAGGGCAAAAAATTCAAATACAATTTGCCTTAAAACTTGTTCAAGAAGCACTAAAATGGCCATCATAGAATGCAAAATTTCAAAAAATTTCCGTAAGAGCATGTCCCCGAACCCCCCTAAAACCGTTACTGTCCTCATTTTGCTTCAAACTAACTCAGCCGGAAAATCTATGCTCAAAAATGTCAAACTTTGATGACCTCCCCCTAAAAATATTCTGATTACGTCCCTGGCATGAATACATTAATTTTAAATAGCTTAAACGCTCTTTCTCGGATCCAAACGTCTTTGTAATTAGTTAACATTCAAACTAAATCAAAACTGCATCCCCTCACCAAAATTTTCTGGATCCGCTCCTGGTTAGGGTATGTTTTTTAAGGAATATTTTGAACAAGGCTGTGATCTCGAACTTGAACTCGGTAATTTTTGCCGAACTCGAAAAATAAAATTTTTTGAACTCGAACTTGCAAACGTCTCTCGAACTCGAACTTGATTAAAAATCGATCGAGTTCGCAGCCCTGCTATGCACTACACTCACTGCTGTACTTGTATGCATGGTTGTTATACCGCACTTGTTATTGTATTAGGGATGTAAATTCAAGTAAAATCTTAGCCCGGATCACAATTTTGCGATTTTTGGAACCTTGAGGCGCAAATTTCGCCAAAATTACGTATATTTCTTGTGAAATTATTTTCCTGGGACTAAAACTTCTCGAGTACGATGCAAGTACAACTGCATACAGTGTCTTTATACTTGCAGAGAGCGAATATATAGTTTCCGTACAGAGCATAATTAGAGGTAACCTAATGCGCAGGAAGTGGCAGACATTTACTAAGCTGACGATTAAATTTTCATATAGGCCTACAGGGACACTAAAATAAAATGGGAACAGACCCTCAGCTTGTTGCATTCATGCAGGTTGCAGGGCAGGAACCCTTAGTTGAAGATTACCGTGTTTGTATCTAAACTAATTTCTCAGCAAATGACTCGCTGTAGCTGTGAGCACAAAATGAGAAAAAATTAACGAGTTTCGAAAAAGAGTATTTAAGAGGGAGGGGGATTATATTACTTTCTTATTTGCATTGATGTAACTCATATTCTGTAGTGTGAGCAAGCATTGGTTTCATGCAATAGGATAATTTTCTTAGAAAATAGAAAAGCAAATTATTAGCAACGTTTACACTTTCAATACGTTTCTATAAGGCTACTTGAACCTGACGTTATTGCAAAATTTGCAGTAAACTGGTTGTGCACATACGGCGACAGTTTCAGCTCAAGCCATGCTCCTGCTTCTTTTACGCCACTGACGGGCGACCACTATAATAGCAATCAATTTAGCAAACAACAGTTCATCTTTAAATCAGTCTCCATGTTTTACCGTAACTTATTTGTATGAGTGGTACACGAAGGCTTCAACTTTTTCAGGAGTTCGCGTCTTGTATACTCCATTGCGGTTATTGCTGGATTATACGGCAAACGTACGAAATGTTGCGGCACCGTGCAGAGTTGGGTAAAAGTGTTTTTGATGCGAGTCCAAGTCCGAATCCAGCAGTGTCGAGTCCGAGTTCACGGCACAAAAAATTTTCGAGTCCGAGACAAGTCCGCTGCATGAAAAAATTTAAGCCTTCGTCCGTGTGTGTTTTGTGCATGAACTTTTTTGAATTTTTACGGTCACAAAGCTCAGTTCCAGCATATTTGCTGGAAGTGGACGCAACCAATTCTTTGAAAAAGACGTACTAGAAACGCTATTTGTAAGTTACATAAATGCATCGCAGAAATTTTTGCTTACATGTTAATACAAAGTAACCAAGCGTTAAAAACTGAAAGCTAGCTATCGAAATTCAATAATGTCAAGCGTTGGCCTCCTTTCAAAATTATTTCTCAAGCCATCTCCTCTGTCTGTGGTCTCATTTCAAAGCTTTAACATTTGCTCTACAATCAAATCAAACTGACTACAACGCGCATTTTGTCGTGGCTTTTTTCTCATTCACGATTAGCGAACTAGACGAGAGTGTGGAATTGTGAATTCTTTGATTTCGGCTTTCTTGACACCTTCGCAGGCACCTGCTGCTGCCAACCGCAAACGAGTGAGAAACGTCGAAAATGACGTAATCAAATTAACGTTAAAATCACAAAAAAGAACATTGGTATGATGTATGCTGCTGCATCAGTGCCGAAACTAGCGCCCCCCGAATCCCCCAGCAGAGGGGGGGGAGCCGCACAAAAAGGGGGCCCCGTAAATAGTCAGTGCGTAAGGACTATTTACTCAACGTATGATAAAGGTGCCTTAAATAGGCTTATTCTAAGATTCAATATATTTTTTGTCTTAACTCGCGCGATGTGGGGCCCCCATGCCATATTTATGCTTTTGGCCATGGGGACCCCTGCAAATTTTTCGAAAAACAGCAGTCGCAAAAGTAGCAAACAACGTTTAGTAGCATATCAAGGGCCCCTCATCCTCAAGTGAAAGGTGCTACAATAAGCCTTTAAAACGTTTTTTTTCTTCGCATAGGTAGCGAAATGTTAGAGTAGGGTTTGCTTGCAGCATTATTTTAGTGGGTTTGGAAGGGACCTAATAAAACAGACTATTAAACCTGGTGAAAACTGAGGAATTTTAAAGGCTCAAAACGCACAAAAAGCAACACTGGTACCCAACACTGGCACTATGTGCCTGGAAGGCTGACTTTTATGATTTATCAAGAAACGCATACCGCAACAATAACCTGCGGGTCAAAATGTTACATCCTACTACTGCGTACTATGCTATGTTTTGACGATGGCAGGGCTTGAATTGTCTTAGTTCAAACTTATAAACATATTTCGGGGGGTTTGAATCCCCCTCATCTCTCCTAAATACGACCTTAACTTTGTACATCCCCTGCTTTCTACTCTACTTCAAGTAGTTCCCCCATCAGTAACAATACTTTTACTTAACTAGATTTCTGAACTGCTTTTTACACCACTGGTTATATACTTCCGAGTTGCGTTATTCCGAAATAATTGATTGTGACATCACATCAGTGTTGCATTTAAGAATATAATTTTGTAAGATTTTGCAAAGTGAACGTACTGTAATTTTAAAAAGCTTTTGTTGGGGTCCGTCTGAATTTAGGAGCCCGTAAGTTTCATAAATTTTCCGAAGAACTCCATCGTAGGTTGGAACCACTAGCTTAATTGATTTATAGTTAAACTGTTCTTTATTTCAGTGGTCGGCAACCACCGGGCCGCGGCCCGGTGCCGGTCCGTGTGAAGTTTGTTACCGGTCCGTATGCGTTTTCAGAATAAACGCTTTGAGTTAAAAACATTTTTACAACGTGAGACGCAATTTTGAGACGTTTTTGTAAAAATGCTAAATAACTCAATTCTGGTGACCCAGTATGGCAAAGTTACTCAATATCACAAAACTAACCAAATTGAAAAGTCAAATCTTTTAATTGAACAGCGAACATTTGATTATGCTGTCAGTTTATCGCAAATCTTTTGTAAATCAAACAGCGCTTGGTTAAGAGAAAGAATAACGTCAAGAATCAGGTTTGAGAAGCTACTATAAAAAAATTAAGCAATGCGGCTGCAGCAAGATTGAAAAAGTTTAATACTCTGGTCAGAGTAATACAAGATCGAGATTTTCAGTTCTGAATAAATATGAGTGTTTTATTGCTTAAACATTTTCGATTTTTTAAAGGCCGGTCCGCAAAAACAATTCAGTTTCAAACCGGTCCGCTGTGCGAAAAAGGTTGTCGACCACTGCTTTATTTGACAATATTGGTATCGGTGCTTCAGTGTTTTTTTTTTCCTAGAAAATATTCGTTTTTTAGTATTTTGGTATTTGTCGATATTACTTATATTTAATCTTGATTAGTTGGTTATTAACTATACAGGCTTACAGTAGGCTATAGTAATATAAGCTATAGTTGCAGTAGCCTAACAAGTACAAAAATTTTTTTAATGCGCTGATTTAGGTGGGTTAAGTTTCAAATACAATCAAGTCACTAAGTTTACGGAAAAACCTTATCATAGGCCTACAGTACCTTACTTAATTTAAAATTAAATAACCAACCCAATTTATGATTAGTAATATTTTTACTAAGATCATGACGATTCGCATCGCATCCATATAGGCCCTGGTATTTAACCAAAGCAATATGTAGAGTAGGCCTAGCCTAAACCGGGTAGTGTAAGGTAACATGCAGACAGTGATGGGCACGATAAACCTTTCTGTACTAAAGCGATAACGATAATTGGGTAATTTCAAAAAAGCCCTGGGCGATTACGATAATCGATAAAACTCAGTTTCTTAAAGCGATATCGGTAATCGATAAATTATTGCCACTAAATTTTCCGATAAATGTTACGGTAAATTTTCGATAGGCTTGACGAAGTTTTTTTTGTGAGTCATTATTGCAAAAACGTTTTTTTAGATTTTTCAAGAAAAGAGAGCAGTTCATGGACTCTGCCGCGGCATCAAACAAAACAAAGAGAGATTTTGTTAAATTGCAACAAGACTTTACGAACACCGTGTATTTTCTCATAGCGCCAACTCGCTGACTTTACTCAGTGTGCATGAACAATCGTTTATCGCGATAATTTATCGGCGAAAACAAAATATATTACAAAAGCGATATCGGTAATCAATAAATCAAAACTATTTTGAGCGATAACGATAATCGGTAAAAAATTTTTGCCGAAAACTATCGCCGATAAATTATCTCGATAAATGCCATCTCTGATTGCAGAACCATCCAAATTGCACATCAGCCAGCAGTAATCATTTGATGGTACCTGCTTACCTGATTTGCTGTGGAGACGGCACCAGGTAAAGCTTAAAGCAACGATTTAACAAGGGAAAAAATACTGCAACAGCGCTCACCTGTAGTTACAATACTTGCGAAAATGATAGAAAAATAACAGCAACTAACCACGTATCAGTGGCTTGCGCCTAATTTTGCTGAAAATTAGCCCTACTTTTGCTTACCCTCACACAAACACGAGAAAAAACTGCGTTTAAAATTTCTTTCCAAAAATTCCCCACCCTCTCCCCTTGAGGAAGTTTGTGATTACGCCTCTGGGCTCAGGTTTGCAAAAAACACACCTCTCAAAAAATCAGCTTCGCCACCCAAAGTCGTAATACGGCTCCGTTGGCACAATCTCATATAACCGACATGGTATGGCCTGATGAAACAAGACAAGGAGGAAAAATAAAACTACAGTAAACCTCCAAACTGAACGCTTCTACAACATAGATTCAGCTGTCATCATCAGCAGTGTCAGCAAGGCAGTACAAAACTGAAAGTTTTTACCCTGCTGATGACGACTGCTGAATGTTGTCGAAACATCCAGTTTTGAGAATAACTTTGGCTTTATTTTTCCTCCTTCAGCTAGTTTCACCCCATATTTATTGTATTCTGAAAGCAAGACAATGTTACCCACCATTTCAAACAAAAATGCCTCATCGAGGGACAACAGCCAATTTTTAAGTAATGCGTAAAAAGCAAGTAAAATCTTGACTTTTTTAAGGTTTTAGTTTAATGAAAGGGACTATGTAGGCCTACATCGTCTCGGCACAGAGAGAACATAACTGGGTAACAAACCTAACAAACACCGGTTATTTCCCACCCGACAACACGTAAAAATATAAACAACACATTCCAAAAAAACGTTTTAAATTCAACTTTGATTTGCAGGAAAAATTAGTTTTCAACAAGTTTGTCGAAGATATTCCAAAAAAGAGCTAGCACTTATCAAGCCACCCCGTCATCTTTCCAATTGTTGATAAGTCAAAGCATTGAACGCGGAAGTTATCTATGTCCCTTGGACGACCCATGACAGCATTTCTTGATTTGTCGGACATTTCATCCATTATTCAAGTTTCAAGATTTCAAATTGCGATCGATTTGAAAATCCAAATCCGATTGAAAACGTATCGATTTTCTCGGATTACATCACTGTATGTTTAAAATTGCTAAAATCCCTGAAACCGTTTTTAATTGAAGGATTAGTTTTCTTTTCGCTTTCCAGAAAAAGATAAGAGTTGGGAAGAAAATCGCCTGGACGGCTTTCTATCTGACTTAGGCATTTCATGGACCGACCATTGGCAAACTTCCAGCGACGGTACTCTCTTCCCTCGCGTTGAAAATTTGGATTGCTCACACTTTCTTGATCTGTTTTCGGTTGTACATCTTCAAAGCATGATTGTAAGCTAGCTTGCTTATTTCCCATATCGTGTTTGTACCGATTCAAAAAAGTAGTTGGTGAGCCTCCTTGCAAAGAACATGAGCTACAACCTAAATCTGATTCTAAAGTAGTGTCTTGAAAGCAAGTTTGTTGCGAAAATCCTGCAGGGTAAGTGGCAACTCCGCTATCTGGATCTTTCCAAGATGATAGAGATGAAGCGACTCCGTCTGTAACAGCGGAGATGATGCCATGAGATGTCTGGGTCATGCGATCGTCCAAAACTGTTTCATTCATAATAGAATTTTCTTTGTTGCTGTATTGCCGATCTCGTTGCGATTCCACGGATTCTCTGAAATCCCTAGATTTAAATCCACATCCTGAGCAGTTAATCTAAAAGCAAATATTATGAAGATGCTAATGGAAACTTTCGAGACAATAAGATGTATTAAATTGTCACAAAGACATAGCAATGATTGACCAAAAACATTTCTATGATTGTGGAATACTCCTAGGAAGATACATCACCTCAAACTGAAGTATGTATGTGCAGCCGACGACCTAAATATGCCTAATGTTTCTGGTCAATTATTAATAATAATAACAATAAATAATAAACTGAGGTTATTTTCAAATTATATTGAACTGAAAATTCATCGGTAATTGGGGGAGACTGCGAAGTGAGCTTGCGCTCTTCGAGTCAGCAGCCACCCATTACATATGTCAAATGCGATCGGCTATAGCCGCGAATAGAACCCATCACGCAGGATCTGCCACGTGCGCGCGGTACCGCTAGGCCATGTCACTGACACCTGCGCGCGGCACCGCTAGGCTTAAGGAATCCTAGATGACGTAACCGTATAATGAAATTGTGATTATAAGATATCGGTACATACAAAGCCAAAGAAGCAGCTATACAAAAATATTAAGTATTGGTCCAAAAAATAAGCAAAAAATGAATCATATTATTGATGACAGAATGCAGGATAAGAAGGGTATAAGAGAGGAAATAATGAATGAATGAGTTATGACTAATGTCCCCCGGATACGGAACAATACCCATCAATTTTTTTATTGGGATCTTTGATAAGGCCAATGACATAAATAAGACTTACGCAGTCGAAACTTATCAACAGTTCATCATTTTTGACACCGTCCTTACTTCACTATAAAAATTTCGTCGCGAATAGTGGCCTGCAGTAGAGTGGAGGGAAATGCGCGTGGGAGGTAAAACATCCATAACCCTTTTGTCCACTGTTTGTAGTCTTTTTGTGTCGTTCTTTTCGCTATTCGTCACTTTCTAATCAATGACGGTCTCAAACTAGATAGTAGGCCTACTGCAGCTGGAGCGAATGTTGCCGATTTTGTAAGAACATATAAAAACATTGGCAATTTTTTGTTACTTTTTAGGGCTTTTCCAACCGTAGTTCATCGAAAAACAGAGCTGATGGAGGAATCAATCATGTCTATTTCAACTTAAGATTCAAAGCAAGATCGAAACAAGTGAGAAAAAGAACTGGCAACTTGATGAAGCCATATTTGAAGGATGACATAAAATGCGACCAACGCATTTGGATGAAACGCCAAGGTTGGGCTTTTTACCTCCTCCAGTGTCCTGACTTTCATTTTGCAAAAACATAAATCCTTGTAGCAGCTATCATAATGGAATTAGTAGTACTAAAATGGACCGAGAATATATAGTTTCCAAATGGTGTCACACTTGGGATTTTGTTGAGTTGCAGTATTGCTATAGCATAGGGTTTGTTTTGAGCCAGGTGACAGAGGATTGAGATTGAATTTGTCTGCAATTGCCAAAAGCACTATTTCTTCAAACTAGCGTGAAATGGCCACTACGGGCGTTTAGCCCCCACTAATGGGCATTTTGCCTTGTGGAGTGAGGTAAAACGATCGTTTTTGTTCACTTTATTTTTGAGTTTGTTTCGCAACGCTTCAAGATATGTGAAAGTAACCAACCCCATTGATAGACATCGGGTAGAGAAAAACATCACCAAAATTTCAGTTCTTTGCGTAAAAAGATTCCTGAACTAATCCAAAAAATTGCTTAGTTTGGGCATCTTGCCTCACTCTACACTATACTGTCAGAAAAAGCATTTTTGAATGAGGCGTTTTGATGAGAATCGTATAATACCCAAAATGATAGCCTCTCAAAAATTTTGAAAAATAGGCCGTTTGATATTCATCGTTTTTGATATCGTTGTTCCTGCGGCAACACATCACCACGCCAATTCTACTTGCGTTATGTTGTCCACGTCAAATTGTATTGTGCTATCATCGCATACCGTGTGTATTTAGTTTCATATTTATCTTGCTACCGCGAGAAAGCGATCAAAGCGCTATAACGAGCTCGCTAAACTTGCCAGTAATCTGTATCGTGTCTACCACCATAAGATGGGGAATCCCGCCAAGTGCATTTCCCAAAGGCACAACAAGTAAACTTGTCGGCGTGATCTCCACCCTGTTTCTTTTATGCTGCTAGTAGGGAAGTTATGATTGACTTGACCCGACTAGGAATCAAACCCCAATCTACAGCTTCAGAGCTAATGCAATAATAAACTAATTAACCAAATCATTTCAATTTCTAGCATTGCTACGTCTACTCCACCAATAAAACAATACACAAAAGAAATAATTGTATCTTGCACATACCAAATCAGTGCAACGTTCCGGCAGCTTTTTCATTTTTATCCTCGTGGAAACGCATGAACCACACAAGCGTGAATTTACATCCGATGTCAAAGCTTCTTCGTGGTAGATTCTCTTTTCGAAAAACGAAGTTTTGTCTATTTGATTGTGACACGAGCAGATACTTACAAGGCCAAGTTTTAGCTCTTTTCCGATTCTTTTCTGCAAAAAAAATATCGGTAACCTCAAAATGCTTCCAAGAGTTTGCTTGAGCGCGGTTGTTTCGACTAAAATGCAGGGTGAGACATCAAAGCTCCGTTATAGAATTACTGTTATTTCATTATTAGTGTAAATAGCAAAACAAGCTGAAAAAATAATTATTTAACAAAAGGTGTTTAAGTATTTTACGTCATCTGCCACTAGAGGTTCAGTGGCACACGCAAAAAAAAATCCTGTGCCCCCTCGCTCCCATCAAACCTCCATCGATTTGAATTTCGCAATGACACGCAATATAATTGTCATTACAAATGCAATTTGAAGTTAATTTACAAGTTTCAACGTAACTGTAATTGCATAGCTCAAAACTGTTTGGTGTAACTGTATGATTATAACTGCAGTCGATCTCTTTTTTCCATTTTTGTAATTGATCCAACTTAGGTCTGCAGCGTTAGTGTTACTCACTTTAGATTTCATCACCATCTGACATTTTAAAGCCAGCCAAAATGACAGTTTCATCTTTTTGTGCAGCCTATACTTAATAGTTAATCATTTCGACTAGAGTGGTATGAAATAACCAAATATCTACCCAAGGATATAATGACCACAAAAAGAGAAAAGCTTTTTTTCCGACGTGTAAGCCATTAATTTAGTTCTTGTTGTTAAAGCAAAGGCATAGCCTGTATAGAGAATTACCCATAGCGCCTGTAGAGCTTACAGTATATACGACATGGCCTAGCTGTACCGCGCGCCGGTGACTGATTCTACGTGACGGGTTTGATTCGCGGCTGGAGTCGATCGCGTTTGACATAATAACGGGTGGCTGCTGACACGAAAGGCGCAAGTTCACTTTGCAGTCTCCTTCAATTACTGTTAAATTTTCAGTTCAATATAATTTGAAAATAACCTCAGTTATTTGTTTATTTTTTATATATATACAAAGCTTTTTGTTATTTCTTGGCCCTAGTAGACGAACTAACCTTTTTAGAACGAGAATTTAAATATGAATAAAAACAAAACTCGAAAATTGCGGTGAATATAGCAACCGAAGCACCACAACATAGAAACACGAACGCTCCTCCGAGGTTTGTCCAACTCAGTGCTTGGGTGGAAGAAGAAGTGGCATCCTAAAAGATATAGGTTATAAACATAGATGGACATATTTTGATAAACCCGATTTTACATTGCGCTACCAATACAACGACATTTACTGCATCAAATTCGTCAGCGACACGGCCTAGCGGTACCGCGCTCAGGTGATAGATCCTACGTGACGGGTTTGATTCGTGGCTCAAATCGATCGTATTTGACTTATATACCGGGTTGCTGCTGACTCGAAACTCACTTCGCTGTCTCCCTCAATTACTGTTGAATTTTCAGTTTAATATAATTTGACAGAAACCTAGACTTAACATCGAAGATAATTTGTTTGATCTACTACTATGTATTGCTTGTAGCGGAGTCACGCATCTGGAGCCAGTTTCTCGCTTGTTCAAAGTCCGATAGAGAATTTAAAAGGACATTTATTTTATCCTGTTTTTACATAAATATTTGTTGCACATAAGTCTGGTAAAAATATAGTGGGAAGTTGCTACTGCCTTAATCTCTCAAAGTTCTATTTTTTCCTCAACTGGTCATCCATTTTTTAACTTATTTCTTCTCTTTTTGCGGAATTGAAGCAAACTTAATCAAGTACGAGCAATCTTTCACCAAGTATTTTTCCAACAAAAATTGCGAAAAATCATGGAACAAGAGTAGAATATTGCTGAGGTTGTCAAATCTACAGCCACGCCGTAGACGTTTGGCCGGGTATCGATTTTGGATATGCGCCAAAAGCTCCTGAGCCGAAAGATTATCTTTTTGCCATCTAAACTTAGATCTTACTTTTGTATCCAGTTTTGAGTCATTGCTTCCACGAAATTGCGTAGCGTTGACGTAATGTATCCGACAACATTGCAGACTATAACTTACGTTCCTTTGCGTATGGAAATCATATCGCAGTATAAAACTTCAGTTTGTTGGTTCACAACTTGGGAGAAAGTCCTCTAATTACAGCAAATTTTAGGTTACTATTAAAATTCAAATTTCAGCTCACCCCTGGACACTTCTGCTTATCTTCCTTCCACCATTTATGTTTAAGTTTGTCCAAAACTCCATTTTCTTGCAGCTTCAATATAGAAACGCTCAAATCGTCTCGTAGTTTTGATTCTTCGAAACAAAATTAAAGTTAAGTTTTTTCTATTGTTTAACAAGAAGCACCATTTTACAGTCCTACCGCAAATAAAACTATATTCTAAACAACATATACAGAAACCAAATTATCAAAATTGTGCACTGTACTTCTGATAATAAATGCTGTATAAACAAGCTTAAAGGTAATTTTATTTCGACTTTTTGGAAGAAATTGTGGTTGCTAGTGGTAGGCTGCACCAAGAAATTAAATTTCAATTTATTTGAGCTGAAGTCACGATTTTCAAAGAAGACTCTAAAATAATACGATTTTTTTCAATTGGCTTTGCGTTTTTGTAAGAAATTTCTAACATTCCCTAGTACGCGGAAAATTTAAGAGGTGAGGGGCATGGCTCCGGTGCTCTCCTCTTGGCTGCGCCTTTTATTTATATCGAGTTTGTGTTTAGTAACAGAACAAATGGCTTCAGCTAATTTTTCGCCGACAATTGTTAACGCATGTTGTTGAGTCAAGATAATTGTACGCTATGATTTTTTTAGTCGAACCGGCCGTTAGCTCAGTTGCTAAGCGTACGCTATCGGTGGGGTAGATCTGGGGTTCAATTCCCGGGCCGGTCAAATCTACACAGTGTCGCCAACGACTCGCCACCGTTGCGACGTTTCTTCGGAGCTGTGTTGCCCAGGCGCTAAGCTGCGGAGATGGGCCCCGCAACTCGTCACACGCTTCAGCGTAATACGGCGAGTATAATGAAGATTTTGATTTGATTTTTTAGTCGACTGTCATCATGAGCAACAACTCGCTTAGAAAGCATAATCATGGAAAGAAACTACCTGTACACTCATATCAGCTCTTAAAGTTTACGAATTTCTTACAGAAAGCGCTTACTGCTAACCGACAAGCACAGAGATGAACTGTCCACTTGGCCTAATGGTAAAAAGGCATGGCTATAGGCGTGGGAGGTCTGGGGCTCAACTCGTGGGTCGGTAAATTTGGGCACAGCGTCGCACCAACCGCTCGCCAACGCTTCCACGTTCTTTAGAGCTGTGTTGCTGAGGCGCTCAGACGCGCAAATGAACCAGCCACGTTGCAAGCTTCGGCGTGAAACGTGTACAATAGTTGAATAGTACAATGAAAATTCAATTAAATTTTTGATTGTGATAAAGGAAGTATGACTATGATAACGAAAGCACACGGGCATGAAACTCACTTGTTGTAGCGAGGCCATATCCTCTTGAATCGAGTAATCCACCGATTTGCGTTAAATTGCAGTTTCCATTTATAGTGTATTCCATTGTACTCGATTCCATTAAATAGGCGTATTTGCCTGGTGAATAAACGAGTGAAGAAAATCAAGTTCATGAAACTCATCAACTTGACTGAGAATTACGTTTTTACAGACGTCGTGATTTAACTCGCACCTTCTTTATGCTTTGTTGTACATTTGGCAAACTCATCAACAATCTGCTTTGTGAATTTAAATATTTACTCATCAACTTGTTTTAGTGGAGATAGAATATAGTACATACAGTATCATTCATTTGCTATAAAACAGCAGTGAAACCCCTACAGCAATCTTACGTTGAAAAAGATCTTTAGAATGCACTGTCTTATTCAAATAGAACCTTTTTGAATAAGATCCAAATGTGGATTGTTGTGAAGCTGAACCCGTTGTGTACCATTGTATAGGTCGCAGATCACTACTTTAATCAATATTTGACATTTTGCATTTTTTACTCAAAACCAGACGGGAAGGTCTGGGGTTCGATTCTCTTTGGGTCGAATCGGACACAGTGTCGCCAACAGCTCGCCACCGCTGCGACGTTTCTTCGGAGCTGTGTTGCCTAGGCGCTAAGCCGCGGAGATGGGTCCCACGCCACTCGTTACACGCTTCAGCGTAATACCGCGAGTATGACGAAGATTTGATTTGATTTTGATTTATAGCTCAAAAGCTTACGCACAGGTCTACCTTTCAAAACTCTTTCTATTCCTTCCTCATTAGTTTTTGTGAAAACTTCTGGTGTTTCGTTCATAAAATGCCACATTTTTGAAAAAGTCGGAAGCTTAGAATTCTGAAAAACAGTAAAAATTTTAATTTTAATAAGTTATGCTACCATAGCTTCGTGCAATATTTTACAAATAATCGAAATTAAAATCTTGGAAGAAAAGGTTGCAACAATATATTTTGGTCTTCTTACATAATTATTTATTACGTTACAACTATTTACGTAACAAATTCAAAATAGGTATCAAAACAATCTTCTGTTTATAGATTTAGATTTGTGCAGGGCCGCAACTCCGCAGAATGCTTTGGGGAGGCAAAGTTTTAACTTGTTTTGTTATGGTGTTTGCTGCTTTTCGTCATTGGTTTGCTGTCATTTATGCTGTTTCATGAACACTAGTAGCAGCGATGTAGATAAAAATTTTAAAAGGGGGGATGAACTCCAAAAGTCATCAAACGAGTCTGGCATATTTCAGTCACATAGCAACGTTTGATCTTCTTTACTAAACACGTTTATGACCAGCATTGGTAGGTTTTGTGTGTTGTTAGTGAGGAAAAATCGCGGTTCTGCTGCTAATAATGCGTTTCAGGGGAAGGCAATCAGTGATTCTCCGAATGAGCAATGTCGATCCCAAGGAAAAAAAGAGATACATCGGTGTGGGAGAAAAAAAACTGAGTGAGCGATGGTATATTCCCGACAAGTTAGACGTATCGCAATACTTGATTTTAATGCAGCATTTACATAAGTATAACGTAACCAATCTGGGTCAGTTGTGATGTATAATATAAGAATGTTCTTGATACTTGATGGGAAAAATTTTGCCAGATACACAAAGTTTAATGAAAAGTCGCTTTAGTTCAGCTTCATGCATAGACTCTATTATTAAACATTGGCGGTTAGCAAAGTAGGTGGGTTGCGATCAAACATGAGTCGCGAGTGTTTCGAATATGGGTCCAGCCCAGCATTGCTACTACCGGCATATCAGTCACGCCGTTTTTTAGTGGTTGATTTAAGTAGGTTAAACATTGGATTACCACAATTCAAAAGTTAGCACTTCAGTAAAAACAATTCTATTCGCCGCTTTTGTTACTGCAAAAAACTTTAAAACATTATGCAGCAACCTAAAAATTTAAAATTAAATCTTTACTCTGCATAGTGACGATACCTTGCTATACCTTAAAAAATGAAGCAGTGGCACCATCTCTCAAAGTACCATATTCAATCTTGGTTTGCGTGGACAGGTCCTCCGCTGAGGAAATGTCCGACTCCATCCGTGTAACAGTTAAAAAAGCTGCTAAGTTCGCTGTGTAAGACGAGATAAGAATCAATGTAAAGAACCACCAAATTCCAGCTAAAAGCCTAAAAATGCATAAGTTTGACAAATCTATCTTACTTTTTGAATTTAAAAACTTAACGGTAAGAAACTACGTTTGCCAGCGATGTTAAGCTTGTGAATTTTACCAAGAATGTCTTAACAAACATAATTATAAAGGGATTAAGGGAAACTTTGACGTAAGCTTGCATTTTTTAATTCGACAAACACCGGAAATGTGCGGTGTAAAATGCAAAAGGCTCCGCGAAGACTGGCAAAGCGCGATTTTCATCTAGCGCGAGACGCTAGGCCGCGTGGCTGACGAAAATCTTCAAACTGAAGCAATATCCGGCTGTTGAGTTTTCTGAAAATTTAGCTGGACCACAACCTTGACTACAAACTTTTTTAAGAACAGCAAACTTTGTAGTCCCGATTGACCAATAGCCCAGCTAAACTTTGATGTTGTTGTGTTTGCCTTTTCTATATTTTTTTCTTCTTCTATCTTCCTCCTCAAGAAAGAGGAAGAGGAAAAACAGGATGAAAAGACAAACACAGCAAACAGCATCATTGATTACCAGCAGCACAATTGTGTCCTCACGGGAGGTCATGGTCATATTGAACCCTTTTCAGGGTCACTCTACCACCACAAAGTACATTCATCATTGAAAGAAAGACTGGGATTTTCCAGCTCTTAGATTCAAAAAACTATAAGGGTTTGAAAAATTGTAGTAAGTTATCACTGAAGGCAGTGTGGTAAAGTATTCCGGATTTCGGAAGTTTGTTTCAAAAATTTCACAAGGTCTGAAAGGACGAAACAGTATTTGCAATAATTTGAAATGTTTTAACAGTTAAAACTATACTTCAATAGTGGATCAATAACAATCGTTACTATTGTCAGCTCACACAATTCGCACCTTGGATGTGAACGAGCACGGTGATCACTAAATATTGTTCCGCAGCATTGATGATGACTATCTGAAAATATACGCCAAAATACCTGGTTGAAATAGACCTTGGTGATACGTCAGATCCTTGTTGCATCAAAGCACCTATGCCAAACCACAAGCTATCAAGCACACCAAAGTTGTTTTCCATTTTCGCGGTTTCCGATTTTGTCTCCACTTCCTGCCACTCACATGGACTCAATCTAGATCAAAAAAGTACATAAGACCTAACGGGTTGGATGGTCAAGGCAAAAAGCGCTCTTTTCGCAGCTAAGCCATTGGCTACCATTTTGACACACACTGACATTAGAAAGTTAAAGCAAAAAAAAACAACAACAAACCATTCAATTCACGGTATCACGCCGAAACTTGCAACGGTAGCGGGGCCCTTCTCCGCTGCTTAGCGCCTAGACATCACAGCTCCGCAGAAACGTTGCAGCGGTGGCGAGCGGTTGGAGGCGCAGTGTCCGATCAAGTCCGATTTGACCAACCCGAGAATCAAACCCTCAGACATCACGCCCCAACAGAGATGCGCTCTACAACAGAGCTGACTGGCGGGCCGGTGTTATACAATTAGTGCTGTGGTGCTGTCAAAAACTAGCCAGCACATTTGTATGCAAATATATTCATTGACTAAGCGTTAAGTCATGTGAGCCCCGCTAATTCGCAACATGCGTCAGCGTTCGAAATAAATATAGTCAAGAAATATAAATTAAAAAAACTCATAGTTATTTATACGCAACGATTGCTTTTGCTGTTCAAAATCACATTCTTACCTGGCGATGCAAAACATTATTATGGAAATGGAAATATAAGCAGCGATAATAAGAATCCAAATAGACACAGAAAGTGGATCAAAAAATCCAAAAAAATTCGGGGTTCCAGACCGTGGGGTGCGATAAAGAATTCCAATTCCGAGACTCATGTATGGCTTGGTAAACTTCACCGCTCTTTCTCGGTCGTAGTTGATCGTCAAAGGAGCCACAGCCATGTCTGCTTCCTAATATGCAAACAAGGTAATTTAATTCACATCATCACCGATCCGATGCCCGAGTGGATAAAGTGTCTGTCTCTGGAGCAGTAGAATCTGGTTTAATTCGTGGTCAGGCCAAACCAAAGACTTTAGAATTGGCATTCACAACTTTCCTGCTCGACGCTCGGCACGAAAGGAACAGTGTGGAGAACAAGCCGGCAAGTTTACTTGTGCCGTTGGAAAAGGCACTTAGCAAGATTCCACCATCCCAGAGTGGTAGACAGGAGGCCGGCACAACTCCAAAGCGAGCTTGTTATGGAATCTCGATGGCTTTCTCGCAGCAGGATGATAAATACGCTTACAAGCAAACAAAGGTCAATGTTTTCATTAAAATGAAATACAGTACAGTATTGTAATCTCCACCGAGCAGATAAAGATTGTTACTACTTACAACGTAGCCTGTTTTCTTTCTCCCATGTTTAATGTGGATAAAGCAAATAAAATTTATACACGGGCGTAATATCGTTGAATTGAAACACTAAGCCTCCAAGCTTAGTGTTTCATGATACTGTAACATTTGCAAAAGAAACTTACCCCGCGCAGCAACTCCCCAATCATCCCGTCCCAGGACTTGTTCTGTGGAATGAAATTTCCGTACATGCTGTCTCGTACTTCGGCAATGTCATAGAAAAACTGCAAGTCTGAAGCAAGCAACTGCAAAATATAAACACCTTGATAGAATATTGATTCTTCAGCAAACCTAACAGTTTATTAAACTAAAATTCTGAGTGGTTGTGACACAATCGATCACGCCGCTCCAGAGCTTTAAATTTTATCAAGACAGCTGCAGTAGAGCCAGTGGCGGGATTTCTGTTTTTGTCTGCGGGTTTTGTCTCAAAATTTTCTGGAAGGTTTTGTCGCAAGTAACCAGTAATGCAAGCCTGTTCGCTGATCTTTCACACTCCATAAGACGATTCTATAAAAACAATGCGAACCGCGTGAATGAAACTACGGAGTACAATGCATAAAAGTTTGGAAAATACTGAAAGCTTGAAGAAGCATCACTTTACTGATTAATTATCTCACGTTCAACAGATCAATGCAGTAGCCGGTGTAAACAGTTTGGGTTACATCGCTTCCATTCACAACTGAAACGTTCTTAAAAACGTAGGGACTTTCCTGCAAAAAAAATCAACTAATCTAAAAAATTTTTGAACAACAATAAAATTCAAGCTGCTTTTCGGTTTGTTGTTTCGTTCATGCAGACTCAGGATTGACTTTATGGGATTCGAACCCATTTATCTCTCATCTTAAACTAGTAGATTCTCTTTTTCATTTTGATTTACCTACTTTGGTTGGTGGGGCGACAAGTAGATGGAAATGTTTGGCTTCAGATAGATTTGTAGTAGTAGCAGTAGGCCTATAGTAGTGTCTTTTATTTCTGCACCGTCAAAATAAATGTAACACAACAATATAAGAATTCAACTGCAAACGGACACAGAAAAAAGAAGCAACAAAACGACTAACGTTGTAGCATGCAAGAAAGAATGAAAATTGAAGATAAAGGGAACAGTAGGCATGGTCGCGACACCCGATTCAACTAAAACTGAGGGACAAAAGGAAAAAACAAACAAATGACGGTGAGATAATAAAAGACAATGAAGAGACCGCAGCTCCGACACCACTGTGATGTCTCTGGTATATTGGTTTCTTCATTATCAGGAGTTAAGGTTAGGTCCACAAATAAACGAATCTAAGGATAAGCTAATCGGCTAATAAAATCAGATGTGATGAACTTAAAACTAAAAGAATTATTATTATTAAGGGGCGGTGGAGCCAGTTAGATCATTAAGGGTTCAATCTCCTCTATGATTGTGAAGGCCATCATTTAGGCTTGTTACAAGGTTCACCGCTTTCTAGACTAAGAAGATACCATTCCTTCAAGTGTTATGTAACGATAAACTGACATAAACTGTAGAATAGTGGGTAAAACAAAATTTTCGGCGAAATGACATTAGTAAAATATTGTAATAAACTTAACCGGCATTTAACCGGCATGACGTTTCTTGAAACCCAATAATAATTTTTTTATGTTTTAAATGTCGAAATGCAATTCAAAACTCGCAAGAGATTTGCAAAACATAAATTTGCAGGATGTTAAAAAAGCAAAAATAATTTATAAAATGAGTCAATTTAGTGAGACACTAGACAGCGAAAAAAACGCGGTAAAACTTTACCAAATAAAATTATTTTAAAGGGCAACTTTTTTCAGATATCAACGTGAAAGCGAAATTGCTTTGCAAAGTTAATGAAAAAGAAAATGGGAAATTTTGTTACTTTTTTTTAAACATGTTTGTTTATTAGTCACATCCTTTGCTTTACTTGATGGTTCTACAGCACTGTTTAAATTTCACCGGCTTACCACAATGATGGTGACTTTGAGAGTCTGGTTAAGGTACGAAGATGTATGTTTCTTCTTCTCGGGAAAATTTTGCTGGTTCATTTCAAGACGTTTTGAACTTAAATCTTTGCTGTAGTTGTCTAAATCTTCCCCACTTTTCCATGAGCCAACCTGATGAAACAATTATTTCTTATGATGTAGGCTTATCTTTCAAATCGTGAAAATGAATACGCAGAAAGTAGAAACTGTTCAGTAGCGACAGAAGCGAAAAAATTTTAACAATATCATTCATGTAGACTGTAATCAAATTGCTTTCCCAAAAGCTGATTGTGACGAACTGATATAAACACTCCGTCACTCTCGATCTTAAATTAAGCCTAGGTTTTGATCTCCAAGTATTTTTTTTTTTATTCGTATTTAGTTGCATATTTATCCTCCTAATACGAAAAAGTGGTCAAAGCGCTATAACGAGCTTCCTTAAGAGTTGCCAGCCATCTGTCTATTACACTAAAATAGGGGAATCCCGCTGAATGCCTTTCCCAACGTCACAACAAGTAAACTTGCCGGCTTGTTCTCCACACTGTCCCTTTAATGCTGAGCGTCAAGCAGAAAAGCTGTGAAAAAGTCCTTGGTTTGACCCAACTCGGAATCAAACCAGAGTCTAGAGCTCCAGAGGCAGACGTTTTTACCACTTGGCCATCGGAGTTGTTCAGAGTAACTTGATTGCGTTCTGTATGGGTAAGAATGACCATGCAGATGTACGCCTGGCACTAAAATCTGGTAAAAAATCAAAGAAGAGCAATAACTCTTTCAAATTTTTTTACAACAACTTTGTTTTCTGGGTATTTTACCTGACCTTTTTCAATCCAGTGTGAGTAACAGAAACAACATCCAAGCTGACATCACTTCTGTGACCCCGTTTGTTGAAACTGACTGGTCCAGTAATTCCTTCATAGGTCGACTGAAAAAAATATTAATTTAATTGCAGTGCATAGGCTATAACTTTGCCACACCGCAAAAGTTAGTTAGCAATGCTTCTCGATTGGGAGAGTGGGGGTCGCATGTTTTTTGGTAAAAAGTATCTACATATTTATTCCAAAAGATTACCAAAAAAAGTAGGGCTATGTTTTATAAAGTGTTTCTATTATATTTATTTTCATATAGCACACCGTATAGTTACTGCTTCTCGATTGGGTGAGTGGAGTGCCAGCACCAGCGTCCGAAAATACATGGAGGACGCAAAAATAAAAACCGAGAGTGCGAACATGCAAACGTGTTCATAGATATAAGGAGCAAGAGTGGTTTTGTCATTTCACTGTTGTGAAGGGTAAAGGCAAAAGGTAAAGGTACGGGACAGCGGGTGCTACGCAGACATTGTGTAGGCCATTTTCAATTGGCGGCCCATTACAAATATCAATCATGAATGATTGAACCTATTAGAGGACATACAAGACGAACGACACTCATACACATAACCCTTCGCATTTCCGGATGTGTCGAGTGCCTGGCGGGAAGCTGCAAATACTATTTTAAAGTCTTTAGTATGACCCGACCGGGAATAAAACCCCAGTCTCCAGGCTACCAAGCGGACGCTCTTAACGATACGAACTGGGAAGTACTGATGCATATAAAAACAAAGGCGGAACCTAACACAGAAAATAGCAGTTAGGAAAGTTTAAAAACTTATTTTACAGTATAGGTTTGAGCAATGTGCTGGCGGTGGCGAACTTAAAACGTTTGAAAATGAATCGAGGAGTAAATTTTTGATTAACATTTTTTGTTGAAGATAAACTCCAAGATCATATGTTACACAATGAATGAAGGTTTCCGAGAATACAGGAAAAATTACGAAGGGTTGGGGTTTGTTGCAACAAGGTTTTTAAATTGGACTTAGTCAATCTTAGTTTAATAGATTTCCTGTTTGATCGAGATGAGTTTATTTGAAAAAGAGTAATGAGACTCTGTTACGCATGAATTTCAGATTTTTGCAACATGTCATAAGTGATTCAGCTCTTTTAAATCAAAATAATGATTAGAATCACGGCCTTCTGCATTTGGAATGTGATGAGGAAAGGAGCAAGATTCTGCATCGCCCTCAAAATTGAAGCCTTTGCACATGACTTTCCTCCTTTCCGCATCATTTTTGTGGTTACTCGCGTGACTGATTGCAACGCTGATGAAGCATATCACAGATTGTATTGTAATTTGGAAACTAAAGCATAGAAAGCAAAGCAAAAATGTTTAAAAATTTTCCTTACATTTTTTAGAGCTTGCATTAGGTTTGGACCAAATAGCCATACGTCATTTCTGTCGCATGGCAGGCTGCGGTGGTTGAAACGTAAAGGTTTTCTTTCTCGTAACTTACGCAAACTGACGTCATAAAAAGCGATCGCATCATACATTAGAGCAACATCTTCCTGCGAAAATCGTAATATTAACCTTATGTTGATTTAGATATAAGCAAATATAGCTGTTTATCGTTTGGCTGTATTTCGTAAAACCCTCATGTACTTCCTTAATGCGATCGTCACAAGCTTAGGGTGTCCATCTCCGCAACGGCTAATCCATATACGATACAGAATGTAGCGAGCAGGGCAAAACAGAGCAGCGATGGTGAGCTATACCAACCAAGTATCGAGCTTGACATCCTACCTACACATACACAGTGCTACTATCCATTTCGTCAAAATGCTGGTACGTAAGGTAATACAGCAAAATTAACTGACAAACAATATAGGCCTGCTACAACAGTCTGTTTCAACTTTGGTCAGATACTGATCGACATATAATATAATAAATGCATTTTCTAGCGACACAACAATCGAACTTCAGGCAAGTTTTCCAAAGAGCCCCTGTAAAGCTCAACGTTAATCAAGGAAGCAGTAAACAACAATTTTTAGCTGTTTGATCTGACCCGTTTTGGAATGGAACCTAAGGTCTACCGCTCCAAAGATAGACGCTCCATCCACGCCGTCATCAAAAAGAAATCAACAAATCAAATCTTCATTATGCTCACAGTAACACGACGAAGCGTGAAACGAAGGAGGGCCCCAAGGCGGCTTTGCGCCTGGGCCACACAGAAACGTCGCAGCGGTAGCGAGCCATTGGTGACAGAGTGCGATTTGATCGGCCTGGAAATCAAACCCAAGACGTCCCTCGCCGATAGCGATATCCTAAACCACCGCGTCAATCTTCTAATTACTAAATCTTGAAAATGTTCAGCTGCCTACAGCTTGGCGGTCGGAATTATTACACTCATGTTATTAAGCTTTTCCTCCGTGGATATAACAACGGAAATTCAAAATATATGTTCAGTCAATAGTCATACAAAAAATTAAGGCAGTTCAACACGCATCGATAGCTGATCTTACAGCGAGAAACGAAACAATCCTTCTGTTCAATACTATTCTGTTTTAAGCAAACGTACGCTTACGCGACTGGTTAATATCGCTTATTACTTACACTGAAAGCAAATGCAGGCTGATTTTCAATCATTCCCGATTGAACTTGACTCTGCAAAAATATATTCCGTCAAAATTTTCTTGTAAGTTCTTTCATTAACCAGATTAATGTGCCATCATTTGTTCTAGTTGAAGCAGATTTAACTAAAGTTTTTTAAACTGATAAAAGGATGCTAAAAAATTCAGGTTGCTTTGGTGTTTTTATAATTAGGCCTAGTCTATAGTAGAAAGTAAGAGTTTGATTTACTAGCACTTCAACAATACAGCTTTAAAAAATTTTTGCACATGAAATAGAACAATCTTTTTGGAAATCACTCAACGCTGATTTACGGTAAGTAACCATATCAAGGTCTCCCATGATCACTTACTGAAACGCAAAATAAAAAACACATGGTGCGAAAAAAAATGACGCTGAGCCTGCCTCACGTTGCCGTAGGCTGAGTGCCAGCACAAAGCAACTTAAAGGTTGGTAACCCTCTTCCACCTCATTTCCATTTACAATTAAATAATTCAGTAAATAAGTGCGGTGGAGAGGTTTCAGGGAAGGAAGCTGTCGAGAAATGTTGATGACTCATATCAGAATCGGATCTTGAAAGTTTTTAAGGGTGATCTAAGAAACACGAAATGCTTATCTTGCAAGAAGTATCGAAGCAATGATGCATTAATATGTTCAGCTAAAAATTGATGGGCTTCATGAGCCCCCATACGCCCTTATGTTCTCTGTCACGCCGATGTTTAGGTGTTTTTGAACGTAATTAAAGCGCAACTAAAATAATTGCAAGAACAATTTGGAAGTTATTCTCACCAAACTCTTGCGTTCTGGAGTGCTTTCGATAAATCTCTTCCACTTCATCTCAGCAATGCTTCGTTTTGAGGGTTGAGACAACAGAGTTAAAGCTGTTACGTTAAGTTGACCAAATGTGTAAGAATTTTGATCCAAAACCAGCAGTGCAGCCTGCAATGAAGTGCTTATTGAGCGAAAGTTGATGTTCAGAAAATTATGAGTACCGTTCGGTTACATAAAGGCCAGTGGCTGCGAGGGCAAAGTGGGCGGTAGAAGCACCGTGCTATGACAAGCAAACATCATGTAACGCATGTAGGGTCTTGTAGGTTACTTATTATTGACGATGTTCAGCAAACGCGATCTACGGCAGTAATTTTTCATGTTATAATGTTGATTAAATCAAGGAAAATTGACTGGCACTGCAGAACGTTAACCAACCCACCAAATAAATTATCCCCTCACGAAATTTTCTGCGGGAGACGTGAATGGTTTCCAGCATAGATCGAGCATGGCGACAACGTGTGTACATTTTACAACTTTGGTAGATAGGGCTTTTTACCAACTGCAATTTCCAAAGCCAAAGTTGCTTCTTGGCAATAATTTCAGGAGGCACTGTCATTGAATAATTTTATCATTATGCAACGACAGCGCCACCTGAAATTACTGCCAGGAAACAATGAAGTAGTCTGTTCACGTGTCCGGTTTGAGAGACTCCAAAGGCCCAGGGGCTTGCTGCATCACAATTACATTTTTGGTGTCATAATATTTATTAAGTTTCAAACACGACATAACACTAAAAAAATGCAAAAATCTGGGAAATTTCTTTCGGTTACTATGACCGAGCTGGCCTGAAAAAATTCGACCATTGCCAAAAAACGATCGTTCGATGACCGACAAACGAACGAAAAAAAGCAACAACCTAGGATTGCGGTGTAAATTGTAAAGTATTTCAGGGGTCGGCAACCCCCGGCACGCGTGCCAATCATGACACGCGACGAGGTTTTCTACGGCACGCGAAGTCGTGAAAATTTTCCAAAAACATTTTTTAAACTTTGAAACAATCAAAAATTTACATTCAGCGCGAAACAAGCGGTTAATTTGCTGTGTTTTGCTTGTTTAGTCATCATTATTTTTTTATTACTGTTATTACGTCACTGTTGTATACACTTGCGTTTTATGCAGTTGGTAACCCTGAGGTAAACCGCCAAGTCTGCGGCCAAGAGGTCAAAATCAGATGAGAGATAATTTCAAGAGTCGTGGACAGCTGATGTTTTTGGTCATGGACAGCTGATGTTTTTGGTTTGTCTGTCGTAATGACATACCAGTGTGTACCATAGTTGTCAACGGGCCGAAGATGTTGGGCCCGACCGGACCCGAACCCGATTTTTCAAGCCCGAACCCGAATCCAAATTTATCAGCCAGTCTGAGCCCGATTTAAGCCCGAAATCAGAAACACCACATTAAATTTTAAAGAACTTGTACTTATTACCTATTTATGATCGGCAGGTCACTGTAAGATCATAAAGCATGCATGATCTCACTTGTTGAAAACGTTTGAGCGATCCGAGTTTTTATTAGAGAACCTAAAATGCAATCAACGTTTTCAATTAGTTGTTATGTGTATGACATCACAACACGTTGCTTTGATTTGTATGACGCAAAATCAACACCCGTTTTCGAAGGTCGATATATGCGACAAGGTGTTCTCTTTGCTTAATTCCAGCAAGCGAGAAAACCCTATCACTTACAGAAAACCTCGATTTCACTCCGGCGTCCGGCCCGATTGAAGTCCGACAATTTTTCAAAATCCAAATCCAAGCCCGGCCCGAACCCAACCCGAAAAGCTCGAGCCCGATTGACAACTATGGTATGTACACTTGTACGGTACACTTTGCTGTGCAAATGTCGCTTCCCGTACCTCAAGTATTAATCGTCATTTTGAAATCAAACACCAGAAATTATTTAAAGATGATTTGAAGATGAAGCTTTTAAAAAGGCAGTTTCTCGTTACGAAAAACTCGGTAGCATTGTAAAAAAATCGTTCGCAGTTCAAATCGAAGTACGTAAAGTAGATACAAAGTTGCAGAATGCATTGCCAAGCGCGGAGAGTATTTTACGCCGTTACTTAACGCAATTTTTAATCGGCACGCAAACATATATTGAGACATTAAATTTTATAAATTGGCACACTTGATATAAAACATTGACCCCTGAAGTATTTCATTGTTCATGTGAGTCGTTCTGTACAATGGGACGATGCTACCTTAGGCCTAGAGTTATACTCATGAGAATGAAAATGTCTTTTGTTTCCAAACTTTTTACCATCGATTACTTTCATTGCCTTTCAAGAGTGTATTTTTTCGCACAGCACCAGTCCTTACACTTGAACATCTAATTTTCACTTTTACACAGAGCTATCACACAGTGTACTTCATAAACAGTTTCAGTTCATAATAATAATTGAGAATTATAATGAAAACTGGCACCTAGTAGCAACAGGAAAAATCTAGCTCAGTAATTCTTAATCTGGGAACCGCGGTACTTTTGAGGTCCGCGAAGCAGTTACAGGGAAACGCGAAGAGGTTGTGGAGTTTTGATTGGCATTGACATATTTTATGTCAAATAAAATTTTAACAATTTCACTTATCGCATTGAACTGTGCATGTAAATTTGATAAATGAACTTAGTTTCTTTTTTCTGTGCACAGCGGCTGGTCTAATACACATAACATTTTATGTTAAACCTCGTCACAGCTAGATCAACTTTGTTTTGAAGCTGAGCCAGAATAAATGTTAAAACTTGTGATGATCGAAAAAATTGCTAAAAACCGCAAAGTAAACTTTTTAAAAAAGTTTAAGAACCACTGATCTAGTTCATTGCGTGATCTTTTGCTCCACTTCGCACGAAACAAAAAAATCATTTGTTCCACTTTAATTAGTCCACCAATGGGCGGTGGCAAAGCACGAATGTATTTGCCATACTACGGCGCTAGAACTCACCATTCCATATACAATGTAGTGATAACCTCTATCGATTTCATTTTTCAAAACCTAAACCAATAAAAGAAACATTGGATATTATCTCAAAACTACACAAGCAATTGAAAACTTTTGAGGCATAGTTTTGACCTGCACTTTTGTGCGTAATGTCAATTAAAATTTCCAGCGGTGTCATTCGATTATTTGAAAATTGTGAGCTTTTAACAATGCCAACAAGTTCGCTGGCGATTCCTTATGGTTGATAAATACACCTTTTTGTCGAAGTAAAGTAAGAATTAAACAACACTTTTTGGCCTTATCCACGCGAGAAAAAGATGGGCACAAGAAAAAACAATAACAAATTGAATAATAACATCATTTTAAGTCAAAATGCCCCCTTAGTGAAGAATTTTGAATTTAACTTTAGGTGGTTTTAATTGATTGACTTTGATTTAAAAGTAGGCTATTGACCTTCTTGCTGTAGTATATCAATTGCTGCATAGCTTAGAAAACAGCAAGTCGTGCAGAAATTCGCTTATTCAAAAACTAAAGTGACATATCGATTGATTTGGGAACCAAATTGATTAACAACAGTCATAAAACATGGTTTAGAAATTCAAATCATGTCGGAATTTGACCAGTGATTCAGCACTTACATAGCGGTCGACAGTTGCCTGAACTAGGTCGGCCGAATGTACTGTAAGGAAAATCTGTCAGTAAATTGTAGTGACTGTGCAGCAGAAAACTCACCATTTTTAGAATATTCATCAAAAGTTGATAGCTATCACACGAAATTACAACTTCTCTAATTTCACGAAGCTTAATCATCCTAGTGATGAGAAATAGAACTTCAGTTGAATTTGCATTAAGCAGCAAAACTTCAGCATCGGCTCTGCTCAATATTCCAAGCAGCGACTGAACAGTTTCAATTCTTTTGCAATAAATTACTGCAATATTTTTCCATTGATAATGTGATATGAGATCAGCCACAGCTAAATTCCATGTTTCGGAAGACGGATTAATATTGAAAGTGTAAATCATTTCTGGATCCTAACAAAAACATAGTATTTTTACGGCTATAAAAGTATTTTTACAACAAAAAGTAGTTTGTTAATTGAAACAAATTTGTTCTTTTTTTACAGCCTTGCATACACTGCTGGTGATGATAACCGAACCTATATGCTACGGAAATTTCCATTTACAAAAATTTGGCCCAGCGGCTGTCAAACGCTTTTTTTTTGCTTTAGAAAATTTCAGAATGTATGTTTTGAGTTAATATAATTTAAAGCATCACAGTAGCATCTAGACTTAAGTATTGAAAAAGGGACGTCATATTAAAGCAGCGCTCAATGTAAGGGTAGCGCAGAATCTCTTCATCAGGGGTGTGGAACCGGCAAAGTACGGAAGGCCGCATCCGTTGCATAATATTTTAAGCGAGTCAAATCAACTTTATATTTTCCAAGTGCGCATAAAAATACGCATAATTACTCAACAAATTCATTAAGCAATCACAAAAAAATATTATTCGCTGTAAAAATAGGGACTGCAATTTCGTTTTTAGGTACCAAATGTAACAAATAGTGAAATACGTGAGTGGCGTTCTTTCAGAAAATTTTAGCAACAAAGATAATATGATTCGGGCCACGTTGAAAATCAAGAGCGCCGCATAAGGTGTGCGAGCTGTAGGTTCTCCACCCCTACTCTAAATTGTTTGTCACTACAAATCACATTCAATTGACTAAGAGTGTATCAGGAATCAAACGAAAAACTCCATTCATACGAGCACCAAGACGATACGTTGAAAGAAAATGCTCTACCAAGTCCATTGAGTTTCATCATTGTTTAGGTTAAAGGTAGCCTTTACATTAATCGATGAAGATTTGCACTTTCATTAGTAAAAATGAATCTTGAGCGGTTACAAGGATTAGGAGAAGTGAGAGTCACACAATCAAACAAAGCCAAGTCATTTTGTAGACAAAACAATGCCAAGTCATTGCTGGCAAAACTGTCCGAGTCATTTTGTTCTCGGTCGCAGGCACGTGGCCATGTGAAACGATGTATCAATTGTAGTTAGAGCCATGGAAATTGCCTTCATTTCAGGCAAAAGTTTAGTTTAGTTGCATATTTATCCTCCTATCACGAGAAAGCGATCAAGCGCTATACGAGCTCACTTAGGAGCTGCCGGCCATCTGTTTACCACACAAAGATGGGGAATCCCGCTAAGTGGCTTTCCCGACGTCATAACGAGTAAACTTGCCGGCTTGTTCTCCACACTGTCCCTTTAATGCCGAGCATCAAGCAAGGAAACTGTGAGTCTGTGAATACCAATTTTAAAGTCATTGGTTTGACCCGAATCGGAATCAAACCCAAGTCTACAGCTCCCGAGGCGGATGCTCTTACCACTCAGCCATCTGAGCTGCTTTGCTCTAACCAATTGTGACCAAGCTTTTACTCACAATCAAGAGCAGCTTCAAACCGACTCGGAATCAAACCAGAGTCTACGCCCAGAGGTTGATGCTCTTACCACTCGCCATCTGAGCTGCCGCTCGGCCGTCTGCCATCTGAGCCAGAACCTGCTCCGCCGCAAAATAAACAAAATGTTGCTTTGAATTTCCCAGCACAAGTTGCTGCAAAAATTATTTCTAAATCTTGCTAATTTTTAAAAACAGCTTTGCAAAAGTGAAAATAGAAATTGGCAACATACCATTCCTCTTTCTTCTCTTTCACTTCGTCCAACATTCATGAGAACCATTCGCTTGGCACTACAAGCTGACTTAATGACGTCATAGCTTTTTGACGTCAATAACGCAGCAATTCCTAATGAAAGTTGCGCACAAACTAAAAACAAATTAAAAGTAACTGTAAACAAGCAGGCCCACAGCAAAAAGTGTTTAAAATTGTTTAGATAAATAAATATTTTATTTCTGTATAACAAGCATTAACAAAAAGGACTAAAATACCGAGCGAGGTATGAGGGTGGTAAGCAAATCAACCGCTGTAGTACAACAGGCGCCGCTTATAAAGACCAATTTGCTACGGTGCTGAATTCTCCATTTAAAATATTCCCTGCAATACGTCCAATCCAAATTTCGGATGACACATGATCAACCTTTTCTCCCTCTCTCTCATCCACGCCCTTACAGCCTAACACAATACTTTTTCTGCCAAGCTCTTACTTCACTTTTTTAACGCGAGTGTTTTCTGTAAACATGCCGCGTGTGCGCAGTTTTTTATCGGGTCTTCAGCCGTGGTCGCACGAGGCGAGTTCTCTCGCGATTGACTCGCGCGAGAGAATTTCTCCGTGTGACCACCTACTCGCAACAAAAAATCACTCGCGCGAGTGGAAATTTACTAGCGCGAGTAGAGTTGAACACGTTCAACTTTACTCGCGCGAGTAGGAAGAGAAATCTCCGTTTGATACTAAAATTTTTATAACGTAACAGTTGCAATTGTTTGAAAACGAAAAAGCTAGCATGGAAAACTAAATTAAAAGCTTGCAGAGGCAGTGTTGGTCGTTACGAAGTGATCGAATTCTGAAATAGTGATTTTCTTGCATATTTTTCATAGAGGTAAAAGGTAGAAACCATTTTTGGGCCGTAGCTTTAGATCTTTGGGGCTACTGCGTTTTTGATGGATGTATTTTAGTATAAATATCAAGTTTTGGGCATTTATTTTAATTTTTGATCATTTGTCAAAAACTGTCCTCCAAAAAACAAAAATTTGACGTTTCCGATGTAAAAAAATAGTAAAAAATGAAAAATTTTACAATGTGGCCAATATCAATTTACACAAATTTTTTGGCTGATTTGATGTTGATATAAGAGTGCTGATGTAACATTGAACAAAAAAAACTTTTGCTGCCCAAAAACTTCTGGACAAAAACGAAATTATGACGTTTTGAAGCAAAATTTTGAAAAAATTGGGTATGAAGTTGTGTGTTACAATCTTATGTCTGAAGAAAATTTTCAGTTGATTCGAAATTGACTTGGGAAAGTGTTGTAAGATAGTCTTGCAAATGTTTTACAGCAGAATAGAATAATTTATTTCAGTTGCAGACACATATCAAGCACAGAAATTGACAGAACTGTACTTAATTGACATAGGGTAGAGTGGGGAAGCGCCCGCCTTAAGTGACTTTTGCTCTGTCTTCCAGAATACAAGGTCTTTTAATCTAATTTTTGTCTTGGTTAATCTTAGAGTTCAGAGCTATCTAAGTTATTTCAACTTTCATTTTTGAAAAAAAATTCAAATTGGGCATTTAAGCCCATGGGGTAGGGTAATACGCCCTAGCCTAAATGCCAAAACGCCCATCGGTGGGGTTTAACCTATACACCTTAAAAAGACTTATTTTTCTACAATTTGAAGATAATGAATGAAGAAAGCAATCTGTATTGACAATTTTTACATTTGTATTAAAGAGTATTACATCAGGTCAGAACAAAGAAGAAAAACGAATTTGATTCAGTAGGATAGGCTACATCTCAGAAGTACTGAATAATACGCAAAACAGTTAGGCTTGCGAATGGGCAATTAGGCATAAATTTATGCGCCTTGAACAGCATTCAAACCTATAAAGATGTCAAAAATCAATTCAATAGACCTACTTTTTATCAAATTTCGGAAATAACATCGAATTCGCAGTTGGGACAAATAGACCAGGGGCTCTTTCTTAATATGACAACTCACTATTTCTTTTTGCTCCAATTAATATATAAACTATTTTGTTATTTAAAATATCATAATTTTGCCACCTAAAATAAACTTCATAAGCTGTTACGTTGGCTGATTTGTGCATGCTTACATTGAGGTGCATCAAGCAGCATCAGAGTGATTGCTGATATTGATTGTGTGGCCATACACCGCTTCTGCGCAATAAGGAAAAACTTGTAAAGCACAGTGAGGCTTTTTAAAGTGATACTGCGCTATAAAAAATCTCATTATTATTATACCAAACGGACTGCAACCTAGTTCCTTGCAGATGTTCAGCAACAGGGTGGCTTTTCTTTCCACTGCATATTCATAGCAACTATGACGCGGCTGCTTAAAAACAGCTCATGAGCGTCTTACACCAATCTACCCCCAGGGGTGAGCAAACTGCGGCCCGCGTCCACAAATCGTGCGGCCCGCAATGGGTTGCTGGGTTTAAATAAAAGGCGGCCCGTGGCCCGTGAATGTTTCACATGTTTTCTGAAGGTACTTGATAAAATCAATGTCACAAATAGAGCGTTTTGAACAAAATGCATATGTAAAAAGAATGGCTTAAGAAGGAAAATTACAGCCAAAGTACAGTAGTTGTTTTCATACTGACTGAACGTTCGACAACAAAGATCCAGCTCTGTCTTCTCTGTTATGTCCTCTCTGTTATGCACATTTTTTATCTTCGTAAATTTTCCTTTCTATGGGGCGCCGTTGTGAAAAAAACGATTTAGCAAATTTTGTACGATTTTTCAGCAACATTTACACAGTTTCACAGCTATTTAGTTAAAGTGAATTGAACTGCCGCCAGAACGTTTCGAAAAATACAACAACAGTGAATGTGTAACGACATTTGATATATAGCAGCGATATTTTTTAAATAGCGGCGATCTGTAATAAATAACGCGACATTCATTAAATAGCGACCATATTTAATAAACAGCAGGAACATTTAATAAATAGCAGCGACGTTTCGCTAAAGTGCAGCGAAAAATTAAAGTGCTGCCGTAATATGCTAATGAGATCAACAGTGTTTCCATTTAGTGTAATCTTGAAATCGATTTTGAAAAGTTTAATATTTATTTATCCAAATTTGAATTACTATCAGCAGTGTATCCATATTACTAATAGTGGAACCACTCTCTGTGCTCAGAGTCCGGAACGAAAATCAGAGCTTAGATGTTGTGTTGCCATTTTTTATTTTTGTTTTCAATTTTTTTTTGTAAAATTTACATGGAGTTTCTAGTCTACTTTATTGTTAAGACTAATTTGGCAATAAATAAGAAAAGTGAAAAATTTTGGTATGGGGTCAATGATAAATTATGAGGAGTATGGGGAAGTGTTGGAGGAGGTGTGGCAGTTGTGAGGAAGTGTGGGGAGTGAGTGTGGAAAGTGTTGGGAGAGGTGTGGGAAAGGTGTCCGGTGAGTGTGGGGAGGGGTGAGGAAGGTGTGGGGAAGTTTGAGAGAGTGTGGGTAGGTGTTGGGTGAGTGTGGGAAAGTGTGGGGAGACGTGTCAGGTGAGTGTGGGGAAGAGGTGTTGGGTGAGTGTGGAGGATGTGGGGAGAGGTGTCGGGTGAGTGTGGGGAGAGGTGTGAGGAAGTGTGTGGGCTCCCCCCACACTTTTCCACACACTTCTCCACATCCATACACACTTTTCCCCGAAACCTCCACATTCACCCCATACACTCTTCCACACCTCTCCACATCCATACACACTTTTTCCCGCAACCTCCACACTCACCCCATACACTCTTCCATACCTCCCCCATACTTCCCCACATCCCGACACCTTACCCACACTCCAACACACTTTCCCATTCCTTCCTCACATTTCTTCACTCCTTCCATATTCCCCCCATACTTGACCCAACTCCTTAAACTACCAAAAATTCCTTAATTCCCCCATCATCCATACTCTCCCAAATTCTGTATACTCCCCCATTCTCCTCCGATTCTTTCCCATATTCCCCCATACTTGCCTAATCATTAATCTCATACAAAATTTCTTACTTTGCTTATTTATTGCCAAATTTAGTCTAGCAATCAAGTACACTAGAAACTCCTTGTAAATTTCATAAAAAAAATTGAAAACAAAAATAAAAAATGGCAACACAACATCTAAGCTTCTTAAAAAGTTTAGTGCTTTTGTAAACATACGTAACAATGCTTTTTTGTTGCGCGAGTCCATTGAAAGAATTTTATGTAGGCCTACACTGTGGCTGTACTCTAGAGACAACCGCGATTTGATGTTACGAAAAATGAAGAAATGGAAACACTGTTGATCTCATCAGCATATTACCGCAGCACTATAATTTTTCGCTGCACTTTAGCGAAACGTCGCTGCTATTTACTAAATGTCGCTGCTATTCATCAAATGTCGCTGCTATTTATTAAATGTCGCTGCTGTTTATTAAATATCACTGCTATTTATTAAATGTTCGTGCTGTTTATTAAATATGGTCGCTATTTAATGAATGTCGCGTTGTTTATTACAGGTCGCCGCTGTTTAATAAATATCGCTGCTATATATTAAATGTCGTTACACATTTACTGTTGTTGTATTTTTCGAAACGTTCTGGCGGCAGTTCAATTCACTTTAACTAAATAGCTGTGAAACTGTGTAAATGTTGCTGAAAAATCGTACAAAATTTGCTAAATCGTTTTTTTCACAACGGCGCCCCATACCTTTCAGCATATTCGTTGATTTTGTCTAATTCGATCAATCTATATACAAGAGTTTAGCAAAATGCGGTTTTACCATTATTCCTCGCAATATCAAGAGCTGGTAAAATATTATCCTATTTAAACGTGCGGCCCGCACAACGTTGTGCTTAATGCTATTTGGCCCGCCATTAAAAAAGTTGGCGCACCCCAGCTCTACCCTACAGTACGTTGTGTGAGCGAGTGGGTGCCATAAACTAGACCTCACTGAACATTCGTTTTGGGAGCATTTTTTCTCAGACTTTTGTGCTAGAATTACCCCCGAAACATCCATAGTAGCCAGTTGATCAATTAGGTTTATCATTCATCATCCATCCAGTTGCAATCCTGTTTTTTCCTCATCACCTAAAGTGGTCAGATACACCTCATCCCTTTCGCCATCGCTCTCACACCTTCCCTCCATCTCGTTCGATCGTCAACCAGACTTTCTTCAAACTATCTTCCATCTGCCTCCCCCGAGTCATTTTTGGGCGTCCTTGCTTTCGCTGCCCATTCACTTCCAGCATCATTTCCTTCTTCAGTTTTAAAACCTTTGTTTCTGAATTTTGCTGTTGCAGCAAGGCTACTGAATATGGAGAAGTGTCGTATTGCGATTGGGTTATGTGTTGGTAGACCAGACAGCTCTTCATCTGAAAGAGTAGGCAGCAGCTGTGCGGCTAGGTGTGCATGGTTTTGGTGTGATCTCGGTGTGTGTGAAATGCTGTAAATTGCAATAACTGTGTCATATACTGTTGGTAATTTGTCACCCAAAACAAAGGCATTATTTTCCGAAGATATTTCTGGAAATGCACTACTCCAGCGGCTAACCTATATACAACACTATTACTCTGGAACAAAAAATTTGATCATAAAACACTGAAAATTCCACAAAAAATAATAAACAAATAACGATTCACAGACCTGTACCACATTAATTGGTAAGATTTTCTTTGAAAATTGAAGTCTACTCAAAAAATTACGAAAAGTCATACCAAAAACGCACAAGTAAGAGGTAATTGCATTTTTTGTCGAAACTTGCTGTTTTTCAGTTTTTTGGCGAGCAGTTTTTGAAAAACGTATAAAATCAAAAAAAATTGTTCAAACCATGTTATTTGCATCACAGGTCAACAAAAAAAAGGTAGCCCCTTAATTTGAAACATCACCCTTCTACCTCCTACCACTATTTTTCGTAATTTTGAGGGCTTGTGGAACACGATCCATCTCAAAATCACTGCAATAAAAATGCCAAGGAAGCGAAATGATGTTGGTCTTGTGTTAGATGATGTATTTAAAAAAAATTAAGAAATATGAAAGAAAGTTAGTTATAGGGGGAAGTCAATATACTTAGAAAATCTATGAAACGCGGCATGAGCGCAGATGAAGTCTAGCCACTCAAGGTAACGTTACTCGCAGCTTAAAACTCGCCATGTGTACCACTTTTGCGAGCGTTTACTCGCGCTGGTCGCTCGCGCGAGTCACTCGCCTCGTGTGACCACTTGCTTCGTGCGACCACGACTTTAATGACAAAACATTCATCGCTATGACGTTTACTCGAACTTTGGATTTAGAAAATCGACTTCGATTCATATCGCAGTCGTACCATCGTACCGTTACTTTAACTGTTACAGTCGTACCATTGTAGATTCAAGCTTACCACTGGGGATCGACCAGGGCCCCGGCCCTAGACCTGGCCGGGGATACCACTTTTTGCCCCGGTCCGGTCCCGACCGGGGGGGTCGTAAAAATTGGCCGGGGCCGGGGTTGAATTTCAAATTTATTTACCGTATATTTCGGCGTATAAGACGACCTTTAAAGTGCAAAAACCCACACTTAAAGATTGGGGTGGTCTCACACAAAGAATATAAAAGTTATATCGTAATTTTTACATGAAGATTTTTTTATTTTATACGTTGGTGCATAAAAATTGAAAATGCGTTGGTGCATAAAAATAAAGAACGTGCATGCTTAAAGCGCTTTTGAGGTTCATCATGCACTAATGAAAAGCTCAATAAAAAGCTTGTACAATTAAGAAAGCATTTCGAAAACAATTACGAAAGCATTGCGTAATACCGTTGACGGCATTTACATGAGGAGTGAGGACGCAAGTAGCGTACTTGGCTATGTATTCTCGACACAATATAAAGCATTGGCCCCGGCCGGGGCAGGCGCGATTCCTCGGCCCTGGCCGGAGCTCCGGCTCCGGCAAAAATTGTCGCCCCGGTCGTTCCCTACTTACCACACGAAACTACTGCTAAACGAATTGATGAGAGAGCATTGCTCAAAGGTGTCCGTTTGACCCGAAGACTTCACGTCCCTTCACGATTTCCTCATGTTACAAAAATTGTTATTATTATTATTTTTTTCTTTCTGATGTCCACTTTTTTATTATTATTTTGTCTTCGCTTATTATTGTATGTTTGTAACATAGAAATATATGTCTGACCTGACCGGTTACCAACATGAAAGCAATAGGTGATATCAATCTTGGTCATTTTAATTTTTGGTACATTTTCACTGTTCTAAATTTATTTTGCTTCAGAACATGTTGATACTTGCCTTGTTTCGTTATTTGAAATACATGTTCTGCTCCACTTGAATATTCGAGAACATTCGTGATGATTTCATAACCCGCAGAATTTTCCTCGTTCAAAGACAGCAGAGTATGACGAAAAGCAAGACGGTTCCGACTGTCAAAATCTAACTCCGTGATTCCTGGATTTTGCAAATTTAAGCTCTTCTGATTTTGTTGAGGAAAAAGAGCTCCTGTGAATAAAGAAACAGATGTTTCATTATGATTTGACGGTTGACTAGTTGTGAGGTATTTTGCCGCGTTAACGCACGACCAGTCGGTACCCTTGACTGTTAAAAGCAGACCACAACGCCAACTAATAAAAGTTTTTTCTGCATGGTTAAAGCGTGTACTGAATTAAAAAGCGTAGCCACGGCCGGAACTTTTTCCTATTAAGTTATCGCCAAAGGGATCGTTCTTTTTTCTCCAGCAGACTGCCTCAAGAAGAGACTGAAAAGTGAAAATATTTTTTTGTTCAAAGGCAAAGCTATAACAGCCACGATTTCTATGTTTTTAATTCTCTGTTCTTACAAAGATACTATACGGCAAGTTTTCCGATTAGTTTTTTGCTTCGTCTTTTACTTCTAGTCACGAGCTAGCCAAACATAAATGATAATGTTGAGTATATTATGCAAATAACGCTGCAAAAAAGTTTTACCGTGCAACAGTAGCCGTTGTTAAAACGGTGTTTCGAACAACTTTTTAAATCTTGTTTAGGACCAAAATCGTGTATTCACTAGGACTGGATTGAATTTGAATTTTGAATTTAAATCGGCTCACAAGTTATTCATGAATTTGAACTTTAATGAACGATGAATTTAAATGTCTTTTTTTTTAATACATTGAATTCGAGTTTGAAATGTACTCGTAATGTAATTAAAATTTAATAAATTGAGGTTTAAATTGAAAGTGGCAAAGCATAAAAGTAGCGATTTGTGACTGGTTTATACACGTATGTAGACGTTGCAAACATTCCATAAAGTTTATATACCAAACAGAACGTCTGTGATGGCAAATAAGACACCTCAAGGAACTTTGAAGTCTATTTTGCCACAGTTGACTTCGCTTCCTTCCATCTTTTTCCTTGTGTTTCTTGAATAAAAATAATCATTTTTGCGCTTTCTGGTACCCTCTTTTTTTGCTGTCATTTGGATCCACTTAACATTACGAATTTCCTGAGTAAAAATATTTTTAACAACTCGGAAGACTCTAAAATATCTCATAAAATCAAAAATATCTGTCTTTTTTCACAGCCTATTGAGGCCAAATAGTTTGGTTTGCCAGTAATGGAGAAGTTTGATTTACCAAGCTTTATGAACTTACAGTATAGGAGTGGCGAAACATTCAGCTATAAATTCAAAATTAAATTTTACAGTGTCTTTTTAAAATCAATGAATTGGAATCAGCTGTTGCTAATAACTAAACTTAAATTAAAAAATTAAGAACAGCTCAATCTTAGTATTCATTACAATCACGTAAACTACATATAAATGGCCGTAGTACTTCGGCCAATCATTGCATGTTACAACCGTATCAAACTAACAACGATTTGAGATACACGTTTCACAAAAAATGTCGCTCATCTAATTCTCAAGTTTCTCATTAAATTGCGTGGCCTATGCTGAAATATTGGCGAGGTGCCAAAATACATAGTTTAGACCAGGGCTTCTCAAACTGGGGGTCGCGTAAAAAATTTCAGGGGTCGCAGGGAGCACGCAAATTTTACGCAAAGTATTGCGTATGATACAATTGCATAGTATGCTGTTGTGCTTTTTGACTTTTAAAACTGGTGCAATTGCGCAAATCCTGGCCCATCTCTAGGCTAGTACGAAATAGTGAGACAGTGGATGAATGCAGCAGCTGTAGTTCTATATATAACTGTTTTGTTTCTTCATTTCGTTATCACGTGACACAGCTGGATGCATCTTTTTGTTTCATGGCTTCGGTTCGCGACGCCCTGTACAACTTTGCTGGCAAGAGGCTAGCACCGGTAACTAAAAACTATTTTAAGCAATGGATGGCAGCTGGTTAATCAATCGCTAGCATTAAAGCCGAATATCATCATTATCGGACTCGGCAGAAATCGCACTCCGGCCGTTTGTCTCGACGTGTCTGTGCGAGTCTGCATGTTCAACGGTGACGGCAAAACATCGTTCCTGCATAAGCAACATTGAAACCGTCTTGAGACCGGCACAAACGGTTATTGAGCCGCGGCTGGATTTGGTTTGCAGGAGAAAGCAATTGCACCCATCACATTACATAAATGTGTTTGCTTTTTTGTTTTTGTTTCTAATAAGCTACTAAGTGTAAACTAGAGGGCATTGCGGGCATCAACAGCTCAGATGGCCGAGTGCTAAGAGCGTCCGCCTCGGGAGCTGTAGACTTGGGTTTGATTCCGAGTCGGGTCAAACCAATAATATTCACAGCTTTCCTACTTGACGCTCAGCATTAAGGGGACAGTAGCAAGCCGGCAAGTTTACTAGTTGTGCCGTTGGGAAAGACTCTTAGCGGGATTTACCCATCTTGGTGTAGTAGGCAGATGGCTGGCAACTCCTAAGCGAGCTCGTACAGCGCATTGATCGCTTTCTCGTGATAGGAGGATAAATATGCTACAAAAGTATAAAAAAATCAAGAAATAATTGAGTAACGGTAACTTGTTTTTAATTTTCGCCTTTCAATAATTATCACAAGTGCATATTTCGCATTGTTTGTCATTTTAACCGTGAAGGGTCGCGAATAATTTTAGGAAATTAAAAGGGGTCGCGAGCGAAAAAGTTTGGGAAGTCCTGGTTTAGGCAATGTATTTGCGACTGCTGAAAATGCGATGGGGTTGTCATCATAAATTTCCTATGACGAAAATCAAGCATTAAATCTTAATTTTGCCTACATCTGTGAGGCAGTCTGTGATTTTGCAATCTATGCAATGGAATGGGAATTATAGAATTGTGGATCGTTCTAAAAACCTGCCAAGAAAAGCATTTGCCACACTTCGATTTTTTAATCAGATTCATTGATTTTTGAACTAGATTAAGCGATTTAAAATGCTTGTAAACGGCCTAAAGTTGTAAAGATTAAAGGAAGATCTGAAGAACGTAAAGTTCAATGAAAAATTGCATCGCAATCTGCTCAATTCATGCATCTCACAAACTGCAAGAAATATTTTAATACTTTTTTCGTTAACTGATACGAGTCATGAGTTCACAGTGCTCTTATTTACTAGTCAGCAGGGGGGTTTTCGAAGCAGTATGGTTTCAATCGCCGGAATGTCGAAATATGCTGCACATAAAAACATAATTCTGATATATTGGAATAACAACGACATTCAAAAACAATTTTTTTTTAACTTTTAGGCGGTTAATTGTTTTTTGTTAAGTTAATATAAATCAACGCACAATTTGCTACCGCTAACTAAAGGACAATTAACAAACACTCTTCGGTGTCTTTCGCGCAATTACACGCTCCTCCGGGGTGCTGATTAAATAGAATTTATGCGCGTACAGTTTGTGGATCTTTTTAAGCTGAAATTGATTTTTAAATGCGTTACAAACTTCTACATTCGATTGTGTCTAAAACGGGACATTACATTAGTGGGCGTCGTGGTTAAACACACCGTCAACGCTGCGGGAGGTTTGGGGTTCAATTACCGCATGGGTCGAATCGCACACAGTTACCCCAACGGCCCGCCATAACTGCGATGTTTCTTCGGAGCTGCGTTGGCCAGGCGCTAAGCCACGGAGATGGACCCACCACTCGTTATGCACTTCGGCGCAGTAATGTGCGCGTCAACGAAGTAGATTACATTTGAGGCGTCAGCGCTAACCGGTAAAAATTTTGTCGCCGTTAACGTCAGCGCAGTAACTTTATAGTAAGAAGTCAATGGTCAGCGCTAACGAAAAAATAATTAGCACCGTCAGCGTCAATTGTTGAAAAAGGCCTTTACACCGGTAGCTAGCATTTTCTTAAAATTATTACAACAAAGAAATTGGCTGCAATCGCATTATTTCAGTGTGAGATTTAAGGACTAGTTCTTGTGCGTCGAGCTAAAACCAATTACGTATAGTGCCGTGGTACAAGGATTGCGTCACAAGCAGAAATCAGGGCAAATCGTTAGTACGGGAAAGTTTAATAACGCGTGTTCAAGAACATAAAAGCGACAGAAAGTGATTTTGGCTGCAACATTTCAACAATTTTCGCTTGACGCTCAAAATTAAGAAAAGTTGACGGCGCACCAGCCTTCCGTCAAACTTTGAAAAATTAACGGCGCTACGAGTAGCGCCAACAAAAAGTTTACGACGCTAATTGACGGCGCTAGCGCACATCACTGCTTCGGCGTAATACCGCCAAGTATAGATTTTTGATTTTTAATGTTTATTTTATGCCGAGACTTAGAGCTTGTCAAGCTGAATTGGGCTATTTACCAATATTGTACCCATACAAAAGAGTGATACATTTTTTGCCAATACTGTATCACAGGAGTTTCTGCATTCTCAAAAACTTTCACTAAAACTGCAAAGATATTGTTATTCCCAATACTCACTCTACTTCGAAAGAATTTGGTTCATTTTTTAATTTTCTGTTTAGAGCAGGACACCAGATGAAATAGCGGAAAACATTTTTATCCTCGCTACTTCAATGACATCGGATATTATTAAAGATGGATAAATATTCACATTTTTATATTTTGGTAAGGAATAAATCTTTAATTTATTAGTCAACGCGCACACGCTGTGACAATGTCCCCACTTCATATCAGAGATCAGGGGATCTGTCTTTTTGCACAGGTTCAGTCTTTCGTTTCAGCGTGAGTTTGAATTTAAACTTTTTTTGAAAAGAAGTTTTGGACTTCAACTTTAGATTTGGGACATGTTGGTTTGGGCATTTTTAGCATGGGACAGCATATTTTGCGATGGTTCCACAAAATATTTTTTGTCTATGCGATTCGCATACATCATCAGTGGTGTAACCAGGGGCATGTTAGGGTACTGCAGGAGGGTAGCCTACTGGGGCACAACCCCTTCCTCTTCGACGTATAAAAACCACTTTTAGAGACTGATCACTAAGAGCTAATGAGAGCGAGGCCTCTCATTTTTTATAACCGGCCCTGCCGCTCCCCTAAATTTTTTGTTGGCAGTACCCTTGTATGCCACCGTCTTGCCCAAGCCCTGACTTTATTTAAGAAGCTAATCTATACTAAAAGAATGAAGGAAAAACTTTAAACGTATGAAAACTGAACTGCGTTTATTCATAATACTGAACAAAACTGATCCTTTAATTAGGCCGACGAAAATATTGGAAAGTTGTGCGGTTTTAACAAATATAATAGGCCTAATTTACTACCTTATCATACAGGTAACCTAAACGTAATGCAGTTTTGCAGCTTCTTATACTCAAAGCTCAAATCTGTTGAAATAATTTTCAGCCTGATATTATCTTCATTGCAACCAAAAACAGATTAAGAAAGTTTTTACATCGTTAGAATAGGTCCATTAATGATTTAAGGCTTAAGCTTTTGACCCGCACTACCAGAAATCCGATACAGCTATTTAAATAGCAGCATCTAACTTTTTAGGAATTGTCCTTTTCTCCGACTATAAATCATCTTCGCTGTATATTTCGACTTACCTATTCTGATTTTATTCGAACCTGACTTTGTCAATATGAAAATAATCCATAGTATCCTCGAAATATTCATAATTTCTTGAAGGAAAATCACGATGAGCCAATAAAAAAAAGAAATAAATGGAAAAGTCGTTACTGAATACCCGCAGCTTTATTCCACGCAATAACTCAACTATCTCAATTTGGCAGCCACTCGCATCAAAGAAACCAATGGCAGAAGTAATCAATTTTAATGATTTTAAATGCACTTTGCTTCTCCAATTTATGACGCAGGTCAACCAAAACTTAATCGAAGTTTTATAAATTTCTCTCAAATCCATTTTTTCTCTTGCGGGATGAGGTAAAAGGTTTCTTGCAGCAGTGAAAATGCATTAGATTCATCTTCTCAAACTTAAAAAATCAAAATTCCGGTGTTTAAACCAGATTGTGCTTGTGGGAAAGGCACTTAGCGGGATTACCCCATCTAAGCGTGGTAGACAGATGGCCGGCAACTTTTAAGCGAGCTCGTTATAGCGTTTTGATCGCTTTCTCGTGATAGGATAAACATGCTACGAAGTACAAAAAATACTAAATACATGCTAGCGTCTTTAAGATTGAAACTTTGCGGACGTCGCAAAGCAAAACTCTATAAATGGGTTATCTTTTGATCACAATCAACCGCGCAACCAAATGTCGAGTTGTTTGTAAGCACTGAAAACGCAAGCAAGCAGTTATCTTGTTGTTGAAGTATTCGCTTAGTGGCTTAGGTCACTTGCCGATTTGGTTTGTTTTCATTGGTGTAAATAGTAAATTAAGTGTTTTTACTGAAGTAATGTTTACGGTATTTACAGATTTACGGGTAGTTGGAGGGTCCTACTAAATACCGCAAAGTACGACAAAGGACCCTAAAACCCCAACCCTAATCTAATCCTAGCCCTAACCGAACCCTAGCCTAACCCCAATTTTAAGTTCTTTGTCATTCTTTGTTGTGATATGATTCCAAGTTAGGGTTGTTCAAAATCTGGAAAATTTTTGAAATCCTATGTTTCCGCATTTTTTCCCATTACATGGACCCAAAAAACAAGTTCTGTGAAAATTTTTTTTTCAAAAATCGAATTATTCCACTCTGCGCAAAGCGTTTAAAGTTTTTACGAAAATTGGCGGTAATTCGGGGAATCCCCGTATGCAAATATAGCGTTCATCTTCATTTTTCTGTATGTTTGTGCATAAAATCGCAAATAAACGAGGCAAGTCCGTAACTCAACAGTCTAGAAACATTTCTGCGACATTTTTTTGCAAAAAAATTGATGACGTCATCATAAAATAAATAAAATCGCGTTTTTTTCCAAAAAAATGATGATACGCAGCAAAAATCGTAACAGGCTCGGCAATCTTAGCGCCAATATGCACAACTGCATTTGCAATAAACGTATAATAACCTTGACTTGCAGTGACGTCATCAAACTTGCTTTAATGACATCATTAACTTTTATTTTTTGTCAAAATTGTTAGTCAATTTACGTGGAATAGCGACTACAGTAATACATGTGGTGTATTTCCACAACAGTAACGAACCTAATAACGATCGGGATCGATGGCATGGCAATGCCGATACCATGTGATGACATGGAAGTTAAAAGAAAGAAATTTGTGCAGACTAAAATGAAAAGCATATCACATATCAGTTTTCGAAAGTCAGGATAATCACGTCGATGTTTTTCGAGGGCTTGCATTAAATTAGCGCGTTGTTCTGGGTCGGCTGTCAAGATGCAAGAGCACTTTGAGTAAAATTTGACATTCCTTTCAGCAGCATCATTGACGACTTTTACATTACATACAAAACGTTTTTCCTCCTGAAAAGATTTGAATGAATTCCACAGTTACGGAGACTCAATTAACCATTCATAGTCTAAATCAAGGGCATGGAAAATGAATCAAGATTCTGGTTCTAATAAGTCACTCAACTTCGTGCTTGGCGTCAGATGTCGATTAGAAACTGGAAGTCCGGTCCGAAAACTTTCGGGTTTGAGGACATTTAGAAGTCTTTGTGTGTCGCGACTCGCGAAATAGGAAATTGTATTACTTCGCTGACAGGACGATTGATAAGAATGGTATGACAAACCATAGGAATTAATTCGTTCTTAGATCTGACCTCACGAAAAAACCAAGACCTTCTTCACCAAACGAATATAATAATCGACCCAACTTAACTCACTTAGCTACGGTACTCACCGTACTACTTTTCAATAAACACAAGCACCACTGCTCACTTCAGTAACACTATACAACAAGGGCTATACCCTTCAGCATACAACAAAATTGCTTACTCTACGCACACTAAATCTACACTCGAATATTTACGCTCGAAAATTCACGCCTATTTATACTCTAAATCAATTTCGAGAATGTTCCACCACAACTCCAAAAAGAAACAAGAAGAGAAATCACATGACATGCAACTCTCACCAAACCACGGTAAATGCGATTGTGACGTCAAGAGAAATCATATGACTGGCAAAAATTCACACCAAACCGCTGTAAACACAATAGTGACGTCACAAGCACAAATTTTAACTCAGTGAAGTTACCGTACATAACGGAAAGATCTATCCAAAATATTCACGAAACAATTACGTCAGTAGACAATTATGAGTTCATAACGCAACCTTTCGAAACAATCCCGCGAATACAACTTCAGAAAACAACGCATCTGTCTAGATTCTCTAGAACCTTTTTGTAGACAAAGCATTTAAAACAAAACCATACAAAAACAGTCATATCGTTACATTGTGCCATTTCACGTTTGTCTCCATTGGCAGGCTAATTGCAGGGTGACTACTGAACAAGACATAGACGACAGTTTCTTCTTCCAGATACCATCTGTGTTTTGCTAGTTGTTTAGAAGCAGCTTGAGCTACAGCCGAATCAAACTTCTCGTACTGGCTCGTGGTTTTTCAGAAAAAGTCATTAACAGCTGCATTTGATCCAATACTGGAACTAAGCCAAGCTTGAACGTAAAACAAAGCTAAAAACAAGTTAATCCGACGAAGCTTTGCAATCAGGATATCGTCGTAAGACATCTGTTGTGACCACATGTTCATCTTTTGGCAGTACAAAACCTGACTCATCCATCGAGCTAAATGAACAGTGACAGGTTTTCGTATCGTAGCATTGTGTTGGGAAACAGCGTTCAACAGAACTAAGGTGTTATCTGCGCACTCCTTATAATCATCTCGAATCAATACGGTACGATTGATCAATCAATCAATCAAGCTTTTTATTCTTGAAAAAAAAGGAAGGTACCGTCGAACACATTTACAGAAAGAGAAACTCAAGAAAAGGAGGAAACAACACAACGGCAAAGCGTTAAAACATGCGATATGAAGATAGTAATACACACACACAAAAAAAAAACTAGAACAACACGCATGGTCGTGACACCTAAAAAAAAAGAAAAAAAAGAGATGCGTTCGCGCTCCTGTTCTCTGGATAGCAGTGGGGTCAGTTTTTATGTGACTTCCTTCGCTCTTTGCTCAAGCCATTTATACGACGGATGTAATTCCAAGGTTTTGATGTCTTGTGTTGTGTCAATGCTACTCCAAGCTGATTTAAATTCTTTAAATAGCACGTTTTCAGGCCCAGTTGTTGCCGAACCAAATATTTGCTGACACATGGATTTAATGACCAATTCATAGATGTGATGGCGACATGCGTGGTAAAACAGCTTTTTGCCCTTCAGCCCTTCCAATAACTCTGCTGCTCCACACCTCCAACCACTACTGCTTGCTATAGTGTCAAACACAAACGTAGTGACATTATCTATTAACTCCCATAAATCCAGCACTTCAAAAGTAGCTTCTGCTTGTGCTTTTCCGCTGGCTTGTTCAAGTTTTTGAATGGCCAAAAGCTTTCCGTTGGTGAAGTTTGGAGGACCAGCAGCAACAATCGAAAGTGCTTCATGACTTTCTCCGTAACGATTCTGAGATAGTGTGCCATCGCAGTGGACGGCAACGTATTTAGGAGAATTTTGAGAAAATTCACAGATTATTTGCTGCAAGACTTGCAGACGAGAAGCAATGCGACTTCTACAGTATATGTCGATGAACGAGACAAACAAAAATATTTATATCTCCACCACCAGTTTTATGAAAGTGGACAAAATCATTGTTGCAGCGTTGTCACTCAGTTTTAATCGGTCACATACCATTGTAACTTTACTATTATTCATGAGGTTCTTAGGGGCATGCAAAATAACGTAGTCACTTTTGCTAGTTGGGACATCAGTTTCGCACTCAAATTCACCAGCTGACTTGGAGTAACATTTTTCTGATGAAAAGCTGCAGCTGATGTCAATTGATGTTGATGGGAGTTGTTTAACACTAGCAGATCTTAATTGTTCCAACCTACTGCGGGTGTATTCACGTTCTACCCGCTCATTCATGATTTGAATACTCAATTGCAATACCTTGTCATTTCCCGCCATTGTTGCTTTCTTTTTCGTTTGTTGGTCATGATAGAATTCAATGTCTTTTTGTTTTTCGTCTGGTGAAAGCAAACGATCTTTTTGGATGACTTCAATGGCATCAACAGCTCCTACATCCCACAATCTCTCAAAATTCCCCAAAAATATGTCTCGTTTGTTTCCAACATTTTTTCTCCTGGTTTTGCTTTTATTCAGAACTTTCCAATTATTCCAAATTTTAGTTAACTGTTAAACCGCATTATTCTGAGTAATGGTTTTTATTTCTCCTTTAGACCAAATTAGAAATACTTCTTCTGCTTCCGAACGTAAATAAGAATCTGTTGATGTATGGGGTTTACCAGTTTCTTTCAAGTAAAGCACGTGCCTCAGCACTGTAGCAAGGGTTGGCAATTTATTGTGGAGAATGGCATCAATTGAATTACCTATTAGAAAATAATTAGTGGAGGCTCTTGTGATTTTTCTTTGTTTGGAGGAAGTTGTTTTTGTCATCAAAATACACTTTTAACTCATTTACTCAAAGATAACATTCATATTTTATACCAAAATTTGCGAAAAACATGAATAATGACGATCTCTAGACACAAAATCTCAACTTACAAAAAAACTTCCTGATATCGCCTAGAATCTAGATACAGTTGCAGTTCCGAACTAAGGCTTACATTCTAAGTGCTTGTTGTACACTACATAAGATGTGTCTTCCTTGGCACATGTTTCTCCAACCCAACTACTGATATAACTCGCATATTGGTATCACAATGAGCGATAACAGTAAAGCGCTGATAATGGCAGATTTGTTGATCGTAAAAGAGGCCAGACGATAACGTGAGGTCAAATTGTTGAAAAGTGTTGACGATAGCACATTTGCTGATCATAAAAGAGATCAGACAAAATGTTACCAAAACGAAAATGATGACATCATAGCAAGTTTGATGATGTCACTGCAAGTCAAGGTTATTATACATTTATTGCAAATGCAGTTGTGCATACTGGCGCTAAGATTGCCGAGCCTGTTACGATTTTTGCTGCGTATCATCATTTTTTGGAAAAACGCGATTTTATTTATTTTATGATGACGTCATCAATTTTTTTGCAAAAAAATGTTGCGGAAATGTTTCTAGACTGTTGAGTTACGGACTTGCCTCGTTTATTTGCGATTTTATGCACAAACATACAGAAAAATGAAGATGAACGCTCTATTTGCATACGGGGATTCCCCGAATTACCGCTAATTTTCGTAAAAACTTTAAACGCTTTGCGCAGAGTGGAATAATTCGATTTTTGAACAATTTTTTTCACAGAACTTGTTTTTTGGGTCCATGTAATGGGAAAAAATGCGGAAACATAGAATTTTAAAAATTTTGAACAACCCTATTTCAAGTCCTTTGTTGTTCTTTGCGGTTTTTAGTACATCAATTTGAGATTCTTTGTCGTCCTTTGCGGTGTTTAGTAGGACCGGGTTGTTTGATATTTATCCTCCTATCACGAGAAAGCGATCGATACGCTGCACGAGCTCGCTTAGGAGTTGCCAGCGATCTGTCTACCACACCAAGATGGGGGAATCCCGCCAAGTGCCTTTTCCCAAAGGCACAACAAATAAACTTGCCGGCTTGTTCTCCACACTGTCCCTTTAATGCTGAACGTCAGAGAAGCTGTAAATACCAATTTTAAGTCATTGGTTTGACCCGACTCGGTATCACAGGCCTGTCGAGAGGGGGAGGCAGTAGGGCCATTTGGCCCAGGAACCCGTACTTTTGAGGGGCCCCATTTTGCGACTGCAAGTAGATATTATTATCTTACTTTTTTCATTTGATCGTAAGCTTATTAGAGGTAAACTGCGTAACACGAGTTATATTCGGCAGTGTATGCAGACAGTATAAAACTGCGTCAATTTTACATTTCCTATATTTTTCTCTCAAACTACCGGTATTCTGCTAGGCCTATCCCTAATTACCTTCTCAATGGAGGTAAGGTAGCACCAATAAAACGTATTTCTCACAATCTCACGCCATGTCAACACAGAACACTTTTTCGGGTTAGGTAACTGCCGATGATGACAGCTGAATTCATGGTATCTGTCAGTAACATCGCTATCGGCGCTGGAAATGTTGGGTTTGACCACCGGGCGGGTCAATATAGACACTGTCGCAAAAGGCTCGCCACCGTTGCGACGTTTTCGTGTTGTCCAGGCGTCAAGTTGCGGAGATGGGCCCTGCTAGTCGTTGCACGCTATGGCGTATTGCAGCGAGTGTAATGAAGATTTGATTGTCGAGTGGTAGCGCGCGCAAGTTACACATCCTACGACCTACGTGACCGGATAGATATTCACGCCTAGAGCCGATCGCATTTCACGTATTTACCTAGTGGCTGCTGACTAGAAGTGAATCACGTCTAATTTTCTGTGCATTGTCGTGACGTTACAACTGCTGTAACATCGAATTGATTTAATGAACAAATTGCTAACATGTGAACTTCATACACATTACACAACCAACACATTTCTACAATGCCACATTATTGCAAGTTTCAACTGTAGGGACTTTTTACATGAGCAACGACAAAAAATCAAAACACAAATTAGACTCATCAATAACCTCAATAAAGAAAATCATACAAAATAAATCCGTCAAAATGTTATTGCACCAAAAATACGACAAAAATCAATATGAAGATTGCATAATAAAAATTGTATTGAGCAGCAAAGCACTTCAAACAGTACAATGAAAAATCAATAAAAAATTGCACCAAAAAACAAAAACCAACGGAACACTAAAAATTGAAACTAATCAAACCTTAAGAATTACAATAGTCTGCAATCACACAAAACACAAACGTCTTAGGAAAAATCAGCACAAGCTTTATTGCAAATGCAGTAATTTGCGCAGAGTAAAACAGAAAATGCGATTGTTTTGAATAATATGGTCAAATGAAAAACACATTACCAGAGAAAATAACGTGAGCCACAGCAAAACTGACGAAATCACAGCAAAATAATCAGTCATGTCAAAATAAAATTCGCAGTTATGGAAAAAGCAAAAGCACCTTAAACGCAGTTAACACGACAAAAATTTTTTAATTTGAAGCTTTTGAGTAGAAATGCAACATTTAATAAGGAGTCGAGCGAAACAATTTTGGGAGATTACTGAATACAACAGAAAAGCCTAACAAATTCCGGTAAAATGTTAAGATTTGATCATAATATACACGATAAAGATTGATATTTAATTGAAACGTAAAACCAAGAGTTTTTGTACGTGTTCCGTTCAAAAGTAACAAAATAAAAAGTATAGTGAAAAGTTAAGTGAAAGTACTTTTGCAAATTAACAACGAAAATGTATCGTGAAAAATCATTCTTGAATTACAAACATCATCGCTTTAATCCCATTCTGTCATCTCTCTATAATCACTCGCTGCTTCTTCAAGTTTCTTCACAATCTGAAACAAACAACACGAGAAGAAACCTTTACTTGCTACCCACTGGTTGTGCTTTCCACATTATGCTTTATCGCAGTGTTTCCCAAACTGCGAGATATTTCGAGTTGTACCGCCAACTTTTTTCAACATTTCTGAAAATACCTTACTAGTATAAATGAGTAAACAAGACTTGTATATTATTCTTTGAGGTAACTGAACGCTATATGTTCCCCACACCAGGTAGTGCACACTGCACACATGCATCACTTTAAAATTTGCTAAATATTTTTATTTTGCATAAAATGGGCCGCAAGTACTCAATATTTATGGTGTACCGCGAGTCAAAAGTTTGAGAGCCACTGTGTTTTATCGCTACGTAACAAAGCCAAGTTTGAACAGAATATACAACAGCGTATGCTTCATTACTTTAAGTTAATATTGTTGAACTTTCTTCACAAAAAAAGTTCTTTTTCTTTCCGACCTTAACAAACACTAAACACCTGGGAAACTGTTCAAAATTATATCTCAAGAGTAGGAACTATCAACACTTCCAATACGTTTTTGCTCTCACTACAATAAACTACATGATTTATCACGCACAGTAACCAATGTGAGACATCTTACACTAGATCATAAAACAAAAATCAGGCATCACTCATCGACAGTCTTGATCGTCGTAATAATACGAACACTATCATTGAAAATTCGGTCCTCAGCGATATCATTTTCTGTTTGAAAAAACTAGCACATTGCCCCGCAACGCTTACTCGTACGATTACTAACGCAAAAGGAAATAAAAAAGCAGTATAAGTAGTTATTACTTCCTGATGGAAATTGATTTGTTGTTGCAGGAATTCCTTCATATAAGTAGCGAAGTCGCCTACTCTGTAATGCTGGAAATGATTGATCTCAGCTGCAAGAAAAAACGAATTCTGTAATCATTGCATTGGCTCACGATTCAGATAGATAAAAATTATACCGCACATCGTTTTCTGCTGAGGATTAGATAAAGAATTAGAAAATTTGAGAATAATACCGATGGAGAAAAGTATATACAAGCAATGGCGTGCGATTTTATGCATATTTCCAGGTAACATATAGGCGCAGTTTTACCCTGTACGGCCCACGACAGAACTTCTGTACGTGATTCGACATTTTTCATCTCATCATACGTCACTTTTCCTTCTCCATTCAACTTTTTAATTTCTTTGTTTTTGTCCAAAGCGCTCTAAAATCACAAAAATATTAGACAAAGATCCGGTAAGATCCATCTAAAACTCCAAAGACGTTAATTTATATCCTATAACCAACAGACCTTGATTTTACCACAAAGAATCATACTCTGCACTTTATTGCCTACAGATGAGGCTAATAGTATCCCCTAAATTCACTTTCGCGATCTTCAATTTATCATCCACGCAACCAGCGAACTGCTAGGTTAACGTTTAAGCGTTTTGGGTTTGTTGTTTGTACACGTCAGAGTTGTGAACGGGACGAAGATGTTGAGCCTGACGAGAACCGAACCCCACTTTTCAAGCCCGAACCCGAATCCTAATTTATCAGCCAGTCTGAGCCGATTTCAACACGAAATCAAAAACATCACTTCAAATTTTGAAGAAAATTTAGTAAAAACGAAAATGAGCTTTACTCATTAGAGTCACACCAGTTACGAACAGCAATATTTATACGGTCAGCAATCGCAGAAACCATTGAAAATCTTGATTTTGCTCAGGCGTCCGGCCCGATTGAAGCCAGACAATTTTGCAAAACCCAAGCCCGATTGGCAAATCTGGTATACTGCGGTTGCATTGACTTGGGAGGGAAAATGTTATGTATATAAGCAACTGTGATACTTACTTTTTGATTGGTTAAAATGGTCGGAAAAGTGGATAGAACCGCTTTGTACTCGTTTATACCAGTTAAAAGCGGAATCCAGTCACACTGAGGTTGATCACCATAAAGTTGTCCAATAGCGCTAAAGCATTTTCCAGTGTGTTGCATTGCTTTGGTCAACGGCACAGCAACTAAGCACAGTTGAATTTCTTTCAATGAGTGACACAATAGTAAACAATTACTTAGTCAGGGTTCGAACCATCAACAATAGACGTGGCAAAGCCATTTTCGCCACAATAGCTTTTTGGCCATCAAAGCATGACGAAGTGCTGGCTTAAATAATAATCTCAAAAAAAATAATCTGATCACATGATATGACCTAATCTTGTTTCGCCTTATCGCTACTCTTGTCTATTTTAACAAATTATATAGAATATAATCACTGCATCACACGAGTACCACCACCACCGCCTGTTTCACCGTTAACGGCTCTTCAAATGGTACAAAGGCTATCTTATTCAAGCAGAAAAAGCTCTAGTTATTGAGCACTCCGCCAGAGGAAGTTAAGCGTTGCTTTAACTTGTATTTAATAGATTATACATAATAAAACACTGCTGACTCCAAGTTTGAAGTTACAATTTTAAAGACAGCAACTCGATCTACCCATGGTAGTAGCTAACTGGTGCAGGAATGGCTAGACTGCTTGGGTTGACTAATAACCCCAAAAAGGTGCCTTGCTAAGATGGTGATATAATTACGTTTCCTGTTCGTAAAAACCCACGAGAAAAACATAATTAGAGTTGGAAATTGTTTGAATGTGTCATTACGATTGCAAGAGACACACAATCTAGTGCAGCTCGCACTCGTTTATAACAAAGAACTCACCTTCTCGTGGGTCCAAAGCAAAGGTGTCACTGAGCGACTGAAATATTAGCGCAAATCTATCGTAATCTCTTTTATGTACTGCAAAAAAAATTAACACTGGTCATGTTTAAAGTAAATAATGGTGGTAATATCTAATCCAAAATTCTTGAGACATTAAACAAGTCATATTTTAGGTACAATGAAGAGTTTGAAATATTTTCCTCAAGGTTCATGTACACGAATGAGACACTGAGATAAGGCGATATAAACTGTTTGAAGCACTTTATTCACGGGTAAAGCCATCAAAATGCAACTGCGCCATCATAAAAATGAAAACATCGAATACTGTAGATCAGGGTTATTAATCTGGTGTCCATTAATGCCTAAGAGGTGCGTAAGCCGAAATACAAATGAGGTAAGATCAGAAGAATTACACGATAGATTTAACAGCTCAGATGGCCGAGTGGTAAGAGCGTCTGCCTCTGCAGCAGTAAAGTGTAGACTTGAGTTTGATTCCGAGTCGGGTCAAACCAATAACTTTAAAATTGGTATTCCCAGCTTCCCTACTTGGCGCTCAGCATTAAAGGGACAGTGTGGAGAACAAGCTGGCAAGTTTACATGTTGTACCGTTGGGAAAGGCACTTGGCGGGATTCCCACATCTTGGAGTGGTAGACAGACGGCCAGAAACTCTTTAAGAAAGCTAGTCGTAATGCTTTCATCGCTTTATTGCGACAGGAGGATGAATCGGCCGGACAGTTCCATTGTTAAACCACGCGGGAGGTCTGGGCTTTAGATCCCAGGTCGGTGAAATCAGACACAGTGGCGCCCAAGAGCCAATCCGCGGAACTGCGCACCGCAACTCGTTGCACGCTTCGACGTAATAACCAGAGCATAATGAAGATTTGCATTAGTTTTGTTTGAATGTTTAATTAGTTTCGTTTAAATGTTCGAGAGTTGAGTCACACAATTAGGTATTAGATTAGACTAGGTCCATTAGTTTTGTTTTAGATTTGGATCAGGTTTATTAGTTTCGTTTGAATGTTTTAGAAGCTCATAGCCCCCTACAAAAAAAAATTAAAAAACATTACTGTAAATACTTACCATGCGTGCATTTTTTCACTTGCTCCAAACCAGCAATACTTAATTGTTTACACGACTCTTCCATACTTCGAGTGAATTTCACGTGAGTCTCTAACGTTGCTTCACTAAACCATGTTAAAGTTTACATGTTACAACTCAAATACAAAACTGCGTTAGCACACTAAAAAATCTTTGCCCGAAACTTAAGTTTTCACGAGCCATGCAATTGAAATCCGGCGACACCCTCATGAAGGAACTTCATCGCACGCAGAACAAAATATAATAAAGTGCCCATTCGAGATTGCATGGTTTAATTGGCCAAGAATTAAGTTCACTAGCTGGTTAGCAATTGGCGACGTCGCAATTGGCGCCGGATGTAAGGGTTTGATTCCTGGGTCAGTCAAATCAGACACAGCGTTACGCCAACGGCTCGCCGCAGCTGCGTCGTTTCTTCGGAGCTGTGTTGCCCAGACGCGGAAGCGAGCCCCGCCACTCGCTGCAAGCTTCGGCGTGATTGATTTAATAGCTTTAGTTTTTGGCCATCTTTTTGACTTAACAAAAGCATTTGTTACTCTGGATCATGATATAATGCTTACTAAGCTTAGAAACTATGGCTTTCGCGGTGTCGTTAATGACTGGTTTCGTAATTATCTCAACAATCGCCAGCAAAAAATTCGTATTCATGACAAATACTCAGATGTTAAGCCTATCTCATTTGGAGTGCAGCAGGGTTCTACTCTCGACCCTCTTTTGTTCTTAATTTATTTAAATGATGTATTTCAAAACATTGATTATCAAACTATTTTGCATGCTGATGATGCAACGGTTGTCATACATGCTAAGTCTCTACCTGATTTGTTCCGAGCTGCTAATGAATCCCTTAATATAATTCATAATAATCTTCTTGTCAACAAATTAACCTTGAACATTCCCAAAACAAAATTTATGATATTGACTTCACGACCTCATCGCTTAGCCCGAAACCCTGATCATGTAATCTCCGTTAATAGTATTCTGATTTCTGAGGTACACAACTTTCGTTTTCTTGGCGTCACCCTTTCTAACAACCTCACTTGGAAATCCCATATCGAATCCATCCGCAGTAAACTTCGTATATGCTTGATAATAATTTATAAAGCACGTGATTGTCTAAATACAAGTTGCCTATTATCTATACTCCATTAGCTTGCATCAACACAACTTAATTACTGTATCACTAAGTGGTGTACTACTAATTTTTCAAAAAAAAAACTGAAATTCAGAGCTTGGACAACAGAATCCTTCGGCTAATTTTCCACCGCAATCCTCGTGACAATATCGACATTTACAAAAAATTTGCCATCCTCAAAGTTAGAGATAAGTTTAAATTCGGAATTTGCTGCATCGTTTATAAATTTCTTCACCGCATGTTACCTGATCGCTTTAACAACTTTTTTCAGCTTAACGTAGAAATTCATTCTCGTCAAACCAAACAATCAAACAACCTGCACCTTCCTCTATTGAAAAAAAGCACTTGCAAGCAGTCAATTAAATTGGTTGGCGTCAAATTATGGAATGAAATTAAACAATCAAAACACCTAGCTCAATTTAAAAAACGATTAAAACAACTACTTTTGAACAGTTATTAATTTAACACTTTTGAATTTGATATCACTTTTACTCCTCAAGCACTCTCGGGATTCTCGCATTTATTTCCTTCATAGTTAGTTTATTTATCCTTTTTTTTATTTTTTGTTTTTTTTCTCCCATTTTGATTACAGAGTCTACGAATCGATAGTTCCTCGAACAATCGATTAAAAGCCATTTTTTGGGCTTCTCATAGACTCTGTGGCGTCGCTTTTTATTTCATATCATTTCTTCCTGATTAGCTTTGCACTTTTAGCTGTCGCCGAAATAATAAACAAACAAATAATAAACCAACAAACAAGTCAAAAAGATCTAGGTCAAAGTAATGGTGACCAAGGTATATAATGGACACACTACGATGCATACCAAAGAGTAACATAACTCAAACGTTTTCGTTTCTCAATCAAGTTTCATTGACCAATGATTCTTGAACAACGTTGCACTACGTTTTTGTCAAACTAAACAAGAAAGAAACTAGAATGATTGCTTCGCGGTTTCAAATGATTTTTATGAACTGCTTTGGCAAAACTTTTAAGTTGGTTCCTTTAGTTTTCTAGCTAGTGCAGTACTTGTTCTGTACAGTAATTACTCACGCTTCATGAAGATCAAATGCTTCACTTGGAACTTCAACTGTGTTAAGAAATGCCCCGCCAACAACTTCATCCTTTTCTGATTTTCTCTTGCCAGCTTTCCACGCCTACAAAGTCATTCAATAAAGACAAAAAAAAAATGCAATAAGAAAAAAAACTTCATTATACTCGCGGCATTACGCCGAGGCGCGTCGCGACTGGCGGGGCTCATCTCTGCCGCTTAGCGCCTGGGCAGCACAGCTCCGAAGAGAGGTTGCAGCGGTGGCGACACGCTATCCGATTTGCACGGCCCAGTAACCGAACCCCAGACCTCCCGCACCAATAGCAACGCCTTTAACCATTACGCCAACTGCCCGGTGAAACAAATACTAAACACGAAAATCTTACTAGTCCCAAAGTCGTATTGTCAGCGCAAACCGTTCAAAAATACTGCATACAGTTAATTTTGAACAAATAATTTTCGCAAAATTTTGACAGCTTAAGTTTAAGAGCGAAGTAGCTGGACTTTTTGCTTTGGTATCAAAAGTGGGCGCAACCGAAAATATTGATTTACGTTATTCTCCAAGAGAGTTTTTCACTTTGCACGAATGGAACTAGAAACATGTCACGTTTGATCAACAACAATATCAACATCGTTTATATTTCTTATGCGACGAAACAATTTGTTGGATGTAACCTTCACAACATCGTACTTTTTTAAATAAAAAAAGAATTTAATCAGGTTAAATACAGTCCAATAGTATTTTGCATATTTGCAGTCCCCATATCTCCTCAACTATGAAAATTAGAAACCAAAAGTTGTGCCATTTCAAAGCTAATCAGATCAAGTTTTTAACAAATTTTTATATTCTTAATAGTATCCGAGATATTCAAAGTCACAATGTGCCCAAAACTTTTGGAAAAACCTGCAAATGCAAACTCCAAGTTAATAGAAAAACGTTTTGCTACCGCTGGACATCTTCATCAATATCTGTGAAGACAAGATAAAAATTAAAAACTACCAAGATCTATGATAGACTATTTACGTCCTTGTTGCAGTAAAATTGTCTTAAATAAGACAATTAATTAAAAATTAAGTGTACTTTTTCTTGTCTGTGTGGAGTGAGAAAATGTTGCAGAACTTCAGCTTGAGATATCACTGGATGCAATCCCATTCTGCTGAGCCAACTTTCTAACTGAGCACGTCTCCCTTCCACAAAATCATCTTCATACCGACCTGACATCACAACACACAAGTATTTGTTATGCTTTGCCTACTCATCAAGACACATATCAGTAAAAATATATTCGTAGGTAGGAAAATGCGAAAAAAGAAAATCATCAAAATCTAGTTATATAGTTCAGGCCAACTTAGTTGTGAGTTGGATCTTAAGGTTTTTGTTAGGCGTTGTTGCGTGCGGATGGTCGGCGTGGTCGCACGATAATAAGAGAAAACGACCAAAAAAAGTAATGAAGTTTAGAGGTTAAAGATGGATTGCGTACAGTGTGGAATGAATCCAGCCTGGTTTGGCTGTGCATAGCAAAGCTGACGAGACTTGTTATAGTCGAAACATGAAGTTATCTCGTGCCACTTTAAAATCACTAAGCTGCATGTTTCTCCTTTCGTCGTCACAAAACAACGGAGAGAAAAACTGACCCAGGCGCAATAACAGGCATTTTATTGAAAACAAAAGTCGCTGTTGTTGCAATGAGGAGACTGCGAAGAGACCTTACACACTCATTTAGGCGATCAGCCACTACAGAAAAAAAAAAGGGATATATAATGATATATTCCACATAACCAACAAAATGAATCAGTGAGTTTTTTAGTTAGAAAATGGACGAAGACCCAAAAAAAGATATCGAAGTCGACATACCTGTTATTTGTTTATCAGGTAAGGGTGGAACAGAAATAGTAATACCAAACTTTCTGGATAATTGTTCATACAACCAATCAAAATGCTTGTAACGCCTCGCAACACTTCTCTTGCTAAACTGTAAAAGCAAAAGTGTGCAGAAGTCAGAGAATTGCTAACAAATTTTAAGCGAAGATAAGTAAAATCAAAATCGAATCTTTATTATGCTCGCGTTATTACGCCAAAGAGTGTAATGAGTGATGGCCGACAAGGTCCATCTCCGCCGCATAGCGCCCAAGCAACACAGCTCCGAAGAAACAGCTATGGCGGGCCGTTGGCTACACTGTGTCCGATTCGACCAGCCCAAAATGGAACTCCAGACCTATCACACCGTTGGCCTTGTCTTTAACCAACCAATACGCCAAGTGGCTGGCATAGCTGTGCAAACAATCGATGATATCGGAAAATCGTGACCTAATTGGACAACCTGAAATCGGCAATTTTATTTTAGTTTCACTTTCTTAAGATCAACGCAGATCGCTCGCAATGACGCTGACAGCTGATACATTGCACAAAATATCAATCTGCCACACAAAATCTATGCTAGCATAACTATTCGAAGCAAAATGCAAACAAAATCGGTGAATAATCTGCAAGAGTTTGCCGTATTTACATAATTGCTTGCTAGTGCACAGCCTTGATGAAAATTAGCAATAAAAAAAAAAAAAACTCAACCTCGTACCATCACAAGAAAACAATTATCGTAGAACAGAGGATCTATTCAATAAAACGCAAAATAACAAAAATCTTCATTATACTCGCGGTATCACGCCGAAATGTGGAACGAGTATCGGCTTCCATTCCGCGGCGCAGCGTCTGGACAAGACAGAAACGTCGCAGCGGTGGTGAGCCGTTGGCGACAATGTGCCGATTATTTGACCGGTCCGGGAACCAAACCAACAACCTCCCACGCCGATACCGATGTCTTTCACCACTACTACAACCGGTTTCTGATTTCAATAAAACTCAAACTGTGACAAAATACACAAACAGCAAAACACAACTTGGAAACTGGTTGACACCAATGGCTCAGATTTAAATATAAAATACTTCCAATCATAGTCTCACTTTCTGGGAGTTTTAATAAGTAGTATAGTATACTATACAGGAATGACTCACACAGCGTGCTATGCAAATAAGCTTAACGTAAAATTCGATAGACAAGAGCAAAAAACAGGCAAAAAATTTGACTTACAGATGGTTGAACTTCATATGCGATGTAGTTTTTGATCTTGAATTTAGTGGCTTTAATCGGATTCGTAATCGTGCAAGAAAATATCAGTGGATTGTGTTCCCACATCGGACCGTCTGCGCTCACCTGCAATACACTGTGCAAATATCGATTCTATCGTCTCAGTTCAATATTTCAAAATCAAATCAAATCCTCATTACACTCGCGGTTTTACGCCGAAGCGGCCCGGGAATCGAACCCATGACCTACAGCACCGATAGCAATGTCGCAACAACTGAGCTAACCGACTTGCACTGCAATATTTCAGCAATACGATAATAATCCCTATCTGTCAAACGCAACTGGCTGGAGTTAAATTTATAAAAAATTCCGCTCAACCGTCTTGTGGTTTGTAGGTTTTGTGTTGGTCAAAATGAACACGATAATATTACGGAATTACTTGACTCAGTACAGTTTGAAGCATAAAGTGATATTGAAATACGAAGTTAAACAATGAAAAGACAGCAACAAACACGGTCAATATCCATGCACATGAACACTTGTGACTGAAACGCGAACCCTCCACAGCGGAAGCAATGGTCTAACAAAACGCAGCGATGAAGCTGAAGAAATATTCAACCATTATCCTTACAAAATGAAATTAACACATCAACCTCAATCTTGCGTCACTACTTCAACTTAGTCTTGATTTAACCAGAAAAATGAGGTAAAATGTGATGATACTGCATTTAACTCACTAAAAGTTTAGGCTAAATCAAAGTTAATCACACAAAGTCTTACCCCAATTCATTTCAAAATATCCGCATTTATTGAAAAATTTTGCCGATAGTTTTATTTACGCAGAGCTGCTAAGTGTGTTGAGTAAACACGATTAAAATGGGAAAAACAGAGTAGAACAGCTCACCACTATTCGTGATGCTTTGGAACCCGCTATATTCGCTTTAGTTGCCTCTCCAAGCACGAATGATGACCCTGCCGACTTGGTGAGAGAAGATAATCTGAAGAAACAAGTTAATAAAAATTACAAAAAATCAAATCTTCATTTATACTCTCGGTATTACGCCTAACGTGTAACGAGTGGCGACGCCCATCTCCGCGACTTAGCGTCTGATTATCGCAGAAACGTCGAAGCGGTGGCGAGCTGTTGGCGACAACGTCCGATTTTACCGGCACGGAAATCGAACCCAAGACCTTCCTCACCAATAGCAATGTCCTCAACGATTACGCCAACCGGCTGGTTTACTAAAGATTACATTGCAATTTTCATTTTACAAGAAAACACATCGCGCCCAACACTTTGTGCTAATGGGGATACCGGGATAGCCTGTACACCGCCATGACAATACGGAAGTGTGGCGCTTAATTTGAGAAAGGTAAGAAATGTCAAGGAGATAGATATTAAATAATTAAGTTCGCTGCTAATGCAATTAGTTCTTTCGCTTTACTATTTAACTCTGGCACACATTTGCTTTGAATCGGGGTTACATTTCATATTTTTTCTACGTCGGGTGTACAAGATGGTAGGCAACAATATCAAATACAAATGTCACTCACATATTTTTCGCAATGCCACTTTTCCTCATAGTTCCACTACGTTTGACCAAGTTGGCTGGTGGAGTATCTGATGATACACTGGATGACCGAGGAGTAGGTGTCTAAATAGATAGCAAGTCGACAGATCAGATCTATCGAAGAGAGGAGGTTGTAGAAGCCATGATCCGAGGAGGACAAATGTGTTGCCGTTACAAAACTTGTCAGCGACATGACCTTGCAGTAACGCTCTCAAGTTACAGATCCTACGTGACAGGTTCGATCCAGAGCTAGAGTATATTAGCTTTTGAAATATATACATACAGGTGGCTGCCATTTCGCAAGCTCACTTCAAGTTTGCAAATGTCGCTCAATTCCTGTTGAATTCTTTTTTTTGTTTTTACGAAAACAGACTTTGAAAACTGCATTTTGTTAAGCACAAAGGAAATTCATGAGAAACGAAGTTGGAAGATTCAGTATCTGTAGCACTACAAAAAAAAAAAAAAAAGAATTGAGATGTCAGCATGAGGACTAATCAACGCAATTCGAATTGACCCGCAAAACGAAAGCTAACAGCGTCCAAAAACAAGGCCTAGAAATGAAAGAAATGATTGTGATTTTCTAAAATCAACTTTCTGATCTAACCAAACCGTAGTGGAACAGTGACATTACATAACTTTTCGCATTTACTTTTACTGCAGAAGGCTGTGTTGGAGTAGTTGGTGCGCTCCAATCGCCCACTGTTAAATCAATGTAATCATTCTCCACTGGTTCAGCTTCACGCTGGAATAAACAACACATTAAACCATCATTATATCAGCCAAGAATGTTAGCCGCATAGACGAGTTCGACACTCAGTCAAACCAATGACTTTAAAATTGGCATTCACAGCTTCCCTGCTTGACGCTCAGCATTAAAGGGACAGTGTGGAGAACAAGCCGGCAAGTATACTTGTTGTGCCGTTGGGAAAGGCACTTAGCGGGATTCCCCCATCTTGGTGTGGTACACAGATGGCTGGCAACTCCCAAGCGAGCTCGTATAGCGCTTTGATCGCTTTCTCGTAGTAGGAGGATAAATATGCAACTAACTAACTAACAGTCACGGCGCTGTAATTTGGTGCTTCGTTTGTACGACATTGAATATCGCAAGAATTTTTTAAGTCACATAATTGCGGCCAAGGTTTTTATATTAGTGAAGTATATGCATCATGGAAGGTGACCCAGCTGAGCATCGAACCCACAAAACCATATCCGAAGCCGAATGGAATAACCACTCCGCCAACTTCATGAGTAGATTGGTCCAACTCCAGTCAAATCACGTTGTTGCATTTGTGGTAACTGATAAGGTGTTTCACGTTCATAATTTCTGCATTGAGGATTCTCACCAAGCAGAAAAAATCAACTGAAATACTTCTAGGCAAGTCTGGATTAGTGTTGGGTATAGCGTCGTCAACGCTTTTTCGCAGCGGGATATTGAAAAATTTGCTGCAAAGCAGCACTTTCGAAAGAGCATAAAACATTTAGTAACCATTTCTTGATTGGACATGAGCGGTACAGGGGCTCACTCCACTAAACAATGCAAAAACAAATGAAAAATCCAAACAAGCCACAGCGTTTATGAGTTGCTCTTAGCTCTCAGTCTGGTCTGTATCAAAATTATCAACAAGGATTAAATGATTAGATCGAGCTCATAAGGAGGGCTTACAAATAGTCATTTGGTAACCAAACATTGTGCAAAATCAAACATATTACGCAGACATACCAAAGACACCTCTAAACACATTCATTTACCACTTCGCAAAAAACAGCATTCCACAAAAATGTGCTGTTGCGGGCGCCAAAAAAACGCACATTGCGGCAAAGTTAACAAAATTCTGAACTCCTTTTCTAATCGCAAATACCAGAAATAAAAATCTTGTTGTTTATACACACAGTGGCACGATATCTATCATAAAGAACAAAAATTAAATGAATTGCTATTGTCGAGGTCATCAAATGGATCGGGGGAATTTGGCTAGAACTTTTATAGGCTATTCCAATACAAATTTAGGGGCATGTTTTTGTAGCAGGTTCTTATGTAAGTAAATGCGCAGAAAGTCAAATCGCAAACTTACACAAAATGATGACAACTTAGAAGTAAAACAGCACAAAACAAGAATTAATAACACAACTAAAAAACTAATAGCACATCGATCATGCAAGAACACATACTTGTTGTTGTTGTTCATGCTGTTCCGTTTCCTGCAAACATCATCAGCTAAGTCAAAATGTTTCAAGACTTTATTCCTCTTTTTGATTAAATAAAATTTTACATCAAAACTAAGGCTGAAAAACACTTTTTGTTTCTTTGTACATTTAAATTTTAATAAATTGCCTTCTCTTCCTACGCAAAAGCGTTTCTACTCAAAACGGTAAAACCGCAAACTTTGTAACGACAATTTATTCAACAAGCTTACAATGAACCAACCTAACACTAGAACCTAACAGTTTCATTTTCTCTTTTAAAGTTAAGGATACAAATTCGAAAGGCAACTCATTCGAGCAAAATCTTCACAATAACATCTATTCAATTTGGGTGAAAGACACAAAATTATGAAAGCGGGTTTCACAAAAAGCACAACTTTTTAGTAATGGCGCAGCAGTCGACACAATGAAATGCCCAGATTTGGATGAGAATTCATCGGCACCGTTTCAAAGGTTTTGCCGATTGAATTTTCACTTAAAACTTAATGGCAATGTAGCGTACAAAGCTCAAATTTAAAAGGAATAGACTGAATTGAGCGAAACCAACGTTGGATTATTTAGAATTTCAACTTGGGGCAAATAAAATTCTTGGGTAAGGATTTAAGGTAACATACAGATGTAGATCAGACTAGGATTTCTAATATGCTGCATCCGATCTCTCCGCGATAAACAGCAGACGAGATTAGTGTGTTTACTGAGAAGGTATGCAGAACTCGGGGCAGGGGATAATGGATAGCACTGGCAAATTAGAAACATATCGAGTTTGCACGAAAAGACCATGGCAAATGGCCAAGCCGACAAACGGTAACACGATTAGCACATCAAACTAACCACCCTATATTAACCTTGCTTAGTTAAAGGTTGTTTCAATTCTTTTTAAAGACAAATAGATCAAAAATAACGCTATAAAAAACTCTTAATACTGGCATCACGATACCTGAAAATGCTTGCAATCTCAACTACGATTAACTACCACATTAGTCGACCTTCTGCTTAATACAACTCTACTACCCACCTGAGGCTGAGAGCCAAAAACTCCCGCAAAAGGGTCTTGATCCTGAAAATAATAATTAAAGAAACAAAACTTTTGAAGATCGTTTGTAAAACTGCATCACAGTTAGCTAAGTTTTAATAGAGAATTATATGAAATTTTAAGGACTGCGTAGTAACGTGTATTCAAGCCTTCCCCGGCCCGAAACAGCATGCACTCTCATGACACTGGTCCGCAAAGCTGTCGGTGCTGGTTAGCAACAGAGTTTCTTCGTCAGTCAAATAGCAACTTCAGGGCAAGAAAACCTTATCCACTTAAATAGTTAAAAGAAAAATAGCAAAAACAAAACAATCAGTGCAACACACGTACTGAAGGTTGGGTGTTAAACGCAGCGGGAGGTTGAGGAAACCCACCAAAAGGGTCTTCTTGCGATGTAGCAGGATTAGTCTACATAAAATCAACACAGTTTTAATTTATTATCATTTTAATAATATTTCATACGCTCAATAAATTTTCAAACTACGAATATTTTAAAGTTTGGATGATTTTTAATAACCGAAACGATTAAGGTGGACTCCACATAATGAATAATAACGACATTGTTTTTACAAAATCTCGTAAAAGCATCGGCCAAGATGATGTTTAGCATGAAGATACCAGAAGTTGGCTAAACAACATCCATGCTAGATCCTGATCCGGTTCTGCGCAACAACTTTGAGTGGTAAAAGCATAGACGCTCGGTCTCACAGTTGTTTGCACTTGATCCGGGGAGGATGATCAATCCGACAATCAACTGAACGACGACGACGAGCCAAAAATCATAACGGTAATGGTAGATTGAAGAAAGTTGAGTGTAAAAGCTGGTTAAAAGCAGGCTGTATTGCTGAAGAGACTTAATTTTATATGAAGCCGAAAGCGTTGGTTTCTGTGCTTAGTATGGATTGTTATATCCAACAAGCAAAGTTTCACTTGCGGCAGCAACTTCATCAAGATGACTAAGTGAGTTGGTTCAAAAGCATTTGAACGTAATTCATGCTCAAAATGCAAACTTTTGTGACGCATTTACCTGTTGGAAAGGGTCCACATTTTGAAACGGATCATGTGAGGGCGACTCAGAAGGCATCTACAAAATACATTGTGCACAACATTGCGATCTAATTTCCATTCTCACACCATAGCAAATCACATATACAAAGTACACAAATATCAACAAAATGTTGACCACAAGTAGCTTAAGAAAATAAAACGCCTTCGATTCCTTATGATAATTCTACCACGTATCACGAGAAAACCAATCACTCCGCTAAGCAGAATCTCGCACAAGTATGCCGACCTAATACGGCTTATTATGGCTTCCCGAAAAGGGAAGCCATATTGTTTTTGTTTGGCCATTTGTGCACTTTTTGACACTTCCAGCAGCTCTAGCTGCTAAACTACTGTTCCAATTCAAAAGTGACCTAGAGTTCAAATGTGTGTCCCACCTAGGTCTACACCTTGGTCGCCCTAACTTTCCCCGGCAGCCCCCCACTTACTAGATAAAAAATATTTTGTTTCCGAAAAATTCTTTTTTTTTTTTTTTTTTTTTTTCAACACCAAATTTTGTGCAGCCTAAGGCTTTTGAACCGCTGATGCTAGAGACTTGAAATGTTCAGGGATGGTAGATCTTATTGGGAACTTGTGCCTAACAACTTTTGGGGGGTGGCGGTCGTCAGGTTAAAGGTCAAAGGTCAAACAACCAAATTTACCAAAACCTAATATCTTTTGAATGACTACAGGTAGGACCTTCACATTTTCACAGTATATGCATATTAATGTGGGGAACAAATATATGCATAACAATGACCTGTTCGTGACGTCACTTAGGGTCAAAGGTCAAATCAACGAATCTTAACAGATTTTTGTGCAGCCTAAGGCTTTTGAACCGCTGATGCTAGAGACTTGAAATTCCCAGGGATGATAGACCTCCATGTGAACTTGTGCCTAACAACTTTTGGGGAGTGGCGGTCATAACGTTAAAGGTCAAACGTCAATCAAATAAAATGATCAAAATTCTGATCAAACGCTAATAACTTGTGAATGGCAACTGGTAGGACCTTCAAGTTTACGGAGCAGATGCATCTCAACCAGGGTACAAAAGCACCAACAGTGATTAGTTTTGCGTGACGTCACTTGGGGTCAAAGGTCAAATACGCAAATATGTCGTTTGGCAAATAACTATTGATGGAAAACACATAGGAACTTGAAATTAATAGGGTTGGTGTGTCTTGATGTGTCCTTGCAGTGTACCAACTATAAACGTTCTATGTCACGTGACTCGGGGTCAAAGGTCAAAAAAATCGGGAAGTGTTGCCAATCTTGCGCAGCCTAAGGCTTTTGAACCGCTGATGCTAGAGACTTGAAATGTTCAGGGATGGTAGATCTTATTGGGAACTTGTGCCTAACAACTTTTGGGGGGTGGCGGTCGTCAGGTTAAAGGTCAAAGGTCAAACAACCAAATTTACCAAAACCTAATAACTTTTGAATGACTACAGGTAGGACCTTTACATTTTCACAGTATATGCATATCAATGTGGGGAACAAAAATATGCACAACAATGACCTGTTCGTGACGTCACTTAGGGTCAAAGGTCAAATCAACGAACCTCAGCAGTTTTTTGTGAATTTGAAGGTTTTTGAACCGCTGATGCTAGAGACTTGAAATTCCCAGAGATGATAGACCTCCATGTGAACTTGTGCCTAACAACTTTTGGGGGGTGGCGATCAACAGGTCAAAGGTCAAACGTCAATCAATTAAATTGACAAATAGTTTGATCAAACGCTAATAACTTGTGAATGGCAACTGGTAGGACCTTCAAGTTTACGGAGCAGATGCATCTCAACGAGAGTACAAAAACACCAGCAATGATTAGTTTTGCGTGACGTCACTTGGGGTCAAAGGTCAAATACGCAAATATGTCGTTTGGCGTATAACTATTCATTCAAAACACATAAGAACTTGAATTTGATAGGATTGGTGTGTCTTGATATGTTCTTGCAGTGTACCAACCATGAACGCTCTATGTCACGTGACTCGGGGTCAAAGGTCAAAAAACCGATAAATGTTGCCAATCTTGCGCAGTCTAGGGCATTTGAACCGCTGATGCTAGAGGCTTGAAATGTTCAGGGATGATAGACCTCGACGTAAACTTGGGTCTCACAACTTGCGGGGGGTGGCAGTCAAGTGGTTTGGGGTCAAAAGTCAATAATAAGAAAATGTTCACAAGCTCATAACTGTTAAATGACAACAGCTAGGACCTTCAAATTATCGGAGGATATTTATCTCAATGTGGGTAACATATCAATATAATGAAGGGTTACTCCAGAGCGCCTGACTTGGAGTCAAACGTAAAAAACGTGAAATTTCAGGAAACCTCATGAAAGTCAAGCAAATTTATGTAATCCGTTAGAGGGCAGTAGGGAAACATGTTTTTGAGCTATTTTGGCTTAAAACTTTTTCATTCGTGAGTGAGCCGTATGAGTTTGTGGTTAAACTGACGTTTTAATCAGCAATAAGGAGCACATGGGAATTGGCCAAGTGGTTGGTGCATTGGACTCATGACTTAGCTTTGTGGATTCCTCGCATTGAAACTGTGTTCGCATTGCGGCGAAGAGTTTGTTAGAGTAATAGCTAGCATAATCCGCTATCAGATTATCAAGCTTGTGGTTTCGCGAAATTGGTTGTAATTGCCGTGTTTCCCCGATAATAAGTCCTACCCGCAAAATCAAACCTAGCGTGATTTTTGAGGATGATTTTAATGTAAGCCCTACCCTTAAAATAAGCCCTAGTTGAGAGCGGCAGAAAGACGAAAAAGTCAAACATTCTTTTTTTATATTTATTCAAACTGCTTTAATGCGGTGTATGCCATCCTTTTCAAAAAATTCTTGAATAAATTGTTGTTAATGAGTTTCTGAATAAAAACATGTTAATGGCAAGTAAATATAGATCTTTTTTCGTAATTTCTGTTTATTTAAAATCTCGTAATTTTTACTTTGTAACTTCATTTTTTGATATATCAAAATAATACATCCCATTTTATGCCGCGATTTCTCAGAAACGAGCACAAGCTCCATGATTTAATTTCGCTTGGTGTGAACGCAGTCGTCCTTGCAGCTGCACAAATCCTTCAAGAATCATGGCGTTTATTGTTTGAATTTACTGCAAGACTTGCCAGCTTGTTGGAAATGTCAGAGAAACAAAATGATTTCGCCGCAGACTTGTGTAGCATTGTGCCGGCCGATTAGCTCAGTTGCTAAGCCCACCCTATCGGTGCGGGAGGTGTGAGGTTCAATTGCCTGGTTGGCCAAATCGTCACAGTGTCGCCAACGGCTCGCCACCGTTGCGACGTTTGTTCGGAGTTGTGTAGCCCAAGCGCTGCGCCGCGTAGGTGGGCTCCACCACTCGTTACACGCTTGGGCGTAATATGGCAAGTATAATGAAGATTTGATTTTTTGTGCAGCATCATCACTGTACACGTGAAGAAATTTAAGGATAATGGTTTTATTGAGATTTCGATGACTGTATTACAGAAATGTAAAAAGTCGTTACAATATTATTAAGTTTATGGAGCACAGGCTGCAGGAAATTAAACTTACTTCATGTGTGATAATGCCCACCTATACTTTGCAGGGATTTGTTGTTTTTTTAAGTTGTAAAAGCGAAGTCGCTCTGCTGTTCCCTTAGACGTTTGGGTCCCTAGTAAGCTTGATCGGGAAGCCATAAGCGGGTGCTTGCAGCTGCCATCTAGTTAAGATTGTTTTTGATATCTCCATCAAAGTTTTCTTCGTTAATATCTGCTTCCGGGTCTGTAGTCAAACCGAAATACCATGAGGCAGTCGAGACAGGATTTTCAAGCGTTAAGACAGGGTTTTGTGGGTTTGAAATTGGTGAAGGGTTCTAATTAGGTTTAAAATTTGATGTTAGTGTTCTAGTCAGAGTCGAGATTTCATGTCTCAATGCCGAGTCTTCCCAGCCGTACAGTGGCGCACTAGGGCGCACAAAAATTTCCCTTTTTTTCCAAACATGGACATCAATATGGCAATCTGTCAGGATCACCAAAAAATGCTTCTGTGCAAAAATCAGCGAGTTTCGTCAAGAATTCGAGTTGCAACAGCATTTTTAAGTTTTAGGGGGGTATTTTCCTGAAATTAGGGGGTGCCAATTGATAAAAAGTGTATCATTTACATTCTTAGGATTTTTTCAACTTCGGATGTAATTATATTTGCCTGTTAAGGGTCATTAATCGAACTAAGCATGATTTTTTGATATTATAGCTTAATAAGGACCTTTTCAGATCATTTTTTCTCATTTATAAGTAATTTTTGCACGATTTTTCGGATATTTTTTGAGTTTCAGTTATTCTTTCAACATGCAAAGCAAATGTGCGGAATATATTTCCTTTTGTGAAAGAAGTGTTGCAGTAATGGGCAATCTTAGTTTAAAGCCTGAACACCACGTCAAAGGTGTTGCCCTAAGTTCAAGTTCCTCTGTTTTCTTGTTTTCTATTTTGATGCCTAAACAGTGATAAAGGGAGCGATCACTGTTGGAAATGATTAGTTTGAAGTGTCTCAGCCAAAGTGGATTTCCGAAAATCTGGGTAGAACTTTCGCGTATCTTTTACGCAATGCAGAGACATCCTCCGTTGTTCTTCGTAATCTGTTAAAATGTCTTTGAATTTCTCCATCGGTCTCACTCCTCTTTCCGCAATATCATTTACTACCTTGAGGTTGATGGTAAGAATAACCTATTCAACTCCGCAGTTTATTTCAGTAAAGGCTGATTTACACTTGGCGTAAATTCTCAGCGTAGCGTAGAAATTCTTAGTTTATTTATTACGCCAATTTTTACGCTGAGCGAATTTTTTTGTTGCGCTCAGCGTAGAAAAAATAAACGCTCATCTAGCGAAAAATACACTCACGTTCAGCGTAAAAATAAAAATTTGTCTCGAGGTCTGCTGGGTATACAGTCAAGTTTTAGCCTAGGTTAGTTGAAAAACAGTGTTTTGGGACTCCTGCGTTGTTTGCTGGGACACAATTTAATGTTTGTGGAAAATGCTAGGTCTAGACTTGGTGTTAGAACTTTAGCTATTTCAAGTTTTAAGCATATTAAGCTTAGAAAAGGCAGATAAATATAACCTAGGCTTGTTGGCAAGCAGTGTTATGGGACCCTTTCGTCTTTTTTTGCATGGTTTTGGAAATGGCATAAGAAGCGAAGAAACAGAGGTAGACCTAGGTTTATGAGCATGTCAGTGCCATGTCATATGTAACCCTATTCAGATTAGTCTACAGTGCCATACATAACCAGAAAACTTATTTCAATTCTTTTTAGAGCTGATGTTCGATTGATTGGTAGATGCAGGGGCTCAAATTTTAACTGTGTTGATAGCTGATATATACCGGTACATAGTCCAGTAAGCTACCGGCACATACTGTAGGCTACTGGGTGTCGGTTACAATTCTCGGTATATGTAGCCCTGTCCAGTAGATTGCAGTGCCAATTGTACTGTATGCGACCAGATAGTTCTTTGAAAGATTGGTTTCTGATTGAAATACGACGTGTATTAATAGTGAATCAGTACCAGTAGGTTAAAGCCGATTTGTTTTTATTTTGCAGTTTGGTATCAATAGGTTTTTTAAGCAGTTAATCTACAGATGAAAATAGACAAGTCTGAAAAATTTGACAGAAACTGTACCCTTGGTATGGGACTTAAAGCTTATTTCAGCGGTTCAACAATACCCAATTTAATGGAGTTTATCCAATGCCACTAACGAGTTGCCTCGAAACAAATTTTTAAAAATATACTTGCTAGAAAGTTGCTGAAAAATGAGAATCAGAAAATAGTAAGCATCTACCAATCTGCTTTCAGTAATCTTTAGCTTTTCCGCATGTTGTCGCCTAGATAAGTTTTCAAGTTTGTCTCTGTGTATGTGACTTACACAGCAAATTGGTAAGCTAGCATTGGGTATTAGGCAAGTTCATAAGTAAATGATGTACTGTCACAGTAAATTTTGGCGGTTTTCACAGTATTGTGCCAGCAGCTCTGAAACTGCTTGATGAGTTCATCAATGTTATTCTGGGTATATTGCGATTTTGCTAGCGAAGTTTTATGAGTTTGTTTTTAGATGAGATTTTGCAAGATGCTGTGGAAAACTTTTCAGAAAAAGAGGCTCTGGAAACAAGAGTACAAATTCATTTTGCAAAACTGACAGATGATATTCAACAGCATGTTGGCATGTGATCAAACAACTGATTTGTTGTTTAATTTGCAATATATGCGTTTGTTAATACAAATATGCAGAGTAGTGTTATTGTTGTATACCAAAGACTAGAGCGGTAGTAGAATGAGCACAATGTTTAAAAAGTGTGTAAATTTTTGGAAAAGGTCCACCAGCACCAACGTCCGTATATATATGGACTTTGACTCGCTCTGGTCTAGTCTACTGTTTAAAACTTCGTTATACAAAAGCATTGTCTTTCAAAACTACAACATCGAAACAAGTGTTTTTTTAATAGGTTCAAGTATTGCATTTCTTCGGTTATTTAGTTTTTATGATTCCGTAAATAAGATTTTTATTGCCAAGTTAAAGAAGATTCAATGCAGCAACTCGGCATTTTGACTATAAATCAATTGGCTGAACTAGAAACCGCTAATTTCATGTACAAGTATTTGCATAATAAACTGCCAATAGTTTTTAACGGATTGTTAGATAAAAACACAATCAGTGAAAAAACACATGATATGAGAAGCCAATCAAAGCTGTTTCCCCTATTCCGACGCATAGAGTTAACCTAGCAATCAATGAAATATAGAGGTCCACGTACTTGGAATGCTATCCCGATATCGATTAGAGAAAGTAAATCACTCAAATCTTTCAACAAGCTGACTAAAGCTCATTTAATGTCTCCTAAGTAGCTACTATTGTTTCTAAAGCTCATAATACGTATGCAATCAAGGCCTCTCTCTGCTGTTTGCTTTTGTATGTTGCAGATTAAGAAATTTTTGAAGGGTTGAAGATCACTGTCGAAGAAATCGGAACGTGATCAAAGTTTGAAGTATTTCAAATTGACGAAGCTACAATCTTAAAAGGAATGAAGCAAATGAACTGACTTTTTCCACTAAAATTTGTTACACACCAGGCCTAATTGCGTTGCGTTTGCAGTTTCTTATTAGAGTAAAACGTGAATTATGAAATTTTGAAGTGATGGCAGTTTGGCCTAGCCCCTCCTCGCTTGGGAAATGTGTAAATTTGTCTCAAATGCTCGGCACGTGTTGCTTGCTTTCTCCAAATTTGTTTTTATTACATAATTTTGTTTGATTTCTTTTTGGCTCTTAAGCTATATTATGCTTTAGGTACAGTGACCATGCTTTTTCTCTTAGTTTTTAAATTCATTGTAGGGTTGTATATTGCATGCTTTAACGGAAAACGTTTTGTCGCTGTTACCTTTTTTTCGGCCGAATGTCGTGATATGCGTTGTTTCTATGTATTTTGATGGTCGTTGAATAAAACACTACTACTACTACTAAGTTTGTATGGAATGATGATCTCTTCAACTTGGCAAGGTCACTCCTGGTCATTCATTACGGGAGTAGTGGCAGCGCATAAAGGACTCAGTGATGTCATAATAATGAGAGGTCAGAAAACAAAAATTAGCGTGAAAATGACGTAGCCAGCGCCGACTACTTTTAGCAAGTGTAGACCAGGCTTTGGCAAACGGTACAGTTGGGAGTTGATTAGCAATTTTACTACAAACAATACAGCCAAGATATTATTTCTAGACCAGGCTTAATTATCAATCATGACTGAGCAATAAGCATAGAACATTATTTCGTAAAATGCGTAAGATAATGATGTGGTTGCTCGATCACAATATTTTATGGCAGCCATCACGTGTAGTCCATGACTAGCAGAGCATTTCTGATTTGGTGTTAGTGAGTTAAGTACAAGAGGAAGAAACAAAGGTGCATTTGAGTTTCTGAGAAAATCATATGTGAGTACTTATAATATTGTCAGTTAAGATCTAAAGGTAACGAAAGGAAAAACGTGGTTTCAACAAGATCTGCAAATTTAGTGTATCCTCTTCTTGGTAAGCCCGTAGATAGGCTATCCCCGCTTACACTGCCAACGAATTTGGATGTAATGCAAAGATTTTTGTATTATTCTAAACGCAAAAAATTGAGCAAACAGAAATCTCTTAATCGGACGAGCGACGAAGTTGTTTTTCCGTGGGAGAGGGTTGCACAAAGTTCCACTCCTGGATACACTTGTTACATGAGTTTGAATACCATCAAGGCAATAATCAACATATTTTGGGATGACTACCGGACAACGCAAGCCTGGGGAAAATGAGCTTTGAGAAACAAACTAATGCGTATCTTTGAGAAACAAACTTACGTATCTTCTTTCGCTTTAAATGAGCGAGTAATTTAGTGTCCCTGGTGTCAAATGTTGACTTTCTCTCAGTACTTTGATTCTGCACAAATTTCAAATCTATTTCACACAACCTAAACTCAATATCCGGCTTAACAATATCAAAAAAATATTCAAATTTTGCTAGGTAAGTTTTGGAAGCATTAGTTTGTTCCTCAAAGCTCCTTTTCCCCCAAGCTTGCGTTGTCCGGTAGTCTTCCCAAAATATGTTGATTATCGCCTTGATGGTATTCAAACTCACACAGCAAGTGTATCCAGGAGTGGAACTTTGTGCAACCCTCTCCCACGGAAAAACAACTTTGTCGCTCGTCCGATTAAGAGATTTCTGTTTGCTCAATTTTTCGCGTTTAGAATAATACAAAAATCTTTGCATTACATCCAAATTCGTAGGCAGTTTAAGAGGTGATAGCCTATCTACGGGCTTACCAAGAAGAGGATACACTAAATTTGCAGATCTTGTTGAAACCACGTTTTTCCTTTCGTTACCTTTAGATCTTAACTGACAATATTATAAGTACTCACATATGATTTTCTCAGAAACTCAAATGCTCCTTTGTTTCTTCCTCTTGTACTTAACTCACTAACACCAAATCAGAAATGCTCTGCTAGTCGTGGACTACACGTGGTGGCTGCCATAAAATATTGTGATCGAGCAATCACATCATTATCTCACGCATTTTACGAAATAATGTTCTATGCTTACTGCTCAGTCATGATTGATAATTACAGAACTAAACTGCGGAGTTGAACAGGTTATTCTTACCACCAACCTCAAGGTAATAAATGATATTGCGGAAAGAGGAGTGAGACCGATGGAGAAATTCAAAGACATTTTAACAGTTGACGAAGAACAACGGAGGATGTCTCTGCATTGCGTAGAAGATACACGAAAGTTCTACCCAGATTTTCGGAAATCCACTTTGGCTAAGACACTTCAAACTAATCATTTCCAACAGTGATCGCTCCCTTTATCACTGTTTAGACATCAATAATAAAGGGTCCTCTACGGGAGAGAAAACAGAGAAACCTGAATTTCGGGCAAGATCTTTTGCACAAAAGGAAGTATATGTTCAGCACATTTGCTTTGCATGTTGAAAGAATAACTGAAACTCAAAAAATATCCGAAAAAATGTGCAAAAATTACTTGTAAACGAGAAAAAATGATCTGAAAAGGACCATATTGAGCTATAATATCAAACTTGGTTCCGGCTCGTTTAGTGACTCTTAACAGGCAAATATAATTACATTCGATTTGAAAAAAAATCCCTATGTGAATGATACAGTTTTTATCAACTGGATTCCCAAATTTCAGGAAAATATCTTAGTTCGATTAGTTACTCTTAACTGGCAAATATAACTACATCTGAAGTTGAAAAAATCCTAAACATGTAAATGATACACTTCTTATCAATTGGCACCCCCAAATTTCAGGAAAATATCCCCCTAAAACTTAAAAATGCTGTTGCAGCACGAATTCTTGACGAAACTCGTTAATTTTTTCACAGAAGCATTTTTTTGGTGATCCTGACAGATTGCCATATTGATGTCCATGTTCGAAAAAAAAAGTGGAATTTTGGTGCGCCCTATCGCGCACTCAATGGTAGAACTAGTCGCCAATTTTTTAGTGAGTTATATATACTCTTTTATCAGTCGCAGATTATTTTTCGCAGAAAGAACTCGCACGACCGTCCACCAGCAAGATATCTGGGAGTCACAGACTCTGTAGGCATTACACAAAAACTTATTAGCCCGTGCTGTGTCAACAACATAAGGATATACCCAAATCACGCACTTAACAAAGAGCTCAACACAAAGCAAAAAAAAGATGGAAGAATATATGGGCTACGATTAAAATCATACCCACACATTTGGTTATACTGTATTATAAAAATATTTTGCTGACGTATTTTCTTGGTTTTAATGACATAACTTTCTGCTGTATCTTCTTTTCCGCCGCTTTTCATGATGTGAGAATTTTACGATTGAACACCCACACAAACTTGTACTTCCACCCGCGGTTTGACAAATTGTAGTTTTGGCAATGAAAGTCTTTGTTTCTGTGTCAGTCTAAAGCTTCGCTTATGAGTAATAGATTTAGTTGAAGTATAGTGCTTTGCAAACTACAATTTTTTTCTGTTTGTTAATACAATGCTATTGATTTGTTAATGTTAAGTGCTAATTGTATAATACATTCTGAGTAAGATTCTTTTGGGATTAAACATAGTTTTGTTTACAATAATTTGGCTGAAAAATAGAAGATGGAAAACTTTGTTGCGAACAGGTCACACGTACAAAAACAAAGCAAGCTAAACTAAGTTTCCGCAAATGTGCAACGGTACGCCTATTTAGAAACAAATCATGACGTATATCACCAAATCTTGACATGCATCGTTTTGGATCGACTAAAAATTAGGCCAAATAAACTTTCTGACAACGAAAAAAGTTAGTGCCGATATATTTATAATTTTTTCCAAATATTTGCTTCTGTAACGTTACAATGAATATTGCAAGCGCAATTGTATTTATTGCATTAATCTAAGACGGCCAGGGCCAACCTGCATGCCGCATGTGGTCCTTTCGGTGCTCCTGTGCGGCCCACTTACCATTCATTAGAAAGCTCTACAACGCAGTGAAGACCTTTTTTTCTAAAGAAACGGGGATTTTTGTGCTCTAGAAGGCAGCGTAGAACTTTTGTGGCCCATTCAAGAAATTTAGGCTTAATTAAGCTTGCAATACGGCTCACTGCAAAAAAAGGTTGAACATGCTTGATCTAAGGCTTCTCCGAAAAAATTTATTATTTTCCATTTCGCAGTAAAATTCGCTTCGTACAGACAAGAATTTTCTCAAAATTACTGTCGGTGGAACTGCAGCAGTTTCACCAAAATTTTTCAGAGATACTTTTCCACCGAGATTTGCTTTTGCGCAGAAATACCAAACATCTACGCATAATGCAGGCACGTACGTAGTATGCACGAAATGTGGCTTTTTTATTTAATTATTTTTCTTCTCGATTACAGTCTTTCTTTCTTCGAACAATTGGAAGTGCACTGCGTCAGTCAAAGTGATCACGCATACATAGCACGAAGTCGAAAAATGCATGCTTATGTGATAACGATGTTAAGGTACAAAAGTTAATCAAGTGCACAAACGTTAAACACATTTCATCAGGCCGACTTTCGAGTTGCAACATATAGTCTAAACAGTAGTATAAGCCTAATGATTGCGAACAAATTAATTTCCTCACTTTTACTATATACTAAGGATATACATCTTAAGATTTAAGTAATCACGCGGCAATGCTTTAATTTTTACGTCATAAAATTACCGCATGCCCGGTAAAATCACAAACTTGGCGCCTATGATCAAAATATTAGTGAAGTTATAAACAGCGACAACAGCATACCTGCGAAAATGGATCATTGCTGTGCTGCTCAGTCTGGACCTAAAAAAAACGTACAAAACCGTTGATTAATAATCTTATATTTACGATACAAACGTATTTCATTTAAAAATTTATGCAACCTATTCGGATAATTCCTTTTTTCACGTTAAAACATTCGTGAAGCAAAACAGCTACTACAGCATACCTGCGAAAATGGATCACTACTATGATGGTCAGTCTGGATCTGTAAATAAATGCATTGAAAGACTGATGGTAAAACAAAGCGCTTAGTTACAGAGTTGTGTTCACAATATAAACTCCTGGATTTTTATTTCCTATATACTCCATTGCACCATATGTCTGTATATATCAGCCACACATTGGCCTAATAAGTCACGTTTTAGTATTGTCTATTATTAGCTTCTAACCACATCTAGCGCAAGAAAAGTAATACAACACAAAAAACGTAAACAGTGAAACACCAAAAACATTCATTGGCAATACAAGCATTTTTTTTACTTCACTTTGATATAAGTAATCTAACAGATGCTTAAACTGGCAATGGTTATACACAACTTGATAAAAACTCTTCCCAAATCTTAGCAGAGTACTGGAAGGAGCTTGCCTACAAAATTTGTAGGAAACGTTGCATCATTAAATAGTTTTTGATTTTCCGTAAAGACCGTTGACCAAGGGTGGAAACCTAGTTACTTGGCGTTAGGGTGTCAGTTTCAGTTTCGGTGCATTAAAACCCAGATGTCAGGTTTTAGTTTTGGTTTGGTTTCACGGCTGTTGAAAAATAGCTTCCAGTTTTGCTTACGCACAGCTTCGGTTTCTGGGTTTCAGCTTCGGTTTAAGTTTCTTCCAAGAAAGCTATTTTATTTTGAATAGGAATTATTCAAATGCTCTACTTCTTGGCGTTTTGTTTAATTACGATGATAAGTAGCAGCCTAGATGGCCGAGTAAGGAGAGCTATTGTTTCAGAAGTTGTCGACTTGGGTATAATTACGAGTCCGGTGAAACCAAAGACTCAAAAATTAGTATTTACAGCTTTTTTAATTGACGCTCAGCATTAAAAGAATTGTACTGGTAATGTTGGTGTCTTGGTGATGACAATTTTTAAAACCCAAAACCTTGGAAAATTTTGAACGGGTTTTAGCTTCAGTTTTGGTATAAGTTAAGGTTTTCAAAAATTTGGATTAGTAGGTGTCACTTTCAGTTTGGGTTTCCAAAATTTCCTTTAAAACCGGGTTTTCAGGTTTAGGTTTCCACTTTTGCCGTTGACAAAAGGTGTCAGCTTAAACACTGAATATACTTAGATATTACCATATGCCAGACATAAGTCTGGTAACAGTCAAGTCTTTCATCTTCGCACCATCAACACGAGAAAAAGCAAGTTTTGAAATGATACAAGCAAAGCAATACAATGTCACAACATGGAGCAAACGTCCTAAAGTGTAGAAAGAAGAAAACACTATTTCTCCAAGAAAAAGGTAAGTTTTGACTCAACGAGCACAGAAATGTCCCTGCTCACCAGTGATTTTAATAATTATAATATAATTATTATGAATATCATAATTATATATGTGTATAAGCTATAAACAGGGATACCACAGGTCCACACCAAAAAATAAGCACGCTGAAGTTAAGTTACCTAAAAGCCGAAAGCTCTTTAATGTGAAAGCACTAAAAATCAGTGAAGACCAAACAAAAAGATCTTCACGTCCACAGAGTCCTGATTTTCCACTAAAAATCGGTGAAGACCAGAAAAAAAGGTCTTCACGTCCACAGACAGGGGTGCCATGGTAAAATTCGAAATAGGAGGGCCCTGCAGAGCCGGCGCTAGAGCAGTCGACTAAGGAAGGCCAAGCGTTTATCAGGAGGGGCCAAAGTTTGAAATTAAGCACAAAAACCGCTGTCTTCAAAAGAGTAAGCTTGTTAATTGGGGGGGCCACGCATGTCGATTGGAGGAGCCAGGCCCTCCTGGCCCCCCTTGGCCCCGGGGCCTGTAAATTGCTAAAAATTTTATTATTTTATGCCAAATGTTCGTAAACTTTTTCAGTTACATCCCCATTCCCCTTTGGCGTTAGTTATTTTTGCCCAAGTCCTCTTACCAGTGCCGTGTGAAGATTATTACTTTTCCCACAAAAAAAGGTCTAGATGGGGTCCTTTGATATCTGCAATAATTTGGGCAGTTTCGCGCTTTTACGACTCATTAGCTGCATTGTTTCAAGGGACGTATCCAAAAATTTCCTCAGGAGGGGCGCCCCAAACTTTCGTGCTCGCAGTTTCTTTCAGGGTGTGGCAAAATCAGAGCACATTTGAAGCAGAATAAAAGTCAATGATGGCTCTAGGGGTCCGGGGGCATGCTACCCCGAAAAATTTTTGAAAATTTAATTGAAATTTACATCACTTAATTGCAATTATAGTATTTTTTTAACAACTTTTTGACGAAATTTTCTTTAAAATTTTTTGCCTCTAATTCTGAGTCTAATACAACAATATTGTGGGGCCCCTACAAATGCCCCCCCCCCCCTACCGGGGGGACCGAGTCTCGGAGATGCCTTGATACGACACTGCCCACCACGCTACAAAAAACATGCAGAAAATATAACAATTTACTTGCAATGTCTTAATCGTCCTAATAAGAAGGATGCAGTTGTTTTGGAAAAACAAGGTTTGATGTTTGACGAAAAAAAGATTTGAAAATAACCTTATACGTTCAATCATTTAGTCACTGCTATGTTCACGCCCCCCTTGCAAACCTTTTATGCTTCCCAGTATAAGAACCTCTGCTCTAAAGTCTAAACGTTAACAAGGACTTGGCCGATTTTAAGAGACCCCCGGGCCCCCCAGCAAACAGTTTTTTTTAGAATTTGGGGGGCTGAGCCCCCCCACCAAGGCAACCCTGTCTACAGAGTCCTGATTTTCCACTAACAATCGGTGAAGACCTAAAAAAAGGTTTTCACGTCCGAAGAATCCTATTTTTTCCGCTAGAAATTCAAAAATAAGCACGGGACTCGAAAATAAGCACGTTTCTTAGAAATAAGCACATTTACATTTTTTAAGACATTGCCCTTGAAAAAAGCACAAATCTTAGAAATAAGCAAGAAATGGTAACCCTGGCTATACAGCTTCGCAAGGACTTGGAGCTGCATGGAAGAAAACTTACCTCAACATAAGCCTGAGGAAATAATCCAACAGTTCCATCAGATTTCCTTCCTTCCCACCATCCTTCATCGACATTCTGCACCAAAACACTTCACTGATTAACACAACACAACATTTATCCAAATAGACGGACTGAAATGCAACCACTGCATAATATCCGCACACCTGCTGGTGGCATTACTACGTATCGCACTACACCCCCCAAAAAAATAAAAATAAAAAAATCTAATCTTTATTATTGTTGTGACATTATTCCAAAACGTATAATGAGTGGTGGCGGTGGGGTCCATCTCCACAGCTTAGCGCCTGGGCAACACAACTCCGAAAAAGCACCACAGCAGAGGCGAGTAATTGGTAACAATGCCTATGATTTGACCGATCTGAGAATCGAACCCATATCTCCCGTACTGAAAGCGATGTCCATCACCACTATTCCAACAGGGGTTGTATTACAACCCCAAACTTCAATATCATTCAAAAACGATTTTTGATAGAGTAAGGGGCAAAATAAGGTACTCCACAGACAATATCTAAGTATTCAGATGTTTCAAAAGCGAGTCCAGATTATTAAAATGTATTGTAAAATATGACTGTATTATTATGATGCTTCGATTATTTTCTACTTGCCAAGTTAGTTTAAAGTTATTTCAATTTAAAATGTCACGATTTTGATTAACCCTGACGAATATTCAACGATGATCTACCACGTATTGTTACTGAAAAAAATTTGGTATGAAGTATATACTCACTAAAAACTTGAAGTCAATATTAAAATGCGTTTTTTTAGCTACCGTATTTTCCGGCAAATAAGCCGACTTTCGGGACCTAAATTCCTAACCTATTTTTCTGGGGTCGGCTTATTGGGCGGATTTAACTTTGGACAACCAAAAAAAAACAGCGTACAAAAGTGGCCATAAAAACATGTATTAACGGTAAATAAAAGTGCGTACGGTCAACAACAATAAAAACATGTCAGCAATGCAACTTGATTAAAATCCATTTAATTCACCGTCTTCATCATTGGAGTCGTCAAATAACAACTACCCCTACCAGTAAGAAATCGCATGAAGTTTCGCAGCGGTAATACACTGGCCTGAAAAAAAGGGAGAGAGAAAAAAAAGAGCGAAAAAGGAAAAAAAGAGCTTGTTGCTCAGAGAAAAAAGGTACCTGTAGCTAACAAAATTTTCCGCTTCGGCTTATTAGGCGGTAATTGCAAAACCTCTCATTTTCAGAGCTAAAAACTGGACTTGGCTTATTCGCGCTTCTTTACTTTTACTGATCAAAAAAAAAAAAAAAAAACAAGCACACTCAACGTTGTTTTATTTCAACTACTCTATTTACGGTCATTTTTTAGCATCATCAATAATACTGATATTATTGAAGTTGCAGCGGATTTAGTGTTTCTGTTTTCCAGCCACTCATGGTAGATTAACTTGAATGCTCACTAGATACCACATTGAAAACGAAAACGTTCATGTAAAATAGTAGTCGTGGTTTCTATTCAAGAAAACACGGTAATTTGTTTGTAGCAAAACCAAACACACAACAAGCAATCACTTAATGAACTACTCACAAATATACACAATATCTACCTTGAAAATTACTTTTCAATTATATATATACAAAATCGGTGATGCTGGCCTACTTGTACGCTGATAATACTACAGCAAGCCTCTCTAATCTCTATCTGTAGCGCACCATGTCTCTCGACTTTGCATTTCTAGATCAAAAATTAAAGCATAGTTTTTATTCTTAAAACTGCTATCACGACAATTAAGAACTAGGCACAATCATAAAATACAGCTACCTACAAGTCATAGCATCTAGAGCGTTTTGGAATAAAACGATGCAAACTCAAATCAAAAAACAAAATACGCTATATGCCAGAAAAATAAATTACGGCAAACTATTTTCTCACATTAATCGAATGAATGCATGTACACCAAAATAGTATACTATATAGCTTACTCACTTCATTTGTAACAACTAAAGTTTCTCCAACTCCAAATGACAACTCTCCCGTGTTGATATCCCCTTCAAACTCATACAAGGTACAAACCTGAATAAAATCCTGATTGTAATTTATCAATCCAATAAGACATGCACTTAACTGCAAGTGCGATTTGCTGATGGACGTAGGTCATAGCCATATCACTTTAAGCCAGGAAAAACACTTTTTACTTTAATTTCTAAAACTAGGAATAATATCAATGCAGATTGCAGATATTGCTTTTTAATTTTCACTGAATTTTGTTAATATCGTTAAAAACCATTCTCTTTTCTGAATTTTGGTTTAAAAATGAAAATACATGAAGATACAAACTTTAAAGTGCCAAAAAAAAATTATGAAGGAGTGACTGCAGATCTAGTGAACAAACGACTCATACGGTACTAATACCGTATCGTATTTATCCGAGTATAACATGCAAAATTTGATAACAAAAATACTCACAAAAACGTTTAGTGCAATGTATATCATACTTTACGTCCAAAAATAAGCAAGTCATACCAAAATTTATAACAACTTTCAATATAAAAGTTATATATATATATATAGATGAGTGTTTACATGAAAACGCATTGCACTATTTTCCTGATTGTAAGCTGCCCTCAAAAGTAAGCTGCACGAAATAGATATAGAAAATAATAACGTGCCTTTAAAGGTAAGCCGCATCTACAAATGCAAAACTTAAATTCTATAACTTATGAATTATGTATATACTGGTACCTTTGAAACCATACGCATTTACGAAACATAAGATAAGTACTGTACTCAAATAATTCATTATTTATTCCTTTAACTAACTATCAGACTCAAAAATTATCGCTAATATCAATTCAATATCGATAATATAGTTCATAATATATTTTCAATAGCAGACTAATCATCGGTACCAGTACAGTATTGCAGCGGAATTCCATTTTTCAGACATGAGATTTAATTTGTAAATTAACAAAACTGCTGCTATCACAAAAAAAAAATGTAAGCTGACCTTTGAAAGTAAGCCACACAAAAATAAAGCAGAAAACATGGCTCACAATTGAACAAATACGATAAGTCTATATCAATATACAAAATAGCTTTTTCTCCAAAACATTGTGATTTTCAAATTAGTTCGTAGAATGCATCACTAGTAAGGACCAGACAATACTCAAAATTTATATTTATAAATACATACAGAGTATTTCACATAAAAAATTTTAACTACGTCATTGGCTTGGCCATTCTATGAAAATTATTTCTCGCATACTTGTAAGACTAAATCAAGATTAACAATGAGAGGTAAAAACCACAATATAGGCCTAGGCAGCTTGCTGCACCAATCTACTTGCTCTAGTCTAAACAAGCAAAATACAGGAAACACAGCCAGTCAATTTTAAACTGCAAATATATCGATAGCCTATACATTCACAATTTGCTTCGGAAAACACAATATGGCGCATTGGCAGCAATTACCACATTGAAAAATTTTACAACACTTCGCTTTGAAGTTTTGTTATTTTTTTATCACATGGACTAGTATACCGGTACTGCAATTACAGCAAGAGATATTGTTTACAACAGCTGAACAATGCATCTATCTACACTTCAACGATGCAGGTAAGCAAATTTACTTGCGACTAGATAACAATCAGTTAATAAATGCATAACTGGAGCTTAATAATATCGCAACACTTTTCATTAACAGTCACAAGACTTCTGGACCTCATTGAATTTTTCAAAGACCGTTTAAAAATGGCAAAGTCTGCTGCATCACCTACCAATAGCAGTATTAATAGCTCATAAACCTTTTAAATTCGAGATTTACAAAATTTGATTTATGCACAGTCCAAACTTAACTATGTCTCATCACAAGGATAAAGAGCTACAAAACAATGTGGATAACGAATTCGAATATATTTGTGATTGGATGAGATATAGCAAATTATCGATTAACTTTTCTAAAACTGAATATCTACTAATCACAAGAGCAAAAATTAAAAGTTCATTTGAAATAAAGATAAATGTCAATAATCATACCATTAAACAAAACAGTTGTTCAAAACATCAAGGCATCTACAGTACAGAGATGATAAGTTGACAAGGAAAAAACAAGTTAGCAGTGTATGATATGTTCTAAAATAGCACACAGTTGCTGGTTCTTGGCAAGGTGAAAAAACTATGTCAATCAGAAAACCCTGCTCAATGTGAATTATGCAATGATCCAAAACCATATACAATATTGCATATTAACATCGGGCGCTGCTTCCAAAACTACATTGAATCCCTTAATAAAATTGCAAAAACGAGCTGTACGATTAATCACTAATCAGGGGTCAAAATTAACTTTTTAAGCAGAAGGTCTGTCGAACCGACTGTTGCTAATATCAGCTTGCCTTAAGTAATCTCAATTTGCTCAAAGAATAAACTGTCAGCGATCAGACCAGCTGCAGCTAGTATCAACTAGCCCGAAAAAAAATGAGCATGTGAAATCATGATCTTCATTAAAAAAGTAAAACACACTTAACCTTTATCATAACAAGAGGGGTCCCACAGGGACCACAGAAGTGTATTTTTTTGTCTTCCTCCTCATTTATAGAAGCAATTTTTCTCCTTAATCATGTATGTGTCATAAATTTATGCGAGTTTAACATAGAGCAACCAAACATAAAAAATTGTTTAAAACATAAAGAAAAAACAACATAACATCAGCTGGGGTTCTGGTGGGACCCCCCTTGATGTATCAGGTTACAAATGCTGAGCGTTACCAAACATATTTTTCAGACGTTTAGAAGTAAATTTTAGGCTCTCTAAATTTTTAATTGTTGTGTATTGAGGGAAATGACTCGCCACAGAAGCTCACAGAAAACACAAAGAAAAAACTACATAACGTTAGCTGGGGTTCTGGTGGGACCTCCTTGGTGTATTAGGTTACAATTGCCCAACATTATTTATATAACTTATTTTTCAGACGTTTAGAAGTAAATTTGATAAAAATGGTCGTGTCTAAGCAATGAAAATGATGGGATCCTTAGAGTACCCCACCTTGGCAAATTACGTTGGTGAGCTAGGCTTGGTATCTTAAAGTTAAAACAAAAAGCACGTTTATGTTTGCTCAAAATTCAGTCTGCGCATGCGTAGCCTAGCTTGATTCCACAATCGAATTGCAGGTAGAGGATCAAAGTCGGCAATGCTTAACGAATGTAAAATAAAACTTGCAGCTTTAGGATAATGAGGTATGATTGATTTGATCACTGTCGGTTCTACTCTGAATTTTAGTGCTTTTTGAAGTAACAAAAATTATGCGAGTGTTCAATGAACAATAGGACTCAATTATCGCAACTAACACGAGATTTTCACGGAAGCAAAATTTTCTGTTAACAGCAATAGCACCGGTCCGACAAGCAAGTGAAGAACGTAAACATCCCGAAGTTGATTTTACGTGAAACAACAACATAAAACTGCGCTGGTCTGATGGGCAAGTGAAAAATGAAAACAACTTGCCAGAGGCAATTTCAATCGATCTCAGACCGATTGGCAGGCATTAATTTTAAATCCTGCTAGGCCTAATCTGCTAATAGTAGATTCAATGCACATTCAACACCATTATTCAAATGGAAGTGTCTATTTCACCAAAAATTCCGGTTACCGAAGTTTGAAAAATCGTAGTTGCGTAATGGTTTTCAGTTCCAGTAGTGTGACTCTCACAGTAGGGGAACCGTTAGGGGATGTTTCCAGTTCCGCAAACCACGATTTTCAAACTTCAGTAACCGAAATTTCCGGTGAAATAGACGCTTCCTATTCAAATCTTTGAATTTACTAAAAATAGATGACATTCATAAACTCGAAGTTTGCAAACATATGTATCAAGTAAATTCAAAACAATATGCAGGGGCAAAAAAACAATATGCTGGGGTAAATCCATCTGCATACATTGCATTAAAATCAATGCATACCTACAACACAAGAAAACGAATAAATGAAAACTACTTTTCAAACAGAACTAACAGACTAAATCTAAATTTGGCATTGGCAGAACAAATATTGAAATACCAGTAGGTACTTGGACCAAAATACTGGACAAGTGTCCCAAGTTATCAGAAAAATTACTTCTTACAAACATTTGAAAAACTGTATATACAAAGAACTCATAATCATGCAGTACTAAATCCAAATTCCTGTTCTGCAAAAAGCAAAAATTTAAAATTTCCAATTCATTGCAGCTTCCTCAATAGGTGATTCCAATACGAGTATACATGTGTGTGTGTGTGTGTGTGTTTTTTAGTTTAGTTAATGTCAGCGACATGGCCTAGCGGTACTGTGCGCAGGTGACAGATCCTGCATGACGAGTTTGATTCACAGCTGGAGCCGATCGCATTTGACACATATAACGAGTGGCTGCTGACTCAAAGAGCGCAAGCTCACTTCGCAGTCTCCCTGAATTACTGTTGAATTTGCAGTTAAATATAATTTGAAAATAGCCTTAGTTGGTTTTTTTTTTCTTTTGTGTGTTTCTAGGCTAGTCAAACTATTTGTTTTGAGTTAAACCAAATTTCAAAGATGTTGCGAAGGTGGTGGTTGACTTAGATGACCTTACGATCTTTTCACTAACACATCGTCAAGTTAATGACTTCCTTTGTTTCACGCTTAAAATGTGGTGGTGCTTGACAAGTAAACTCGTTACTTACTTACTTACCTTAGTTTCCATCATTCATTTACAAATATTCACTCAAAATCTTCACCAAATCCAATAAATAATCGAAGCATAAAAAAAAGTTAAGCTGTTAAATAATCACAAATTAGCTGATTAGGGCTTTTAACAACAAGTTTGACAGCTGCCTTGCTGGACATTTTTGACAATTCTTTCCTACTCCCGCACCCGCTTATTCATGGATGGTCACTGGGGCAGCTGCTCGAGTTGGACTTGGAACTTCCAAGCGGTATTGCTGAAACCTGCAGGAGCTCAAGGATCACAAGGACCGCTGGTGGCGCAATTGGGCTATTACTAAAAGCTGCAGGAGGATCATGCAAGGCACTGCACATGGAGTTGGCCGAGTGGTTGGTGCATTGGGCTCCGAAGCTAGCTTCGCGTCAATCGCGTGTTCGATGCTCAACTATTAGAAATTAGAAATTAACGCACTTAAACTTGAACTGAATAAGACCAAAACAGAAGTTGCGAATGTCAGATCGGAAAATGCGCGGCTTAAGCAAACAAAACAAAAACAACTGAGGTTATTTTCAAATTGTATTGAACTGAAAATTCAACAGTAATTGAGGGAGACTTCGAAGTGAGCTTGCGCTCTTCGAGTCAGCAGCCACTCGTTGTATATGTGAAGCAGGCTATAAATTTAAGTATTTATAGTCATGACGAGCTCGATCAGTACAATCGACGAGAAAATCTTCGCATTTATGGAGTGCCAGAATCCAGTAGCAAAAAGGACGACGGAGAAGACGTACTTCACCAAATTGCCAATGAACTTGATATTGAACTAGAAGACTGGGACATATAGAGATGTCATAGGCTGGGCAAAAAGCCTAACCCAAGGGCCAAACCGCGTCCGATCATAGCGCGTTTTGTGAGTTTTAAAAAACGAAATGAATTTTTATTTGCGAAAGCCGAACCCAAAAACAAGGCAAATTTTCGGGATGCCTTCATCACTGAAGACTTGACCCAGCTGCGTTATAAGCTGCTGAAATACGTGAAGAACAATTGCGATAACAGATTTGTCATGTGACATTGTCACAATGGAAAAATACGGATGAAAGAATCAGCCAGAACCGATGACAATACAGTAATACCAACCGCAACGGTGAAGGCAAAGGTCTACGAAAAAAAGACAAAGACGAAGGTAAAGGAAACTGGATTGTTGTATCGTCACCTGACGATTTGTTTAATCTGGGTATTGATAATATTGACTTCAAGGCGCTAAATTATCAGCCTTTATTTATCAATCGTAGTGACCTGACTGTCAAAACTGATTTACTAATCAACCCTGCCAATTGATAGTCCCTAATTCTCGTTACTTTAAATAGCAATGGCTTCATTAAATAACCCTAATTCGAAATGTAGACGAAGTCCTTACTCTAATACTAGCTCAGCTGACAGTATCAATTGTGATGATTGGCAGTCTACTCACGGTGCAAATATTGATCGAAATAGTAACATTAGCAACGCGTGTTCTAAAATCACCCGATTCGCCGACAGTGATTACCTTGAGCTGTTCGAAAAATGCGACTATGTTGAGTCCCACAAACATAGCTGGTTCAAAAACAAAAAGACTAATGACTTGTTTCTGATTCATTTTAATATAAGAAGCCTACAAAAGCATATTGACGAGCTGGCTACTTACTTGGCTGGTTTCAAAAACCAACCGGAAATTGTAGCTATTTCTGAAACTAAATTACGAGAAGGCAACGTTAATCGCAACATTAATCTGGAGGGATATAGCTTTGTTCACAGTGATAGTAAAACGTGTGCCGGTGGGGTTAGAATTTATATAAAAAATACGCAAAAATGCAGCGTAAATCTGCACTCTAAAATTGTAATTATAAATGCTGAACATTTGTGGATTGATATTTTAGGTGATAATGCATTGATAATCCATTGGCGTGGTATGTAAACACCTTGATGATTCAACAGCAGGGATTGATAAATTTACTGATGAGCTAAATGAGCTCTTTATATCGCTAAACAATAGCAAAAACCCATTTTATTGTCTTGGTGATTTTAACGTTAATTTGATGAATATTTCCAGTAACAATGCAGTTCGAAGGTATGCCAACATGCTAATCAGCTGTAATAATCGTTGCTTGATAGATGTGCCAACTCGAATTGGCCCATCTTCTAGCACGTTGATCGATCATTTATACACAAATGATGAGACTAAATTGGTGGTTTCAGGTGTTTTGACAAATTTTGACTTAAGTGACCACTACGCCATTTTCACAATTATATCTAAAGTTATTGGTAAAAATCGACAAACTATCGATTATAAAGTAAGGGATATGACCCAATTTGACCAAGTAAAATTTTTAGAGTGCTTAGATTGGAAACTCGGTCCCCTTTTTGAAGCTTCTACCACCCCAGTAAAGGAACTTTTTGAAGTCTTTCTGGCTACGTTTGCTGAAACTGTTAATCAGTTTGCTTCAAAAAGAAAAGCTACTCGAAAAGAGAAAAAGCTCGGGCTCAAACCCTGGATAACACGAGGCTTACTAAAATCTATCCAAACGAAAAACAAGCTGTTCAGACAGCTGCAAAAAAATCGTGATAATTCAGTACTTCATAATAAATACAAGATTTACAGAAATACTTTAAATCGTGCATTGAGAATGGCAAAGCGCAGTAACTATCACCTCTTTTTAAATTAAACACAAAGGGAATTCTGCTAAAGTGTGGTAAATCGTTAATGAATTAACCTACAATAAAAAACGTGGCAAGGTAGAATCTACTAAAGTAATTAATGAGGATGGTGTTGTCATCACTAATCCTCAGGCAATTGCAGAAGAATTTAACAAATATTTTATCAACTTAGGAAAATCAATGGAGGATTTGATAGTACCTGATAGCTCAAATAATTCTATTTCCAACAGCTACGCTTTCCCGTCTAACAGAGCGAGCTACTCTATATTTTTGTTTCCATGCAGCCCCCAAGAAGTGTTCAATACAATTAAACTTTTAAAAAACAGGAAAGCTACAAGGACTTCCGATATCGAAACTAAATTCATTAAGTACGCAAATCCTGTAATATCTAAATATGTGAGTTTTCTTTTTTATTACTGTCTAAGACTCTAAGTGAAGGCGTATATCCTGACTCGTTAAAAGTGGCTGAAGGTACACCGATTTTCAAAAAAGGTGATCACGACAAGACCTCTAATTACCGTCCAATATCACTTTTATCTCAATTTAACAAAATTTTTGAAAAACTATTGTATTCTAGAATTTATTCTTAGTTAGTTAGGTATAATATTTTAAGTGATTGTCAATTTGGTTTTAGGAAAAAGTGTTCTACAATCTTTGCCATCAATAAAATATATAATGACCTTCTCAACAACATTGATCAAAATGTATACACTTGCTGTATCTTTTTAGATCTCAGCAAGGCTTTTGATACGGTTAATCATTCAATTCTACTGCAAAAACTTGAAAAAAATTTTGGATTTCGTGGAAGTGCATTAAATTTGATGGAAAGCTACTTGACTAACCGCTATCAATACACCAAAATCGGTGACTCAAAATCAAGTCAACGACAAATTAATTGCGGCATTCCTCAAGGGTCGTCACTAGGTCCACTTTTGTTTTTACTTTACGTAAATGATTTGCCGTTAGTGTCACAATTTTTGACAACCCTATTTGCGGATGACACGCTACTGGCCTTGTCTGATGCAAACTTATCTAGGCTGGAAAATAGAGTAAACACGCAGTTGCGTCGCATGGATCACTGGTTAATTCACAACAAACTGTCACTAAATTATTCCAAAACAAAGTACCTACTTTTTAACAAACAACCGAATGTCCCTATTAGCTCAAAATTTTCGTTATTTAGAAACCGAAAAGAAATTTTCAAAAGCGGTTCGGTAAAATATTTGGGTGTGTGGTTTGACGATAAAATGAGTTGGTCCACTCATACCCAAAAACTTTCGTTTCAATTGGCAAGGTGTAGTAATATGTTGTATCATATCCGTGACTTTGTGAATGATCAAACACTTGTTATGCTTTATTATAGTTTTGCTTATAGCCGTTTAACTTATGGAATAACTGCTTGGGGTACAGCAGCCCAAAACCAGCTTTACGAGATTGAAGTAAAGTTGAATAATATTGTGCGTACTTTAACCTGGAACGCAAAATTCTCTCATGTTACTAAGCTGTACAAGAAATTGGACTTTCTAAAACTACATGATGTGTACAAATTAGAACTTGCTAAATTCATGCGTAAACTTTTCAATAACAAGCTACCTAATTCATGCGATTATGATTTCTCATCAGTTGAAAATATTCATGATTATGAAACCAGGAGACCAAGCAGATCTAATTATTTTTTACCTCGAGTTTCTAAATCTGCTGGGCAAAAGAAGGTTGAATTCCGGGGTGTTAAACTGTGGAACGAAATTAGCGAAAACTTAAATAATAAACCCTTCAATTCTTTTAAAAAGCAGTTTAAAGAAAATTTGATAAGAGAGTACTGACTATATTGTTGACACTGATCAACATTGTTGGTACCGTGCGCTATGTTTATATGTGAGCAAATTATTGTGCAGTTATTAATAGGTGTTAATGCTTTGTGTCTTTGAACAAGGGGCATCTCGACTAGAAAACCTTAGGGTTATTCGATGCTCCTTGTTTCTTTCCGAATGCAAGGATTTGTTTTTTTCATGCGTTACTTTGTGAAAAGAAAAAAATAATAAACTACTACTACTACTACAACTAGATCATCTCCATGATGCATGTACTTCACCTCCACAAAAATCCTAAGCTGCAATTAAGTGGCTTGAAATAATAAAAAAAAAAAAAGATTATGCTAGGCACTAGAATAGACGAAGTTTTCTGGTCTGTAGGATAAGATCTGTCACATCACTTGCCAATGTTTTTCGAAAATTCAATCAACATGGGTGCAAATTCAGGTGGACTGGGGGGATATATTCCCCCCACCAATCTGGCAGCATCCCCCCCAATATATTTCATGGAAGTAGAAAATTTCCCAAACGAGGCAATTGCATCCCCCCAATCAGCCAATATCGAAAAATGATCAATTTTGCTAAATCATCCCCCCAATATCCAAAAATAGTCAATTTTGCTAAATCATTCCCCCATAATGCTCAACATAGATTTGCACCCTTGTCAATTAAGCGTGATTTTGGTTACTTTTTTTCAAATCATATTCTACAGACCAGAAAACTTTGTTTATTCTAGTCGGCCTGCAGCGTGCCTACCCAAGGCTCATAAGGAGAAAGATCACACGGACCGCTGGTGGCGCAATTGAGCTATTACTAAAAGTTGCAATAGCACAAGGATCACAAGGCCCGCTAGTGGTGCAATTGGGAACGCAAGGAGCACATTAAAGTTCGGTTCGATGAGGGTCAGATTTGGTTAGGGTTAGGTTCGGTTGAGCTTAACTTCGGTTAGGGTTAGGCTTAACTTCAGTTAAGATTGTTAAGATTAGGTTCGGTTAGGATTAGGTTCGGTTAGAGTGAGGTTTGGTTAGGGTTAGGTTTGGGTAGGGATTCGCTAGGGTTAAGTCCCTTGCGCTCCTTGTGTTCCTGCAGCTTTTAGTAATAGCTCAATTGCGCCGCTAGTGGTCTTTGTGATCCTTGTACCCCTTATCCTTGTGCTCCTTGTCCCTAGATCCTTGTTCTCCTGCAGCTTTTAGTAATAGCTCAATTGCGTCACCAGCGGTCATTGTGAATTGTGATCCTTGTGCTCTTGCAGCTTTTAATAATAGCCCAATTACGCCACTAGCGGTCCATGAGGTCCTTGTGCTCCTGCAGGTTTTAGTAGGACCCCTTTCAAGCAAGTATGCAACCTGATCCTTTGCACTGTGCAACAAAGGATAGATGCTCTGGTTGAGCTGTTGAATGTCAAGGCGAGACCAACTAAGATCTTCAAACGTAATCTCGCCATTAAGGTCTGGGACAGCCCTGGGCCTCTGGCTCTAGGCCTAGTTTCTAGTTTATTGCTCTAGGCTCTAGTTTTGCTCTAGGCTCTAGTTTATTGAAGCCTTAATTTGACCTACTAAAGTTGAACAGAGCAGTTTTATGGCTGTTCTTTAACCCAAACCGGAACGCCTTTTTTGGATTGCGCTATCAATTTTGGACTGAAAAAGCATTCGTTACGTCAAATTGTGTGTGTTCTTATCACGATTTTTCCTAAGAATGATTGTTATGGTGGCAATCACAGCGGTTAAAGACAATTGAAGTTAATCTGAGGTTATTTCTGCCGCTGAGGACATCGTTTATGAGCTACTGTAGTATCTTAAAAAGTACAGTCAGTCTAAATACAATAAGTACCGCTATTTTTGAAAAGAAATGCACTTTTAAACTTTGTTTATTGACGCCCAATTAAACATTATAACACAATGTAAAATTTGATAGACTATACAAGTAAGGTGCGGAGAAGACTCGAAGCGACCAGTCGAGTGGTCTTCGAGTCAGCAGCCACCTTGCAGAATTAAATAAAGTCAAAGTGTTGGCGTACTATACTGCATTCGTTAAAGCGTTGAAGAGTAATCCCAAAACGTCATACGTAAACAGACATGCTGTTTTAAGCCCATGTGCATCTCCATTACGCAATAATGTACAGGTGTATACTAGAAATTACACTACCGGTACTGCCAGACGCTTTAAAATGAACCATCCACTCTGCACAGTAAAATAAGCAGTAAGGTGGATATACAATATCTACGTAAAATGGCGATTAGTCCTAAGGCTACACCTACAGTGCTGATTTAGTAGGTAATTGAACAGTGAATTGTAAAAAATTTCACAGGGAAATGGTGTTGTGCATGCTTCCCATTTTACCAGTGGCGTAGCGAGGGTATCCTGTGCCCTGGGGCAAACAAAAATTTTGCGCCCCCTGTGTTTTAAAATTCTCTGATTATCTGTATCGGCAGATTCGTCTTGTCTTCGTATATCGGCTGATTGTCTTTCTGCATTGCCACTACTAGTAAAATATGTTTTCATAAATTTTCTAGATTCATTCAAAAACGCTTCAAATTAGGCTCGCCGTTTTCGACCGTGAGCTCCACTCTCTTTTTTTGGCATAATCTTCCAACCAGTTAAATCACTAACAATCTAAATTCTAAAAACGCTTATCTGTTTTTACAAATTAGAGATATTTTATTTAACAGTGCGGCAATTTTTCTGGGCCAGAGGGAGACCTGTGAAAACTTATCACATGCAATCCCTGGAGTACAATCAGAAGACATTTTGGAGCGAGATACAGAACGAAATTGGCAGCTTTTTACCAAAATGGCATTTTTTGCTCTAATACTGCAAAATAGATCGTCCCAACTGAATGTCAAGCGTACAAAAGAGACACTACAGGACCCCCCCACCCAGGGCTTATAAAAGGGAGGCTGGGAATTACAGGGGGGAAATCTACCCCGGGCTCATTGCTGCGTAGGAGCCCATGAAAAAGCATTTTAGGGGTCTATCATGGCTGTGTAGGGGCCCATCATAGAGGTCCCAAAGTAGTGTGGTGAGAAATCCACTCAGCCGTCGAAGAGCCCCGGATTCCACTAGGGGGCCCCGAATTATGGTTGAAGACCTTTTTGTTATTTTTGAAGAGACCACATAGCCGTCAAAGGTCCCCGGTTTCCATTTGAGGTCACCGAATTTCGGGTAAAGACCTTTTTTTTTCGGAGACCACTTAGCCGTCAAGGGGACCAAGATTCCATTTAAGGGCCTAGAATTGTGGGTAAACCCTTTTTTTCTTTTTTGGAAACGACAACATCCCAACGGTCGGCTAGGGGCCCACACTAAGAAAAGCTGCCCACATCAAACTGCAAAGCTTTTTCGCTTAAAATCTCAACCAGAAGTTTGATCGCCGATCTGAAGAAAAGCCTATCCAAAAAACGGAATTGCATTTTATATAGGGCAGTTAAGCGCTCAGCTACAATTTTATCCTATGATACCGCAATTCTTTCACATTTTAAACTAAATTATCTCAGCAGCAGCAACGGGGCTGCTCTTCGCAACCCCTAAATTGCCAGATTTTTCCTTATTTTTTCATTCTGCGATTGCTGTCATTAAAATAATTATTCAAAATATCCGCTTTGGAAATCACAGTCTACACACCAATCACGGTAGCAAAACAATACAAACTACAAAAGAAAACACCCAGAAAAGGTCATTGAGGCTAAGGTTCAATTAGTTAATACTTCGATCGGCACTCGTCCACTGTATTATCAGAAACGGCCCATTAGTTGAAAAAGTTTAGGATCGCTGTGGTGTAGGCTTGGCACAGTATTACAGCGAGCAACTATTCGCGTATCTTAATCGACTTGTCAATAATCTTTAGCATCCATCTAACGCTAAAACAATGAAAATCTGATAGACACCTTACTATCGCTTCTTAGCTTTTCTTCTAGTACAGTTCTATTTCCTTCTGTTTAATCGCTGCGAAGTTGAATACCTATGTACGCGCAGTTTCAAACCTCTTTGTCATGTCATAATAGAGAAAACGGAAGATTCGTGATCGCGTGTAAAGAGTGATTTCACTACTCTGCCAAAAGCAAATACAGGTGTCAGGTGCATTGCAATAAATTGCTTGCATTAAAGTTTAAAAGATTAAGTCGAAACTGGAGTGTATAAAATCACTGTTTTGTGCGCCCCTTTGGTGCGTGATTTGTGGTCGGAACTAAGGCGTGATTTGAATCCTTTGCGAACAGCATACATTGCAATACAGTAATCCACAAAGTAGTTTTTAAAATCTGTGTGAATACGTCGAAAAAGAGTGTAAAAAGAACTTCTTGGTGCGCCCCGGGGCGCGTGCCCCCAGTACCTTGGCGTCGGGGGGCAATTCAACAAGAGAGTAATGTAAGAAACATTTATTTTGACGCCGACAGGTTGACTTGATTGGTGTAGGCTTGTGCCGTAGTTTTGGTTCTTGCTGCCTTTGAACTTAAAAATTGTAGAGTTTATTGGTTTTACGTTTGCCTTTAGTGTGAGAATTGGAGATTGGACGGCTGTGCTGAATTAATTTCGCATGCTATTACAACGTCAGGTTTGTGCGCTTAATTCGCTGTTAGCCTGCGGTAAATGCTCGACCGTTGCTGTTTTTCACTGCCTTTAGTATTAGTATTTGGTTGCATATTTATCCTCCTATCACGAGAAAGCGATCGATGCGCTATAACGAGTTCGCTTGGGAGTTGCCAGCCACCTGTCTACCACACCAAAATGGAAGAATCCCGCTAAGTGACTTTCCCTACGGCACAAGTAAACTTGCCGGCTTCTTCACACTGTCTCTTTAACGCTGAGCGTCAAGCAGGGAAGCTGTGAATATCAATTTTAAAGTCATTGGTTTGACCCGATTCGGAATCAAACCAGAGTCTACAGCTTCCGAGGCGGACGCTCTGACCACTCGGCCTTCTGAGCTGTTTACGAATTGTTCAAATTACCCTACGCTACCATAACTTCAACCTGCTTCGAGACAATAATTTTTGTCATTAAACGTTGTGCGGTCCTTGACCGACTGACGTTCAACTTTGTCCTCTTAGATGAAGTTCGCGTGCAGCCACATATATTATTACTGCATTAGCAAGTCTGGAGAACGATAAATGCCCTATTTTCCATTAACGATTATGTTCCAAAACTGCGTTATCCAAGCAGATCACACTTCTGTTCGAACAGAACACTTCAATTCTCCACAAAATGATATTAGACGAGATCTTTTATTTGATTTTTGCAAATACACCTGTTATGCAGCAGCACATAGCTATTAAGTTAGTAACAACATTGTTGCATATCAAAATGAAAATCGTGTGTTCTTACCCTTAACAGTTAAAATATTAACGATTGCTTTCCTAAAGATAGGCGCAAAAAGTCCTGATCACCAATAGCTTATACGTTTGTTCGATCTAATTTTATTTATTTTATGCTTCCACCACAAGAAAACCACAAAGTATTTCACCTTGGCCAAATCCAGACTTGCTCGTATAACTTTCCGTTTTTTTGAAGTTTTACGATTTTTTTGTTTGATTTCTGCTCATTTATTAGAAGTCGGCAAATCTCCAAGCGGAGATATTGCTCTGAAACATCATACTTATGCAAGCAATAAGAAGGCTTGGGTGGGATTTTAACCCATAATCTTACAACTAATACCGAACTGCCAACAACGTTGTAACATCAACGCCAATCCGACAATAACAATACACCGCTCTGTGTGGACAGATTTTGTAAAAATTTTGATTCTATTTTTTACTTGAATCAATCAAATTATATCTTATGGTTTCAACTTCAACGGCAAAACAACCATACAAGCAAGCAAACACCAAAGCAAATGTTCAACCTCTAATATTGATTGCAAAGGACATCACGTTTATATGCAACAGAACATTTAATGGTTGCATACTGAATCAATTAAGCGTCAGGCCTATTTCGTTGATTAATCGCATCCTTCTCTTAAATGAGCCTTCAATCTCTGAAGATTTGTACACGACTCTCGAAACTTTTTTAACCGAATGCAGCGGCTTTGCTGGCGAGTTGATCTGGAAAGGGTCGAATTATCACATTGAAGCCTTTCGCTGGCAATATCACGAAGAGTTCTTTCGCATCGCTCTGCAGGAATAATTCGCTCCAACCAGGCACCTTCGTCCAGCAAATATCGCATTCTGTGAACAGGCAACATAGCTTGTTATCGTCAAACTGCGCGACCTCAATATTCATGTAAAAATTAACATACCAGTTGCTAAAGCTTACTTAACTGCAACGATATAACTGTTTAATATGTTTTTGTTTTAAATGCTTTGTCTGCTGTAGAAGGTTTTAGACCAGTGATTCTCAACCTGTGTGCCGCGGCACACTAGTGTAAAAATATCAACTAAAAGATATTTTTGGCTTTGATCGTTTGTACGACTTATCTAGTATATTTTTCTACAAAACCGAATTGATTTATTCTATTTTGTTGGCTCAATAAAAAAATTTTCGTTGCTTTTCTCATACAATTGTTACGTCGTAAAACATGCTTCATATATCTTCAACTTCCGATTCAGCTGACAGAGAGTTATCAAAATGTATGTGGCAAGTAACATCAGAAAGGACAAGAGTGTGTGATGATTTAAAAGTCTCAACTCCGAACGCAATCCAGACTCCTTTAATTTAAAAGTAACCATTATTTCTCGTTTACGATTGTATTTTTGATTCTTAATTCTTCAATTTGTTGTTCGTTTGAAACCGTAGAGAGGGCAGGTCTATTAACCTTCATCAGCCGCACTCAGGTGTGATTCATCCAAGGTTCACTATGAATGACCATACTGAGATCTACCATCCCTCCAGATAAATATACCCCAAGAGAATTTAACCTTTGTGGTACGTAGACTGCTACGTCATACTCCAGTTAAATCCCCTTAACGTGGCCGGGGTGAAGAGCAAAAACTATAAAGTAATGTCCTTCCTGGCCTACTGTTATAGCCTCCGACCCGACAAGAGGATGTCGTTACAACTCCTTTTCAGTAGGCCAGGAAGGACTTTACTTTATAGTTTTCGTTTAAAACTATCGAGCAGAGCCAGTATACAAGCCTAATCGTGAAGCTGCTCATCAATATCGAAGAATGCAGCAACGTGGCTTGGGTGAGAAAAAAAGGGTGAAAGAAGAGAGTCTGATGATCTTGGTCGCATATCTAGCTCAGCTAAGCTTGCGAAATCGTGAAAGCTATCACGTTCTAGTGAAGTCATGAGGTTAAACGAGATAAAATCATATCTTCATTATACTCGCCGTATTACGCCGAAGCGTGTAACGAGTGGCGGCGCCCAATTCCGCGGCATAGCGCCTGGGCTACACAGTCCTGATGAAACGTCGCAATGGTGGCGAGCCATTGGCGACACTGTGCTGATTTGACCGGTCCGGGGTTCGAACTCCAGACCTCCCGGACCGATAGCGTGCTCTATGCTCTTAATAACTGAGAAAACTTCAAGTCAAAACCACGATATAGTGAGCCGTCCCATGAAACAGGTACGTTCGAGTTTTAAATATTGTCATGTGAAAGTGTGCCACGGATGAATTTTTGATTCTTTTGTGTGCCTCAAGCACAAATAGGTTGAGAACCACTGTTTTAGACCCATGCGTTGTTTTCCGAAGTTTTATTCGTGGGATTGTTTCGTAAGGTTGCATTATGAACTCATAATTGTCTACTGACGTAATTGTTTCGTGAATATTCTGGACAGATCTCCCCATTACGTAATTTCACTGGGTCAAAATTTGTGCGTGTAACGTCACAATTGTGTTTACTATAGTATGGTGTGAATTTTTGCTTGTCATATGATTTCTCTTCTTATTTCTTTTTAAGAATGCTATAGAACGTTTTTGAACTTAAATTTAGAGTACAAAAAGGCGTGAATTTTCGAGCGTAATTATCCGAGTGTAGATTTAGTGTGCGTAGAGTAAGCAATATTGTTGTATGCTGAAGGGTATAGCCCTTATTGTATAGTGTTACTGAAGTGAGCAGTGGAGCTTGTGTTTATTGAAAAGTGGTACGGTGAGTACCGTAGCTAAGTGAGTTACGTTGGGTCGTTTATTATATTCGTTTGGTGAAGAAGGTCTTGGTTTTTTCGTGAAGTCAGATCTAAGAACGAATTAATTCCTACGGTTTGTCATACTATTCTTATCAATTGTCCTGTCAGCGAAGTAATACCATTTCCTATTTCGCGACATTTTGGGGGCTCGTCCGGGATATTATTTTTCTTTGTTCGGTTGATAGTTAGCGGATTGCCATGGCAACTGAAAGCGGGTTTATCACGTTGGAAGATCTAAAACGGCAGGCAGAAGAAATCGGTCTTGAAGGGAAGTAGAAGACGAAGTTTTTGCCCTAGGGATAGAAAATGATACAAGAGAATGAAGTACGGAAATTGAAATTGGCGGCAGAAGCTGAGGAAAGGAAACTGGCTGCGGAGAAACGGAAATTCGCTGCCAAAGCCGAGGAAAAGAAATTGACTGCCGAGACCGAGGAACGGAAATTAAAATTGGCGGCAGAAGCCGAGAAACGGAATTGGCTGCCGAAGCCGAGGAAAGGAAATTGGCTACCGAAGCTAAGGAAAGGAAATAGGCTGTCGAGGCAGCGGAACGGGAAGCGGAAAGAAAACACAAGCTGGATATGGAAAAGTTGCGATTAAAAAGCGAGAGATTGAAGGAACGAAGGAGTGCTTTATCGGAAGACCAACAGGCGGCATTAAGCCAAGCTTCTCAGAATGCGGTTGCAAGAACTAAAGCCCCAGTGCTTCCCGGTTTTGTGGACGGAAAGGATAATCTGGATAGCTACTTGCTTTGCTTTGAGAGATATGCCACAGTTGCAAGCTGGGAACGATCTGACTGGGCTACTCGTCTAAGCCCATTACTTTCAGGCCGAGCATTGAATGTCTACTCCGGATTGTCATACGAACAAGCAAGGGATTGCGATAAGCTACAGAAACCTCTTCTACAGAGGTACGACTTTACGGAACAGGATTACCGTGAAAGATTACGAGGAGCTAAGCCGGAGAGACAGGAATCTCCTAGTCAGTTCATTGTAGGAATCTCCAACTACTTCGATAAGTGGGTCGAACTAGCCGGTGGGGACAAAACTTTTAAGGGGGTGTCGGAGTTGATGATGAGGGAGCAGTTTACAAACTCCTGCCCTGAAGATGTGTCGGTGTTCTTGAAGGAGAGGAGTCCTAAGGATTTGGAAGAGTTCGCAAAGCTGGCGGAGCAGTACCTAAATGCCCACGGGAAGAAGTTATCCACGAAAGCGCCGGTGACAAAGCAGGATGTGAAGACCAGTTTACCTAGAACTCATGAAGACGCAATGAGGTGTTTCGTGTGTGATGGCAGAGGCCATAGAGCAGTGGAGTGCCCAAGCAAAACATCAACGGCCCGGAATGAGCCGTTTGGTCATGGCCGCCGGTCTCATTGCTTTAAATGTGGGCAATGAGACATGAAGCTCATGAGTGCAAAACAGCATTACAGCGCTCTCAACCTGGATCCAGAGCGTAGGGGCGTGGTCCCAGGGGGAATCCGACCCAAGCTCAACGAGTTGAATGTGCGATGCAAGTTCCACGGAGAAGTGACGAAAAAGAAGCCGATATGGGGATGGAGACGCTAGAACTGAAGACTGGAGAAAAGATCAAGGTGCTTAATGGTGCGCATATGGCGGAAATTAAAGATAACTTACCTGTGTTGTCGGGCAAGGTCGGAGGTAAGAAAGTGGAGGCGTTGCGAGATACTGAATACAGTGGAGTAATTATCAGAAGAGAGTTGGTGGATGAAATGGATTTTACTGGAGAGATGGGACATATCATGACGGTGGACCGCACGATTAACCGAGCTCCCATGGCTAAAGTAGAAGTGGACACACCATTCTACGTTGGGACTGTTAAAACCTTGTGTTTGTAGGACCCCGTCTTTGACTTAATCATTGGGAACGTGCCTGGAGCTAGAAGATCAGACGATCCAAATCCAGAATGGGGAGTGGTGACGGCGGTGGCTTCACGAGCGCAAGCACGGAGTGGCAAGGACACCAAACCACTTAAGATGAAAGCAGTGACGGATAAGACGTCGATTAACAAGAAAGATCTCATCAAGATGCAAGAGAAAGACCCCCACCTTGCAGAAGTTAAAACAATGGAAAGGAACTGAGACCAGGAAGTGATAAGTGGTCTCCTATGAGAAGCGAGGGGGAATTCGGTACCGGGTACGTCAAAAGAAGGATCACGTCGGAGACCCCCGTAAGCAGATCTTGGTTCCGAGATCTTTAAGAGAAAAAGTAATGGGAGTAGCTCATAACTCTCTTTTTGGGGGACACTTGGGGGTGAAGAAGACGGAGGATCGAATTCAGACCAATTTCTTTTGGCCAGGTTTGCACGAGGATGTTACCAGTTTCTGTCGGTCTTGCGATGTTTGCCAGAAGACTGTCGCCAGAGGCTCAGTGCCACGGGCTCTTTTAGGGGACATGCCATTGATTGATCAGCCTTTCAAGAGAGTGGCAATAGATCTAGTGGGACCTATAGCGCCGGCTAGCGACAAAGAGCACAGGTACATCCTGACCTTAGTGGACTATGCGACAAGATACCCAGAAGCTGTTCCGCTGAAGAACATCGATACAGAAACGGTAACAGAAGCATTGTTAGACATGTACAGTAGGGTTGGAGTACCGGAGGAAGTTCTGAGCGACCTTGAAACCCAGTTTACATCGGACTGCATAAAGGAGGTATATAGGTTACTGTCCATCAGGAGACTTACGACTTCCACTTACCATCCCGATTGCAACGGATTAGTGGAGAAATTCAATGGAACCTTGAAACGGATGTTGACGAGGTTATGCCACGAGCAACCACGTCAATGGCATTGTTTCATCAATCCCCTCTTATTCGCTTATAGAGAGGCACGGCAAAAAGCCACATGGTTCTCACCGTTTGAGCTACTGCATGGAAAAACGGTAAGAGGCCCTGTCCAGATTTTGAAGGAGTTAAGGTCGGAGGAAGAAGAGGTTCCGGAAGTTACAACAAGTTACCAGTATGTTCTCGAACTGCGGGAAAGGTTGGACGAGACAACGAAGTTGGCTCAAGCCGAATTAGAAAAGAACCAAGGAAGAAACAAAAACTTGTACAATCGGAAAGCAAAGAAACGGAGTTTCCATGTGGGAGATAAAGTCTTGGTGTTACTTCCCACTGACCAAAACAAGCTTCTTATGCAATGTGAAGGTCCGTTTGAGATCAAAGGAACCAAATGGGAAAACAATTACCAGGTCGAAGTCAACAAGAAGGTGATGACGTACCACATCAATATGTTGAAGCTTTATGTGGAGAGAGGTAGGATTGAAGAGACTGCAACGCCTGGGCGGAGGGATATCCCAGGGGAGCCTCGGGGGAAACTCAGGTGGGCTGCGGATGTGTTCAGGGCGTCCAGGGGGGGGGGCATCCTCAGGCGGCTGCAGTTGAGCAAGTAGGGATAAATTTGGTAGAAGCAAAGAGGGATGTTGCTGAGGTAAGTGTTAATGAGGAGGACTTGCTGGGGCTGGTGACGTTCCAATCGAAGGAAAGCTTCCAAGATGTGTACGTTAGGGCAGAGTTAAATGGTGGACAGCGGACGAAGTTATGAAAGTTCTAAGAAGGTATGAGGAAATCTTTACGGAAATCTCAGGAAAGGCCAGCGTGATTAAGCATAAGATTGATCTTGCTGACGATCGCCCGATTAGGTGCAAGCCTTATGTCAAGAGAGGTGAGATTCGGGAGGAGATAAAGAACATGATGGATACCGGAATCGTGAGGGAATCTAGCTCGCTTTATGCTTCTCCACTGGTTGTTGTCAGGAAGAAAGATGTTTCTAACAGGATGTGCGTCGACTATCGGAAGCTCAACCTAGTTACGGTCGCAGATCCAGCGCCAATGACTACGGCTGAGGACTTGCTTGGGAAGTTAGGAAAGTGCCAATATTATTCGACAATAGATCTGAGTAAAGGATACTGGCAAATACCGGTCGCTCAGGAGGATATACACAAGACCACGTTCGTGACCCCGGATGGCTGTTATGAGTTACTGCGTATGCCGTTTGGAATGAAGAACTCTGGAACAACGTTGGTTCGTGGCATGAGGGAGCTGCTTCAAGACATGGACAATGTCAAGTGCTACGTAGACAATTGTCTACACGAAGGACTGGGCTACTCATCAGCAGATGCTTGATAAACTTTTGGAAAAACTAAGACAAGCAGGCTTAGTTATTCGACCTACTAAGAGCGCATTTGGCTCGAAATCTGTCGAGTTTTTGGGACATTATATCGTAGAAAATTGCATTTCCATCAACGAGGAAAACTTGGAGAAGATACGCAGTGCGAAGAGACCCACTACAAAAAAGAAGGTTCGATCGTTCTTGGGTCTTGCCAACTACTACCGCGACCACGTACCATCATTCGCGGCAATTACGGCGCCACTAAGTGACTTGACAAAAAAGGGACTGCCGGAAAGTGTGAGATTGGAAGATGCTCAAGAAAAGGCATTTGTGACCCTACGCGCAAGCCTGGCGCGTAGGTCCATTCTGCGTCTGCCAGACCACAACAAGACTTCTATTTCGCGTACCGATGCGCCGAACTATGGACTTGGAGCAGCGCTTATGCAGGAACACGAAGGAAGATTTTTTCCAATCGCGTACGGAAGCAAGAAGCTGACATCTGCAGAGCGGAAGTATTCCACCAGCGAGAAGGAGTGTTTGGCCATTGCGTGGGGAGTATCGAAATTTCGGCTGTATCTGGCCGGTAAGCCATTCGTTTTACAGACTGACCATCAACCCGTTTTACAGACTGACCTGCAGCCGAGTGGACGAACACGAAATGGGACATGGAGTACTCTGCCAAAGCATTGTCACTCCACGCTTTCATTCCCAAGGCTAGCTCCAGACCCTTGGGTATGGGTCTGCCCAGGGCAGCCTGGGTCAAGCTCAACCGTCTGCGTTCTGGTGTTGGACGTTTCTGTTCGTCCATGTACAAATGGGGTCTCGCTCCTCTAGCGAATTGTGAGTGTGGTGCCAGTGAACAAACCGCACATCACATCATCTCACAGTGTCCCATACATCGAGCACCCCGAGGTATGTTTGGTCTAATGGTTTTGGATGACGAAACAAGATGCTGGCTGAAGTCCCTTACAGTCAGCATCTGACCCAAGCAGTTTGGTGGCCAGGGTGGTAAAAGGATAAACCCTCGGCCTTGGTCCTCCCATCTGTCTTGAAAGAAATGCCCCGCCAAACGACGACGACGAACCCCTCACTTTTCTAAAGGATGCTAAGTTTCGAAACGATCGAATTATGCGATGGGCATTAGCACTACAGGAGTACGACTACACCGTGAAGGACATTCTGGCAAAGACAATGTTGTAGCGGACTATTTAAGCCGCTTAGTGGTTGCTTCTGAAAATTGTTAATTTGTGCCGTGTTTTGAAATTGTTGTGAGAAGTAATTATGTAAATAAGTGATATCGTTTTTTATGTGTGTATTATATTTTCCGTTGATAATATTCTTAACAAGGGGGAAGTGTTTTAAATGTTTTGTCTACTGTAGAAGGTTCTAGACCAATGCGTTGTTTTCCGAAGTTTTATTCGTGGGATTGTTTCGTAACTTTGCATTATGAACTCATAATTTTCTATTGACGTAGTTTTTTCGTGAATATTCTGGACAGATCTCCCCATTACGTAATTTCACTGGGTCAAAATTTGTGCGTGTGACGTCACAATTGCATTTATGAACGTTTACCGAAGGTGCTTATTTTTGATGATATTGTTATAGGGCCTGTCAATCGCGTCACGCTTAATGTGTGGTAAACGTTCAAAACATCGCTTAATGTGGCAATCCATCCCTTCGATAGAGAATTATCTGCGTGAAGAATTTTTTTTTATAAGCTTAATTATTGCGAGCAGCGCACCACATTGCCAAACAAGACATAAAAGCTTCGGATCGTTTCGTTGCGAAATCAGTAATTTTGTTTTTGAAAAGAAGCGAACTAAACTACTCAAACACATCCAGTGAATGTAGTCAAGATTCAAGAAGCAACATTGCATTATTGTAATATTGTGGTGGAAAGAAATGGGGGTAATAGGTCACTTATCGCTTGAGGCAAAAATATTGAAACAACAATAATGGCATGTACGCTTAACCAATTTCTTTGACGCAAAGCTAGCGTCTGCGAAACGCGAAGATTATTTCATTAACTCTCTCAGCATGAATATTGGTCGTTGTTACAGCAAGCATATCACTATTCTGCGATCGCCTAAATGGCGTGCCGTGCGTTGTAGAGAATCGAACCGCCCTGCGTCGTTCGTCATGCCGAAACTTATTACAGCGAGCGGTACAGAAAATGGCTTCTTTGCTCGTGAGCGATCAGCGCTTTGACCCTTCGAGACCTTTTTGATGTGTAGCCACGAAATTTGCAAAATTTAATCATTCCGATCACGTGATATAAGGATTGCGAAAGTGGCAAAATTGTGTGGGAGAATTCTAGACTTTAAATTGAGTATGAAATTATCGTTTGAAAAATTCACAGCGCTTTATTTTTAAGCTTTAATTTTGAAATTGCGAGCAATCCTCAGTTAGTTTTTAAGTTAAATTATTTTAAGTTCTCTTTAAGTTGAATTTTAAGTTCAAATCTGGTCAGCGTATGTTTATCAAGAATCAAGTTTAATTGTTTTTAACTGGAATAATACTGAAGACTTTTAATTTCCGAGTGGTGTATGACAAAATTCCAAGGTGCCAGAAGTAAGAGTCGTACAGAGTCGAATAACTAAAAGAACTTAATGTCCTGTCCGCGAAGCCCAGGGCATTGACTAGCTGAGAAAATTACTTCCAAAATTTAAATTCGAATTCATAACAGCCGTAAAATCGAAAATCTGTTTGAAATGCCGCAAAATTGTGAGGTACCTGTCAAAAATGCTCATTTGTAGCTAAACTAAAATAGGTGGAGTACTAATTCAAACATTCATGCACACCGAAATGAATTTTAGGAAAAGTCAAGAAACTTTAATGCTCTACGTTTAACCGTTTTCTTTGTGTATCACTTTGAAAACACCGTGTGTCGAACCGACACTCCCCTCAGTTAAAATACGGTTAATGCAAGGCTCAAACTTCGCCTTATCAAGCTTCAGTTATTCATATTAACAAACAGCGCCTCAATGGCGGATCCAAGAGAAGGGCAGTGGGGGCAACAGCACCCTAACACAACAACATTTCTCTTAATTTTCTGGAAAATTCGATAAATTTCAAACGATGGATCATTTTTTGAGCGTCCCCCTCTTGAAACGAGTTTCTGGATTCACCCTAGCTGCTGCGCAATGCTAAGAAACTTGACAAATCTTTGCAGGTGACAAGCTCGCCAGGTTTTTTTAAGTGTGGAAATTATTAAGGAGGAAAGAACATGCATGGTGGAGGTGGCATGAAGCATAAAGATGGGAGAATTGTAATTAATGAGAAAGATCAAAGGAAATTATGGAAGGAACACATGGAAAAGATCTTGAATGTGGAAAATGAACGGGATCAGATAGCAGAAGCAGATATGGTTGAAAGACCAGATGAAGGAGTAACTTATGGGGAGGTGATGAAGGCTATGATAGAGATGAAATAGGGAGAAGCAGCTGGACGTTCAAAAGTAAATATGGATATGATAATAGCAAGTGGAAAGTTCGGTGTTATAATAAAGCTTTGTCAGAGAATACTGGATGGTGAAGAGTGTCAGAGAAATGAAAAACGAGTGTTGTCGTTCCAATCTTTAAAGGAAAGGGGAATGTGATGGATTGTGGAGCATATAGCGAAGTAAAGCTGCTGAAGCTTTCTTGTAGACCACTTTTTCTGTATTATATTTTTGTAGACCACTTTTTCTCAAAAAGTTGAACAGTGCGCCCCTGGGCCAGGGTGCAATTTTGGAGTTTTTGCAAAGGTAAAAATAAATTAGCTTACTCGGTATTTCCATTTCTATCGACGCCTTCCACTGGAGCTCGTCCCATAATCATAATAGGGAACCCTTCTCGAAGAAACTTGGATTTCTGAAAAAAAGCAAAAAAATTTAATATAAATGTTTGATATGCATTTTAAGCAAATAAAACTGATCGATCTGTCTCAAGCAACGATGGATCGCGCGAGAGTGGGCTTGAAATAAATAATTATGACAAATAAAGTTTGGTGTACATTGCACAACGACTGATTGAAGGCAAATATGATTTTACGAAGGTTTAAAAACAATATTATGCAAAGCACAAGATTCAAATAAAATACAAAAATTTTCAAGAACTTTTCAACATACACAACCCTAATGAGCTATCACAGCATCATAGGAATATCTTAGTTGTGAATGTGACTTATGCATGTCCCACCTTATTTTCTTTACCTAACCCGTATTGGTTAATACCCGTATTAATAGGTTAATACGAGTTAGGTAAAGAAAATAAGTAGGGACATGCATAAATCACATTTACAACTAAGATATTCCTATGATGCTGTGATAGCTCATTAGGGTTGTGTATGTTGAAAAGTTCTTGAAAAATATTGTATTTAAAAACAATAGTGAAGAAAAATTCTATACAGTGCAAAAACTCTTGTAAGGTCTTTCATGAAGCAAAAAAAGCCTAGCGTTTTCACGTATTTAATCATTTAAATTTTTCTGTTATTTAATAGCCTAATTTTTACCTACTGTTTCGTGGCGGGCTTGTTTGGGAGCTAAACTCACTGCTCATGACTTAGCGGAAGGAATAGCTGTTTGGAATAAAATCAATTAACCCAGTTCTAGATATTTCCGATCAACAATATTTCACATCAGCAAAAATTAAAGGACGTAGGCTACTTTTATAGAACGCAGCAGTAAAATGTTGTTTTACTTTTGTGCTTACAGTAATTTTGATCCCAGTGTTTAATCTTGCAACTTGCTTCTCATTCAAGACATGCCGTAATTAAGAATCTCACGTTTTTGTCCTGTCTTTTTTTTTTTTTTATTTAGTAGCATGTTTATCCTCCTATCATGAGAAAGCGATCAATGCGCTATACGAGCTCGCTTAGGAGTTGATAGCCATCTGTCTACCACACCAAGATGGGGGAATCCTGCTAAGTGTCTTTCCCAGCGGCACAACAAGTAAACTTGCCGGCTTGTTCTCCACACTGTCCCTTTAATGCTGAATGTCAAGCGGGGAAGCTGTGAATATGCTCTGAATATTGCAGGGAAGCTGTGAATATTGTTCATGCATGAAAAATCCTTTGAATCTCTATTTGTCACTATTCAATTTGAAGGCAGAAGACTGATTTGTGGCACTGTCTATAGACAGCCTCGGAATGATAATCTGAGACTGACCTGCTTTTTTCAAAACCTGAATATGGTACTAACTGAAATAAGTAAAACCAAAAACAAATATTTTATAGTGGGAGACTTTAATTTCAACTTGCTAAATCTCTTGGACAAAAATACTGAAATGTTCACTGATGCTATGTTTAACAACAACTTCTACTCTCTCATTAATAAACCTACCAGAATTACTGACTCCCATAGTTCTACCATTGATCATATCTGGACTAATATTATGGTTACTAATATTACGAGTGGCATTATTGTGCATTGTGTTGCCGATCATTTACCAGTCTTACAAGTGTGTAAGTTTGGTGAATTAAAAATTTGTAGTGTACCTAAAACTAAATCTTTTGCCCTATGCAACATTCAAAAATTCAAGTCCTCACTAGAAACCGCTGATGTTAGTGATATTTTTGACCGTACTGATCCTGATAGTTGCTTTAAAATGCTACACGACTTATTATTTGATCAATTTGATAAAAACTTTCCTTTAACAAAACCTGCTAAAAGTAATAAACGCTGTGATTGGTATGACCTAGAATTGAGACGTCTCATGTTAAAAAAAGATAGACTATACAAGAAGTTTCTTTCGAGACATGACCAAGCTTCTAAAACTCGGTATCAAAAAATTAGAAACCATTATTTCCATCTGATAAGCGTAAAGAAGAAAAAATCTTACTTACAAAAATTTAAGAATTGGCACAATAACGTGAAGAAAACCTGGCGATGCATTAATAATCTTTTTGGAAGGGGTAGATCAGGCTGTGCCGCATCAACTTTTTGCATTAACGGTGAAATGACTTGTGATCCAACATTCATAGCTCATGGATTTAATGACCACTTCTCAAACATTGCTGTTGACCTGGTAAACCAACTCCCAAAATCTTCTCAACATTTCAAAGAATACCCAACCGCGGCCAACTCTTCTTCAATTTTCTTATACCCTACATCACCTTTTAAAGTCAAGCAACATATTAATGAAACATCCCCAAAGTTTAGTGCAGGTTGGGATGAAATGCCTTCTGCCGCCTTAAAATATCTACCCGATTGTATCATTTAACGTTCTGAGCTATATCTTTAACCTATTCCTTCGTCAGGAAAAATTGATCTCCTCCTTTAAGCATGCTAAATTAATACCTGTTTGCAAAAAGGGTGACTCGAAAATCCTGACCAACTACAGGCCTATCAGCCTTCTCCCTAGTTTTTCAAAGATTTTAGAAAAAATAGTTTATAAACGTTTGTATTCCTTCTTCAGTCGCTTCAATTTATTTTCAAATTCCCAATTTGGCTTCAGGAAGGGTCATTCTACATCTCACGCTAATTGCTTGCTTATTGACAGGGTTACAGCAGCATTTGAGAAAAAACTTACGACTCTGGGCATCTTTCTAGACCTTTCAAAAGCATTTGACAGGATTGACTATAAAATTCTATTGCATAAACTCAGGCACTATGGCGTCAGAGGTACAGCTTTGGACTGGTTTGAAAGCTACCTAACTGGACGTACCCAACAAGTATGTATTAACGACCATGCTTCTAACAATATCAATGCAATTAATTTTTCCGTTCCTCAAGTTTCTATTCTTGGCCCCCTATTGTTCAGTATATACGTAAATGATTCCCCAACTGTTTAAAAAATGGAACCAGTTTATCCTTTGCTGACGATACAAGCATTCTGATAAGTGGTAATAATGCTAAATCAATCTTTGAAAAAGGCAATCAAGAATTAGATAATGTTGATAACTGGTTAATTGCCAATAAGCTCTCACTCAACGCTAATAAAACCAAGTGTGTGTACTTTAGGACTGTAAACCCAAAACCCCCTCCATGTGCCTTAAAGTTAGTGTAGAAACAAATCAATAGAAAGAGTGTCGTCAATCCGATTCCTGGGAACAGTTATCAATGAAAACTTGTCGTGGAGAGATCACATGCTATCTTTAAAAAACAAATTAAGAGCTACATTGGGCGCCGTAATTAGAGTGAAGCCTTTCCTCAATAAAAACGCTTTATTAGTAATTTATCATTCGTTAATGCTAAGCCACACCAGATACTGCATTACTAATTGGTTCCATGGCAATTTAGCTATAGGTAGTCAATTGCAAAATATCTGCAATAAATTCATTCGCTTGTCCTTCAGTCTAGCTAGTGAAGACGATATTTTACCATTTATGAGACGGCATAATTTATTAACGATAAAAGATATATTTAAACACAATGTAGCAGTAATTATGTATAAATATCATCAAGGTGCTCTTCTATCTGCGTTTTTGACGATATGTTTCGGTCCAAACTATCTTCAATTAAAACTCGTAGCAACAGTCAGTTAGTTCCCGCTTTCTGCCGTAGTACGGTAAGCCAACAATCCATACGATACGTCGGGCCGAAAGTATGGAGTGAAATTCCAATCGCCATTAGAAAATCCCGGACAATCAGTGCGTTAAAAAAGAAATTGAAACAGTACTTCATAAATGGCTATTAGACTGTCCAGTGTCCATGGCTGTATCTCTGCACCTCTCCATTTCATTTCGTAACATATTGTAATAGTGTGTTAAGCCAGCAACCTGTCTCTGGATATAATATTGCCATTGTTATTATTATAACAGTATCTTTATTTTATTATTATTATTGTCATTTTTTTTTTTCTTGTTTCAAACAGACATTGCTTCGTTTTGCCTTTTTGTACTTACAGGTGATCAACTGACCTACATGCAATTTCGGACAGACTTCTACATTGTGCATCCTGTTTCCAAACACCATCTTACGCCTTTGGACATCGGATATGCGTTTTTATTTTATTTATTTATTTATTTTTTTAGGCTTAAAATTATGTGAGATGGCAAGACCTGGAAGTATCCGGCCGATGCCAAATTTAGCTTGCTTTAACATTGCTATATTTAGTATTATTTCTGCTCTGTCGGTCGGTTCTGCTCTAAAGTTTTTGCCATCTTGAGACATCACAGACTTCTGGAAACGACTTAGCTCACTGGTTCTCGAACATCTAGCTTCATGACACGGGATGTTTTTAAATCGGTGGTCTGGCTGGACAGGATTTCTTTTGGTAGGTTTCTTTGCCTGTTGGGCCTTTAAGGGTTCTCTATTATCGGCAGCGCTCGGGGTAATTAAGGCGGGTCTTACGTGTTTCATTCTTGCTTCTGTTCTTCGTTAGCTTATCAGTTTTATAAGCGCTGCTACGACTTGGATTAACCTTAAAAGGCCACTCACTGTCATGCTTTCCTACCATTGCACCATAGCATGGCAGTGTAGAATCTGTGACTCTCTTTGCTGTCTTTTTTATCTGACCGTCGTTTCGTTTTTTCCTTTCTGTGCTGTATGTGTGTGAGTGCTCTTTTTCTTTATTTGATAAATCTCTATTGTCGGGTGCTGCAACCATGCTTCTCATGTTACTTTTCTTGATCTTTTATTCTGCCCTTGCATGTTACAACGTTTATCGTTTTGTTGCTTCTTCCCTTTTCTCGTGCTGTCCAATTATACTGTATATTATTTTTGTATATTATTCTTGTGTTGACGGTACGGAAATAAAAGACACTAACTAACTAACTAACTAATACCATTTTTAAAGTCATTGGTTTGACCCTAACGGAATCAAACCCGAGTCTACAGCTTCAGAGACAGACGCTCCATACCACTGAACCACTCGGCCATCTGAGCTGTTAGATTTCTGTCTTGTTATTTGCTTGTTTGCAACGGAGCTATAGGTTCTATGATTAGATACAGGAAATGTTTTTGACACGAAGGCTTGGTCATTTTGACTTTTGTAAGTCAAAGTAAGAACTACGTTGGAAAAGTAGCGTTTTAAGTTTGTTAAAAGAGCTAACCGTTCAGATGGCCGAGTGGTATGGAGCGTCTGCTTCTGGATCGGTAGACTTGGGTTTGATTCCGAGTCGGGTCAAACCAATGACTTTAAAATTGGTATTCACAGCTTCCCTGCTTGACGTTCAGCAATGAAGGGACAGTGTGGAGAACAAGCCGGCAAGTTTACTTGTTGTGCCGTTGGGAAAGACACTTGACGGAATTCCCCCATCTTGGTGTGGTAGACAGATGGCTGGCAACTCCTAAGCGAGCTCGTATAGCGCATTGATCGCTTTCTCGTGATAGGAGGATAAATATGCCAATAATAATGATAAAATGATGCAATGGCCAAGCCACATAGAGAGGACTTTTAATTTTATAGCAAAACTAATAGTGAAGACATTATTAGCAAAATTGAAGATTTTTTGTGGACACTTGAAAGGTATGTTGATTACTAACTAATACAATATGTGTTTTACAATTTCTTGAAATCTAATTACTATGACGAAGGCTCTCCAGTCATTAATATTTGGCCTAGGTACGTCATCGTTTATTGCTCAACAACTTTTGTCACTGTTTGTAAGCATAGACATATGCAAAGATTTACTGCAGGTATAACGCACCTGTTTTCTGAACCCGTAAGTTTGAAACTGAGCTTAGCATTGTTCGTATTTGTGGGGAGTCGTTGGACTAAGGCACTTAATGTAATTCTGCTTTACCTACCCCTCCGTTTCATGATGTAGTGTGACTACAATTTGTACGCTGCGCTTGGATTGGAACTGAACTGGCTTGGGCTCAAATAATTTGGCAATTATTTTAATGATACTTCGTATGTGTGTGTAACTTGTGTAAACGTTGGGCATGAAAGTAACTCATACAGCAGTGTTTTTTATTCACGCTTAATTGAAACTTCTTGTCTCAGGATTTTATTAGTGTTTTTATTGAAGTCGTTAATATTTGCGTGAGGGTTTACATTGTGTTTGTTTTCAGAAACCGCTTCCTTTTATAATGCTATTGCCATTGCTCATGCGATTGTGACTTAAACTTGTCAATTAACATCAATACCATCGTGCGGTAAATCGAATCGATCGCAGGATAGGAGGCGCGTTGACAATCAAAGTCCCAGTTCTTCTGTTTGGATCCCAGCGAACTCAGCCCTATCGCTGGAAGAAGGATTCAGTCCGCAAAAGCAGCGCTGTAAGTGTACATGCTTTTCGTACACTGTATTAAGCCATCAATAAACACCATATTACACCGCAAAAGTATTTAGGTACTTTTTACCCAAAGTACTTGGGTGCTGATTGTGGGCACTGAGGCTGCGTACAGTGTGCAGTCATTTCATACGTCATATGAGTGCCTTCCAATACCATACGTATCAAGTACCTTCGCAGTCGTCTCCTTTCAAGAACTTTGATCCTTTTTTGAAGGAACCTCTGATGTCTTATCATACTCAAAATTCTAGTTCGTGTATAAAACAGCAACTGAGAAGCAATCTTTTGTTGATGGCAGTTAAGAAAATACATCATTTTGGGACATTATTACTCATTGTTGGGGTTATGCAGCGTTCAACCCAAAGCATTTTTTTTGGCAACAGGAATAACCAACATGGTATTGGTACTTGTGTGAATTTTGGACAAGAATTATTTTGCACAAGTTTTAATTTTGCATAAAAGAAATACGCCATAAAGTTTTTGAGTGTTACTATATATTTGCTGAGTTTCGTTTAGATAAATCTTGCATTTTCCAAAAATTCGGTTCGTGATAATACCCACAAAATTTTGCAGTGCACAAGAAATAAATGGATAATTGTATGTTGCGAAAATAAGGCAATTATTCCAACAGCTGTCATAACTACGTAATAAAAAGCAAGATAAGTCTATATTGTTTTACTATAAGTTTTGAAAAGCAGACGTTTAGCTAGGTAGATCAACAAACAATGCCGATAGCCTTTAAGTTGTAAAACCGTCACTTAAAACTAAGAAGCAAAATATATGCCCGCGGCCGGATTTACCAATAGGCTAAGCAAGCTGAAGCCTAGGGTCTCGGAGAAAATTAGGGGCCTCATTACGAACAAAGAAGACCTTTTTTTGCTCTTCCAATCAGTGCGATGAAATAGCCTACAGGGCCTCGCATTGTTTAAATCCGGCCCTGTACATGCCTATTATTGTAGTATCATAAACAAGCCTAACTTTAGGCGGCCAACTTAGCACAAAAACGCACCATGTCCACGAACAACATGGAAGTTTGATAACAAAAAACAAAACGGGCTGAAGAGGTGTTTTTTAGTACGCGAGCACAGAGCTTTTCGGTAATGATTGTTTTGCTATTTTAACACCCGCTCCAACACCGGCTTTGTTTGGTGTAACGCAGAGCATCTTGAAATTTTTGATACCCATTTTCAACCGATCAGGAACTGTTAAAGCTTTTGGAAGACTCAAACTTGGATCAGTGGCTGCTGGTGAAGAACAATATCGGGGGAGCAGCAAATTTTTATCGGAAAGCAACACTTACAGACGCCAAAAATTTGCATTATAATCGCGTTTTGCACTGTCCCCTTTTGTATAAAGGCGACAAGCAATTTTTTTTCCACCGCCTTTGTCAGATTATTTAGCTGCCTATTGACCCTGCTGCGGCCACTTGCATCAGTATCGCGTGTCGCTTGCCGACCGTCGCATGCCGGTAAAAGCATCTACAACGCGTTGCAAACCTGATATACATAACTGCTCGTATTGTTTAAAAAGTAGGCATACTGCTGTAATATTTGCAACGTAAACGTAGGTCTACTATTGTAATTGGATGTACTGTAGGGCAGGGGTCGGCAACCTTTTGAAAACAGCGTGCCATTTTTTGATGGTGTCAAGATAGCAACTTTTCCGCGTGCCAAACGGTTACCCTATTTTCCTCTGAAAAAATCTGTGCATACCAAAAAAAAAAGTTTTCACGTCGGTAGAGGTCCCATTTACTCAGAAATACCTCAATGATTGAGTAACTTTTGAACCCACAACACTGACACTCCCTCATAGATTCAAAAGTAAAATTGTTAAATTTTAAGAGCTTGAACTTTGCTTGCGCACGGAATCGCTTCGCGTGCCATGCAAAACCTTACGGCGTGCCGCATTTGGCACGCGTGCCAGGGGTTGCCGGCCCCTGTTGTAGGGTATATTTGGCTTTGCATTTAGACTTGTACCTAATACCAAGTAGGATATGTTTCAGCTTCAACTGAGTAAAAACTGCAACTTTATTCCGCTTTGAGCTTGAAATCCCTAGCCTAGAGTGTGACTTGCACGACTAAAACTTTCATAGGCTCTCAGTGAATACTCCAGCATAGATTAACCCAGAGGTGGGCGTTTCGAGATTTGAAGCACAAGTTATGTAAGTTCTACAAATTGCAGAACTTGTGAAGCGCTTAAACATATTAATTTTAATCGTCACGCAACTTGCGCTGCACTCCAAGCAAAGTAATCGCTGCTTGCGCTTTATTGCGTTGCGAACTGAAAAAAAAAAAAACGATTTAGCTTGCGCTTTATTGTGCTGCTATAACTGTAAAATGTTGGTTGCGTTGTGAATGCGCAAGTTGTTCAAGTTAGAAAAAGCAATGATTGTTTATGTAAAAATTGGTTCATTTACAGATTGAAGGTCAGTTCACACCAACTGCGAATTATATAGTTGGTTAGTTAGTTGCATGTTTATCCTCCTATCACGAGAAAGCGATCAATGCGCTATACGAGCTCACTTAGGAGTTGCCAGCCATCTGTCTACCACACCAAGATGTGGGAATCCCGCTAAGTGCCTTTCCCAACGGCACAACAAGTAAACTTGCCGGCTTTCTCCACACTGTCCCTTTAATGCTGAACGTCAAGCAGGGAAGCTGTGAATACCAATTTTAAAGTCATTGGTTTGACCCGACTCGGAATCAAACCCGAGTCTACAGCTCAAGAGACAGACGCTCCATACCACTTGGCCATCTGAGCTGTTATTGTCCGATTAATTGCACTGCAAAATTTCACCAAATTTCTACGTGAGCATTTAACTGAAATATTTTTTTTTGGCTGTTCTACAAAGCATCTTACGATTGTTTTCTAGAATGCCGTGTAAAGTGACGTAGTTTCACGTCATAACCTCCAACTGTTTCGCCGCCAAAGTTGTTTTCTTGCGAAAAATCGTATCGTATTCGGTGTAAACGCATCAATATCAAAACAGTAATTTTGAGGACAAAGTGTTCGAGTTTTCATTTCCGAAAATTTTAAAAGATGTGTAATTATTCGAAAAAGTATTGTATTTACAGTTTTTGTGGCGGAAGTTGCGCTGCGCTTCAACTCTCTATAAAATTTGAATGCCAAAGTTACGGTGCTATTTTACTTCCGTAAAAAAATAGTTGCGAAACTTGCGCTGCGCTTCAACGCTTTATTAGATTTTAATAGCCTACGAAAGTTGGGTAGCGCTTCTTAATTATTTTAAAAGTCAGATTGCGCTAGTTGCGTTACGTTTCATTAATTTTAAAATTTTTTACGATTTTCCGCGCTGCGCTATAGTGTATGCAGAAAAAATGCCCTATGGATATTGTGGCCCATAGGATATTTTTGTCTAAAGAAGATCGAACTAATCGCGGGATGAAAGATCTTAGCCTGTAAGGTATTTTATTTTTAAATTTCAATTAAAAAGCGACAAAATATCACACAAATTTCTTCACCAGCGTAAGCCTCGTCAAACAAATACCAGTCCAAATTTTCTTCGTATAATTTGATTTTCTAAATAATTTATGGAACAGTCGTGCTGATGCCCTCTAGAAATGTGTCGTTTATGTTATTCGACTAAGTGTTCGAAACGCCACACCAGCCTCTTTCACTCCAGTTTCAATCAAAACTACAGAAGACGCACAAGTGTACCGTTAAATTACAAACGAATAAATTTTTTCCAACTTCACAATTTTTCAAAAAGCTCTGTGCACCACCTCAAAATGCTGTTGTGCCCATTTAGAGGGACATTTTTAGACAAAAAATCCTATTTACAATTAATTATAGGCCTTTATCGAAAAAGAAATCTTGCGCAAGCCAAATTCGTGTTATCTGAACCGGAAATGTTGTAAATGGGATTAGGGATAAACTCTTCAATATGAAATAGATGAAATTGAATAGTATTGCATAATTCTAAAAATTGCATTTAAGAAAAATCAGCATCATCTATTTTTTGCAGGTTTGTTCAGGAGTTGCTGCAGCTCCGCAGCCCCTGTGGCCTGTACATGAGCCGTCACTGACACGGGTAATATGCATCGAAGTGCTAAGCCCCAACCAGCCAAACCTCTGCATCACGGCAACCAATGGGAAGTAGCCTACGATGCAAAAATTAAAGAAAATTACAGAAGTAGACAATCACCTGCTAAAAAGCTATAAAATTGCGAAGAATTACATTCACTTGCAAGTGGAATGAATTTTACAAATGTAATTTTTGTTAATCGTGAATTGCAGTTATAGCACAATAATCTAGAATAAAAAGCACTAAGTCGTAGCAAAAGGAACACGGCTATAGGTAGTTAATTCGGCTATCCATATTCACTTAAATCTAAAACTAGCAAACATTTTGCCTTTAGAATCCCCAGAACTTACTAGCAGCTGTATGTTACAAACATTCAAAAATTACTCCGAGAAAATCCAAAACAAATCATAAGTTTATTTACCGCAGGGTCGTTGGACTTCACCGCTTCAATGAGAACAGGGTCACGACAGAGTCCATAGCAGTCAGATCGTGTAATAAACTTTCTACGAGAATTTCTTTCTGCACTGACATCATTACCTAAAAATTTAACTGTTGTAGCCGACATCATAACTATTACACGGCTTATTGTGCATTAGATCAGTGGATCCCAACCTTTTTATATCAGTTTACAAGGAAAAACTAAACAAAATGTTTGCAGACCAGCAACCAAAAAGTCGCGACTAGTATAAACATATGCCGATAAATATCATCGTATTAGTTTACCACCGTTTAATTAATGGCACAACGTAATTCAACATGTCGGCATTGGCTACCGGTACATATTCAAACACAAACTTTAGTTAATTCCAACAATAATGCCGATTTCTGGACATACTATAGCACAAAATCGAAGTTAGTGTAAAATTCGTTGTTGCTTGGATGCCGATATGAAAGACAATCAAGAAATCAGTTGATTTTTTCGTTTTGTTTTGATAAAAGCCAGAGATGAAACCACTGATGAAATAAAGATGAAATAGTGAACAAAAAAAAGCACACAGTTACGGCCATGAGCACTGTTCGACCATTTATGTGACTAGGATGGTGAAATATGAAAGATAGTAGTAGTACCTGTAGTGTCTTTTATTTCCGCACCGTCAACACAATAAAAGAATACGATAAGAGTAGGGGAATAAAACGCGGCACAGGAAAAGGGAAAAAGCAACAAAACGATTAACGCTATGGCATGCTGGTAGGAGAAGAGGAGTTAACAGAATACAGGAGTGGGCATGGTTGCAATACCCAGGTCGGGAGCAGAAATTTCGAAAAAAATAAAAGAATAAGCTAAAGTCGATAAAAAACGACGGTCAGACAAAAAAGACAGCAGAAGCATTGCAGCTACCAACACCGCTATGTTATAGAGCAAGGGTAGGTAACATAACAGTGGGTGGTCTACTGTGGTTATTCCACCTCCAAGCAGCTCGACAGAAATAAAATAAAAATGAAAAGGGAGTTTAGATGGACTAGTACACTGAGGACTATTAGAACTGTTTCGACAGAGAGAACCACAGAAGATCTGACAGGCAAAGAAACCTACCAAAAGAAATCCTGCCCAGTCAGACCACAGGCTTAAAAATAATCAGTACAATAAAGAGTCCAATCATTTGAGAACCCGTGAGCTAGACCGTTTCGGGTAGCATGTGATCTCCAAGGTGGAAAGAGCTTCAGGGAGGGAGCCTAAGTTACTACAAGAAGCAAAAACAAAAATACATAAAATAAAAATAAAAACGAAATAAAAAAAAGAAATAATAATAATAAATACGAAATAATGGCTCCTGGAGGATTTAGACACGGATAGCTCCTGCCATCTCAATCAATGTAAGCTTTAAAAAACAACAGAAAATAAGCCTATAAATCAATTCCCAAGACCAAATGCAGAGAAGATAACAGGGGACAGAAGACCAATTCAGATTTGTACGTTTGCAGCTGAGGAGCGCTGAGGAGATCGAGCTCATAATGTCCTCAAAAATTGCGATCAGCGGCCGATGAAATTAAATGAAATGCTCAAAATCTAAATCTCAAAATCTAAATCTAAAATCAAAAGCAGCTGTGGGTGTTCTTTCAAAAGCAGTTTTTAAAGCATAGATAAGCGCACGATCGTTGATTTGGTAAAAATAAATTTGATTAAATAGCTAGTTAACGCGTAAAAGAGAGTTTTAAAATGCCAACTGAATTAACTTAATCAGACCAAGTTGATCAATCTTCTTTAACATTTACTGCTCACTTGCTTTCTTCACATCTGGTATTCGTAATCGTCACTTTTTTGTTTTAAAAATTCCCAAAAAATATTTTCAAATAAATATTTTGAAAATTTTAACGCAGTAAAAATGACTGTAGGGTAGAAAGCACATATTTGCACAGACAATAGCGAGCGACGTGGTCTAGCGATATCGCTCGCTAAATACATATTCTGCGTGACAGGTTCGATTCACGGCTGGAGCTGATCGCATTTGACGCCGCGTGGCTGTAGACTGGAAGAGCGCAAGTTCACTTTGCAGTCTACCTCAATTTCTTGATTTTTCTGTTTCATATAATTTGAAAAAAATAGTTGCAGTTAAATATCTAAATAGTTATTTCCGATATTACCAATAATCACAAACGTATCCCACAAACTATTCTTTTCTACGATTAATTTAAAAAATCTGAATGCAATAAGGTAGGTTGCAATACGAACAGTACATGAGCAGTGAGCAAGGTTTCATGCTTTTGTTTTACTAAGGTAGTTGGAGCGGCTTATATTTACAAATCTCAAAGTCAAACTTTAGCCACTCAAAATCAGCACAAAATATTCCGATCGACAAGTAGGCCTGTCTTACTGATGTCAAACAATGAAAAAATCCCAGCTAGGCAGATTGGACTTCCAAACAGCGGAAAGTATTTGAGGTGTTATGCTTGCACTAACCAACAACAATGATAAGGTTTCAGAGTTCGAAATGGTGTGCATATTACCTTGTGGGCTATAGTTTGTGGGACTCTGGATAGCATCCTATTTTTAAGATTATCACGTCGGGGTCACCAAATGTGGGACTCTGGGTAGCACACGATCTGACTCCAAACAGATATATTGGTTTTGTTACTATGCAGCATACATCGTTACCAACATGCGGAGTACATGAAGACATAATATCTGTTATATCCAGTTAACAAAGATCCGTACATATATATTAGCTGATTTCCTGTTCAGTATGTAAGAGCATTAAAAGAGATATCATCAAAGCAGCGGTATGGCATAACGCGAATATCGTATAGCCATCTAATGGAGTTATCATCATTGTATAGCAAACGAATTATATGATGACTAAGTTCCAAAGGCGAATGCAGTAGCAGTGAGCGGTATATCGGTAGTGAATAATCACGCGGTGAATAATTAGGCATCGCAATTAGGCAAAGTACTGCAACCACGTAATGCATTGCGATTGGACAAATAAAGTGTTTTTATAAAGTCCCATCGATACCACTACAAGTTCATCACTAAAGCTTACGCCTTGCACGACCTGAAAGATTGCAGAATTAAAGCCTATAGCAAGAGTTCTCACCTATTTTTAAGATTTCCAGAATTTCAGCTGTAAATCCAGCAAACACGGTGTTAGGAGCTACGTCAGGAGAAGACGTGATGTTAACAATATAAGCGTAGTTGCTGCAAAAAAACATAACTTTACGTTACAGAAAAGCTTTTCAAGCTGAATAATGAATATGCACATTGAAAAAATGTACTGAGATAACCGCCAATGGTTCAAGATTAATGGTATTGGTTTGACGGCACTTCAAAAAGTTTGAAAGCAGAAAGTACAATACAGCGTTAATCCAATCGGCACATTCAATATTAAAGCTATTACAAAATGATTTGGATGCAAACGTTTTTTTGGCGGGGTAACTACAGCCCTTTGAATCCTCTCAGTGTTTTTGTTCCCAATCACTAGTTCCATTCTTGGATTAGAAATTCCCGCGGCTTTGAAATTGTGCTTGCACGTGTGCTTCACAAACTCGTACGTCCAAATTTTTGACTCACTTTTCATAACTTTAGTCTCAAAGCACAGATAGGGCAGCATGTTGCAATCTGACATCAGTTATCAGGGGAAGATTTTTTTTTAATTATTTAGAAAAACAAATGAGTTTTTGTACTTTTATTATGAACGGAAACACACTTTTTAAAATAATAATATACTCACAACATTTTTGACCGCTATTTTTTTAATTTTAGCTTCTTTTATTAGTTTATTGCGATGAGCTTTTACCAGTATTAAGGGGCAATGGTGTCAGATAACCTACTGCTGAGAACTCGTGAGAAGCTCGTTCATTTGCAGCACATTGTGTAGACCAGTGATTCTCAGACTTTTCTGAACCGTGGTCCCCTTGACAGTGTCGCTAAAAGATGGTGGCCCCTGGAGTGTAATTTTAAAAGTCCTGATCCAGAAATGAAAATGTATTTGTTTCTACGCTCGTGGTTCCCCAAAAAACACTCCGTGGCCCCCTTGGCGAGGGCCACGGTTGAGAACTTCTGGTGTGGGCCATCATTTATCGCTATTACAATTTTCACCGCTTCGCAGTTTATTTGATTTACTAGTTATTTTCAGAAAGTATCATGGTCTGCTGTAAATACATAGCCACCACCAAATTTATTCCGTTGTTTTCTCTCCTTTGAAGGGTTTGTTAGCAAACGCATTCTCCCACATGGTGATTTGGAGTTTCTTCCAGGTTGCATTTAAAACATGCAGTTAACACCAAGGGTGGAAACCTGACTACTTGGCGTTAGGGTGTCGGTTTCAGTTTCGGTGTGTTGAAACCCGGATGTCAGGCTTCAGTTTTGGTTTGGTTTCACGGCTGCGGAAAAGTAGGTTCCGGTTTCAATTTTGCTTACGCACAGCCTCGGTTTCTGGGTTTCAGTTTCAGTTTAAGTTTTATCCAAGAAAACTATTTTATTTTGAATACGGATTATTTAAGTGTTATACTTCTTGGCGTTTTTGTTTTATTACGATGATAAGTAGCAGCTCAGATGGCCGAGTGAGGAGAGCAATTGCTTCAGAAGTTGCGACTTAGATATAGGTAATTCCGAGTCCGGTGAAACCAAAGACTCAAAAATTGGTCTTCACAGCTTCTCTGTTTCACCCTCAGCATTAAAGGACTGTACTGGTGATGATGGTGATGACAATTTTTTAAAACCTTATACCTTACAAAATTTTGAACAGGTTTTAATTTCAGTTTAGATTTTGACGTTTCAAGAAAAAACGGTTTTGGTTCAAGTTTAGGTTTTCAAAAATTTGGCTGAATAGGAGTCAGTTTCAGTTTGGGTTTCAAAAGTTTCCTCTAAATCCGGGTTTTTAAGTTTGGGTTTAGGTTTGGGTTTCCACCCTTGGTTGACACTGAATGCCCAATGGTGCTTCTGCGTTTCTGTGAGTTAAAGTGATAGTAAGGACTTGCAAAATTACATTTTTAGTTTAGACCCAAAGTCATGAACTTAAGCGTGGCGAAGCCCAACCCACATTTTCTTTTGTGTTAAAATCATTCTTTTGTCAGTTCAAGATGTCCTACTTCTTTTAAGGCTCCAATCTCTTATTACAAGTTTAATGAATTAAATTGTTTGAACAGCAAAAAAGCTTCTGAATCTGATAATATTGCCCCTTTCTTTATTAAAGCTGCTTCACTTGTCATTGCACCGTAATTGACGTATTTTTTGGAGTTCATGTTTAACCATGGCTTATTCCCATACATTCTGAAAATAACTAAAGTCATACCAATCTTTAAATCTGGTGATAAAAGCCTAACCGAAAACTATAGACCAATCTCCCTCCTACCAGTTTTTTCTTATGTTATTGAAAAGCTAATTAAAGTTAGAATTTCGAGTTTTGTTAACCGCCACAATATTACTTATGATCGGCAAGGTGGTTTTCGGAAGAAGCACACCACGCTTTATCCTAGGGGTGGCCAATCTGTGGCGCATGCGCCATACGTGACGCATTGGCTACTTAAAAGTGGCGCATTGCACCTTTTTGATGACAAGCCACTTCTACTCACTGATTTTTTTATTTGCCCTTCACCGATATTTCTCAGTGGAAAACAAAACATCTGAGGGCGTGAAGACCTTTTTTTACTTCTTGCTCTCCACAGACATTGTCAGTGGAAAACAGGACGTTTGAGGGCATAAGCGCACGCAGGGAAGCCACGGCACCATGCCCCCCCTTTGGCCCTGTAATAAGGTGCTAAGTCCTAACTTTCAATCTCTAATTTCTCAAACTAATGATGGTTGTAGCCTCCTTTCACTTATTTTAGCCAAGCTTCTGCTTTTAGACATAAACTGCGAAAATATTTTTGCATTGTCCGTAGTGACTGCACTGACAGCACGCCCTTTTTCGATAAAAAAAGTGTGCTAAAATGAGTGATTTTTTATATGGAAACCGTAAAAATCTGTTGGCGACTGGGGGTTTCACCCCCAGACCCCCGGTTGTGGCCCCCCATTTTCCAAATCCTGGGTGCGCCACTGTCTGAGAGCGTGAAGTGAAGACCTTTTTTCTTGCTCTTCACCGATATCGCACGCCCTTGTTTTAAAAAAACTGAAAGGAAATGGATGCTTGATGTGGCGCATCTAAATTAAGGATGAAAAATATTGGCGCATGGAATCAAAAGGTTGGCCACCCCTGCTTTATCCCCTTGTTGATACAGTTAGTGAATGTTATGATAATATTAACGATGGAAATTTATCTTGCCTTAAGTCCCTGGACATAAAAAAGCATTTGACACGGCAAATTTGGATATCTTGTTGGACAAACGCGACTTTTATGGCTTAAGGGGTCCTTGTCACAAACTCCTCACTAGTTACTTAACTAACAGAAAGCAACATGTTGAGCTAAATGGCAATAAATCGAGCTTAGTTGATGTTGGTGGTGGACTTCCTCAAGGATCAGTCCTTGGGCCGCTACTGTTCATCCTCTATATCAATGACATGGTAAAGGCTTTGCATACAACGCCAAGACGAACGATTTCTGTTTATTGTTGAGCTCAAAAAGCTTCCACGATCTCCAAGAACTAGGAAATTCTGAATTAAGCAAACTGAAACCCTGAATGGATGCTAATAAACTAACTGCTAACCCTTAAAAATCGAAATGCATTATTGTGAACTCTAAATTAAGACACCCGCAGACATGCTTATCGCTGCTTTATAACAACACTCAAATGAATTGTTGCAATTTTTTAAAATACTTGGGAGTTGAACTTGATAACAAACTAAATTTTTTACCCCACCTTTCCAGCATTGAATCAAAGTTATCTCGAAATGTCAGCATCCTAGCAAAGCTGAAACATTGCCATCCAACCACAGCCTTATTAACGCTATACTATGCTTTTATCTATCCACATATTTTGTATGGTATTATACTCTGGGGCTTTGCATATTCTTCCCACCTAATCAAATTGCAGGTGGTTCAAAATTATGCTGTTCGTGCAATCTGTTCCTTAAATTGCCAAGAGCACGTAACTCCATATTTTTTTTTTGTTGTAATATCCTGAAAATAAAAGACGTTGCAGAGTTACAAACCGCTAAATTTATGCATAAATTTACCAATCAAACTTTTTAAAAATATTTTCTTGCGTATTTTCGTCGGGTCTCCGCGACACACAATGGCGGTACAAGGTCTTCTACAAGTGATAAACGAAATTTACCCTCGTTTAAGGTTAACCGAGCACAAAAATCAATGAAGTACCAAGGACCTAAAGTGTGGAACTCAATTCCAACACCAAATCAATGTTCACAATTTAAAAAATTCTCATTAACGTATCGCGACCAGTTACTGGCTACTTATAAAAATTAATCTTCCTAAAGGTTCTTGCGGCTAAAAACCAAACCAGGAAATTTCTGCTGCCACAAATGGCTCACCGTGCCTAAACCACTTTCGACGATACTACCGAAATACCTTGATTGAGCGCTTGCTCTTTTGATCAATATTAAGTTTAAGGTAGTCGTTTGAATCGAAAACTTCACGTCCCTTCACGGTTCCCTTATATTACAAGGATCATTTCGTTTATGCATATTTCGATATTGTGTTACTTTTAATTACTCAGTTCTTGTAATATAGAAATAAAAAAATGTATGTCAAAAAAAAATGTCTGTCTGACAATTAGCATGTGAGATCGGTATAAAAGGTTAAGGACCCAAACAGTATACCGCTGATGTTGATTTAGCCAAAATATCCTCTTTCTTCCTATCATAAATGCCATTACGGTCAGGTATACACATAATAGCTGTCTTTACCCGATTTATTTCGGTGTTTTATTCATGCTAATACCGTGTCAGGCAGACTAAACAAACTTAATTTAGATTGCCAGTATAGGCGCATGGCTCTCCACCAGAATGATTATCTTGCAGGGATTCCTGCTTCTTAGTGACGTACTGTGTAACACGTAAATGTCTACGATGACGTGGCTACATTTTTTTACATTGACTTCTTCCTGTGTTTATGGCGTAACTATGCATTCTGTTGTGATATAAAACTAGTCTTTTACATAGCAACAATGAAGAGCGACGACATGTAAGTAAGTAAGCGTTTATTTATTTGCTTGAACATCTTAAAAACACAGCACAGTCGGTGTAGATCGCACCAAACAGCACATTTAAAATCATAGGTCATCAATATAATTAATTGGTTATTACAGATATTGAAGTTGTTACATTTAAGTTGTTGTCCAAACAAACAGGACAGCGAAAGACCAAGCTCTGGTCATCATGTCAAAGCTGCCCTAATGCTCATTAAGTTATAGCAAAACATATTTTAATAACGAAAAGCACAGGAAGAAACACAAAAATAACAATAGCAAACAGAGACTGCAATATTTAGTACTCAGCAATCAATGATCTTTTGATATATCTACAAAAAGAACGTTTAGATAATTTTTTTATATCCAAAGGTAGTTTGTTCCAAATTTTTACGCCGGCATAAATACATGACAACTGCCCACTCTTCGTAACAACTCTTTCCAAGTAATAGCCCTCTGAGGTAATAGATCTGGTATTATATGAATGCTGTGTACTTCCAGATTTAAAGTAGTTATCAAAATTTTCTGGAAGCATGCGATGATAAAACGAATGCATAAATTTTGCAACTTCTAGTTCAAAAATGTCATTTATTAACAAAATATTCATAGATTTATATAGGGTGCACATTTGTACTTTATCCTTAAGCTGTTTGAAGTTCATTATGCGGATAATTTTGTTCTGCATAATTTGTAATTTTTTCAGGGAAGTTTTGTTTGCACTGCCCCATGCTAAAATTCCATATTTAAGATGTGGATAAGCAAAGCTGTAATATAGGTTAATTAAAGTTTGCTTGTCGACATAATGCCGGATTGTTGAAAAAAGTCTTGTTGTAAATGTAAGCTTTTTTATTATATTATCAATATGAGCATTCCAACTTAAGTGCTTGTCAAATATAGCACCAAGATACCTCACCTTTTCAACGGACTGGATATTATGTATACCTACTGTAACGTTAAAATTTTTAACTAATTTAGACTTATGCCTACTAGCACCAACATAAAAATTAGTTTTAGAATAGTTTAGGGAAAGTCTATTGTATTTCATCCAGTCATCTATAACTCTCAGCTCATGATTAACATTTTTTTGAAGTTGGTTTATATTTCTATTCCTCATTAATAGCACAGTATCATCTGCAAATAATGTGACATGAAAATCAGTGTGAATTGATAAATCGTTGATATACAAGGAAAAGAGTAATGGCCCCAAAGTGGACCCTTGTGGTACCCCACAAACAACTGTGTTAGTTCTTGACCTAATATTATTGCATTCAGTAAACTGTTTTCGATTGGTCAAGTAACTAGCCAGAAGGTCATGCATGTTTCCTCTTATACCATACATATGCAATTTTTTAAGTAACAATTTGTGATTCACAGTGTCAAAGGCTTTTGACAAATCTAAGAATATACAGCAAGAAAAATAGTCTTCATCTATATTTTTTAAAAGCTTATTGTGAAGATCAGTTATAGCCATTTCAGTTGAATACCCTCGACGAAATCCAAACTGTTGTTTTGATATAATGCTATTCTTCAGAAAAAATTTTTCAAGTCTAATATATAACAATTTTTCAAACACCTTTGACAAAGGTGATATGAGAGAAATAGGTCTGTAGTTGCTAGCTACGTCCTTTTGTCTTGCTTTATGGATTGGAATGATCTTAGCGTTTTTTAGTGCAGCAGGAAACGTTCCAGATTCAAAACACTTATTAAAGATATTACTTAAGTACGGTGAAATTATTGTTGCTAATGCTCTTAAAAATTTGATTGGAATATTCTCAGGGCCTGGTGCTTTTTTGGGATTAAGCTGCTGAATTTGCACAAGGACTTCCTCCTTAGTGATTGCATCATAAACAAAAGACTTAGTCAAACTAGGAACGCTAAAGCTTTTAGTGGCCTTGGGTATATTAGAATCCATATTAGGACCAACATTTGTGAAGTATTCATTTAGCAAATCAGGAATTCTAGTTTTATCAGTAACTTTGCAGTTGTGTTCATCTGTTATTAATGTTATGTGATTATGCTGAACTCGTTTGTAACGTACAATTTCATTGATGATCTTCCATTGTTTAGATAGATTTTCTTTGTGTAAATGCAACTCATTTTGGTAATAAGTCCTTTTTGCAATTTCTTTCAATTTGGTAAGTTTGTTACGATAAGTTTTATACGTTGAGACCAACATGGTTCCTTTTCTTTACGTTTTTGTTTTTCGAGAGACGCCATCTTTATAAGTTTAGTCAGTGAGTTGGTGGACTGCTGTTATGGTGATGGCTACTTGTTTTATTGTAGGCAATACTGTAAGAGTTTGTTTAGCAAAACGTAAGCCTACTTGAGTTATGTTTACAAGTATGTAGGCTTAACAGTTATTTTTAGAACGGTCTGTTGGTGAGAAAAGTGAATAAGTAAATTGATGTTATGCATCAGCACTTAGTTCATTCTGTAAGCCTAGTTATGGCTGTGCAAGTGGTGGAGTTAGCGTGTTGTGATGTTTAACCATCATTCTATTTGAATAAGCTTCAGGTTTCTACTGAATTTGATCAAACAATAAATTGCATGTAGGCCTATGTGCTCCTTAGTGCTGACTGGAACATTGTTGGATAGCCTCTTAACCTTACTTCATAAGTTTACAGTTCAGTGTAGTGGACCCTGTGATACATGGTGAGTTATTGTTTTTGTGAAATGTGCCCTAGGCTGTTCAGGGCCGGATATAGGGGGGTCCAAGGGGCCCGGGGCTCCCACCATTCACCACAAGTTACTTGCACATTTGTGCAGTGTTGGGCAAAATAATAATATTGTCTTGTAACAAACTGAATTGGTCAAGACTCAAGACGCAACGTTACTCCAAAAGCCAGGAGATGAGATAATTTCGCAATTAGCTTGATACAGAGCCGGCGGCAGAGCAGTCGACATAGGGGGGGCAGGCATTTGTAAGGGGGGGGGGGTCAAAGTTCAAAATTAAGCACAATAGCCGCTTTCTTCAAAAAAGTAAGCTTGTTGATTGGGGAGACCAAGCATGTCAATTGGATGGGGCCAGCCCCCTGGCTCCCCCTTGGTGCCGGTCCTGGCTTGACATAACAATCATGTTTAGTCGCAATTTTCCTTTTTGTTTATGGTAGCCCAATTCGTTCGTTTAAAAGGCCAACAATATAGAGGTGAATTATCAGTGTTTTAAAAGGTTTATCGTAGTTAGTTTTGAAGGCAGATTGCTGCCAATTTGGCAGGATAAAGTCACTGTAGTGTTAGCTGGCATAAAAGTAAAAACAGGTGTTGCCGTATTAGTCATGTATCAGGAAATTGTTTAGTTTGCCGAATTTGCTAAAATATTTCAAGATGAGCATCAAGGCAGCGAACGCAGTTAGGAAATGTTCTATTAAAGGTTAATAAAGAGAAAAGAGGTGGACGATATTTTTCCAAATGTGGAAACAGCATTGCGAATACACCTTGTCTTAATGATCTCCAACTGCACTGGAGAACGCTCCTATTCCAAGTTAAAAATAATTGAAAATAGGTTACACACATCCATAACTCAAAGCAGACTTGTTCACTTGACTACGGGAGCTAGATTTTACAGGGCTCCGTCATTCAAAACTTTGCAGCAAGAAAAGCGAAAAAAGTACCTGTTTGAAAGCTTTCTCTACTGACTGTTTTAGTTTTTCATTCGTTAAGTAAGGGCATACGCACTTGACTCATACTAAATAAATAAACACAGAGACCAATTAATTTCTTTTATCTAATGTGGCCCTTTTTCAAATTGTAGCCTAGGCGAAAGGAATTTAAAGTTTGCTTTGGGTTAGTTGGTGAACGATTTTTATTGATAATGTTTATGTTAATGCTTAATGATAATGTTAATGCTTTTATAGAGTAGTTTAGTAGGCCTATGGTGTGTGCGGGCTATTCACCCGCAGTATTTATCCTAAGCTTAAGTGCGCGTTAAAACGGGGTAATTTGTCACTCTAGGTGCACCGGTGTAGTTAGCCTTTAATAATAGTTTTCTTTTGCTGCTTGTACTGACGACTAGCCAATAATTTTTGAAGCATTTTGTTGGAACAAACGATTTAATTTTTACACCTTCAAAAAATGGGGCCCATAGGCGCACGCTGGGGGAGCCACGGTGCCATGCTTCCCTCCTTTGGCCCTGTAATAAGATCTACAATTTCTCAAACAAATAATGGTTGCAGCCTCCTTTCTAGCCAAGCTTCTGCTTTTAGATATACCGTCGGTAAGGTGCGAAAATATTGTTGTATTGTCCATACTCCATAGTGACTACTGACTGCACTCACTGCATGCCCTTTTTCAAGAAAAAAATGTGCTAAAATCAGAGTTTTTTATGTGAACTGTAAAAATTCGTTAGCGGCTGAGGGTTTCCCCCACTCAGAACCCTTGGCCTCCGGAGGCTGGGGGCTTCACCCAGCGATGGCGAAAGCATTTCTAAAGTGGGGGGCCAAAACCAATGACCAAATTTCCTTCGTCTACAACCCATATTTAGCCTATCCACATGTGATATATGTATATATATCCGATTTATGTGGGCTTCAGACCCACAGTTCTTGTTTCTAGTTTCTGTTACCCCACCTCACAAACGAAATTTTAAAGAAAACATCTCTAGATTTTAGAGAAAACATCTCTAGATTTAGAGAAAACATCTCTTTCCTGGGTTTTAATTTCGATAGTAGGCCTATTAAGTTTCAAATACATTCATGCAGAGGTATTATTGTAGAAATAAACGCGTAAATTAGGGCCCCTTAAAAAAAGTGGCGGGCAGGCCCCCCGGCCCCCATTTTCCGCCACCTATGGTTTCACCCCAGACCCCCGGTTGTGGCCCCCTCTTTGCCAAATTTTTGGGACGCCGCTGATGGGGCCCCACCAAACTTGGGCCCCAGGGCACTCCACCACTTACATCCGGCACTGAAGCTGCTACAATCTTTTTGTTGAATTTTCTTTTATTCAGAAATTTAGAGCCGAATGCACCAACGTGGATAATCATCGGATTAAACTTATCCATGGATTATCTCAGAATTAACTCGAATTCGGTATGCACCAAGCGCGAGTAAGCTCAACAGCGGATTAAACAGTGGATTAAATAGACTAAAATTTAATCCTTGGTTTTCGGCGGATTAAACAGTGGATTAACTGTGTTTTACCCATTACTACCTATAGATCATGCTCATGTTATATGGAAAAACCTAGTAAGTCGCATTTTCAACTTTTCAAGAAAAACGCAAAAAAACCGTTTTACCTTGGCATAAAGTTAGGGAAAGATTAACTGCCAATACTTTGGTACCATAATAGGGTACAGGGAATACATTGTTTTTGTCATAAATGAGATTATAATTTTTGTTTATTTTGTGTTGTTTTTGAGGCTTACTAGGTTTTTCCTGATTAAAATTGCCCTAGTAGTTAGTACACCTTAGTAAAACACGCATAAACCAAAACCTAGTAAAGTAAAATCAAGCAGCAACGTTTGTTCTACTGATGGGAATAGTTTCAAATCGAGTTCCATGTAACCAGTGAGAGTTAGGGACGGTGTCCGCATGAAAATTTGTGACGTCATGAATTGATGACGTACGTCATAACCCTCAAGCGAAAAATTGTTTAAAAATTAATAATTTATGTAGCGGGGGGGGGTGGCAGTTTTCTCTAATTAATGTGAGAAGTGAGAGTTTCGGTGTTCGCATAAAAATTATGACGTCATGACTTGACGACGTACGTTATAACCTACAAGTGAAAAATTATGAAAAAAATTAATAATTTTGGTAGTTGGGGGAACGGTGGCAAACTTCTCTAATTAATGTGGCAAGTGAGAGCTTGGGTGTACGCATAAAAATTATAGCGTCATAAATTGATGACGTACGTTATAACCCACTAGTGAAAAATTATTTTCAACTTTATAATTTCTGTGGTTGGGAGATGATGGTAAACTTATCTAATTATTATTGGCAGCTCGAGCACATTTTTATTAAGAAGGCTGCAATATGTACGTAACCTACTCGGGTGCTCAACTGCGATTTTCTCACTTGAAGAGCTGAAGCAAATTCATGTATTTTATAACCTTACAGACTTTAAAGTGAAATTTTTCGATCGAGAAGAATTTTTCGATCGAGAGGAATTTTTCGAACGATCCAGAGGAAAACTTTGAATATTTCTGCCCAAACGCTGAACATTTTTGGGTTTTGATGCGAAGTCATTATAAGACTATAGTCACGAGCGTGTATTAATAATGGGAAAAAAATAGGAAATACAACTTGTATTTTTTTTTCATTCTTATTTAACGCTCGTGATTATAGTCTCATAATGACTTTGTATCAAACCCAAAAGTTTTAACTGTAAGGGCAAGGATAAGCAAACTTTTCAGCGCAAAGTACATTTAGGCCTAGTAGGTCATCCTGATGACCGGCCGTTAGCTCAGTTGCAAAGCGCACGCTATCGGTGCGGGAGGTCTGGGGTTCGATTCCCGGGCCGGTCAAATCGGCACAGTGTCGCCAACGACTCGCCACCGTTGCGACGTTTCTTCGGAGCTGTGTAGCCCAGCCGCTAAGCCGCGGAGATGGGCCCCGCAACTCGTTACACGCTTCGGCGTAATACGGCGAGTATAATGAAGATATGATTTGATTTTAGGTCATCCTGATTTACCGAGCTAATCTTCTAGTTATGCTTATCAACATTAATTTTCTCGTTTTACTTAAAATAACTTTTTCTCTTTCGAATAATAATTTTATTTCGTCAAAAAAGTGATTGTTTAAAAATAATCCAGCAAGTTGAAAAAAAAAAACAATTTTTACATGGAAAAACCCAGTAAGTTGAAACCTGATAAATTCTAGTTCATGAATGATGAGACTACTGTAGATATTTGGGAAGAATCTTCCAATCAAACGTCAACATAGGGAAAATCTTCTAATTCCCTATGTTGACGTTTAACTAAAAGATTCTTCCCAAATACCTAGTCTCATGATTCATGAACTAGAATTTATCATTTAATGATTTTAATTCATTCATTTAATGATTTATCATTTAATGATTTTAATTCTCTCCTATGGATTGCCACCTTAACGTGGTGGGGAGGTTTGAGTTTTCAATGATCCTTAGAGCAACGCCGTCGGTAGTGTTTAATCACTTCCATCAGGGTCACCCATGGCGGTAAGGTCGAAGGAGAGAAACAGACCAAGTAGCAATCCAATGCTGTAGCTAAATGAAAAGTTGTAATAACAATATTCATGCTGCATCGGACGGCGCGCAGGATAAAAAGTTCCGCGTTCGAGTTTTAGGCAGAGGGACTCGTTCGAAAAATAAGCTACAGTCTCCCCCACAAGCTGACCGTCACCGGAAACCCACCAACGCAGTCGCTAAGCGTTTGGGGAGGCAAATGGGGGCAGCGCACAGAAAACGTACTCGAGTTGGACCAAACTGCCGGGATCTAGCTATCGGGAACTGGAACGTTTCGTCACTGACAGGAAAAGAGCAGGAGCTTGTTTGCGAAGCCCAACAGTATCGCCTTGATGTTGTGGGAATTTCATCAACAAAGCGCCGGGGTTCTGGAACTGTCGAGTTGAACGATGGGTGGAAAATTTTCTACTCAGGTGTTGATGCAGCAATGTCTGCTCAAGCTGGTGTTGGCTTACTTGTGAGCCCCAACATAGCTGAATGTGTCGTTGACTGGGTACCACTAGGAGGAAGGGTTTGTCTTCTAAAGCTAAGGCTGCAGGAGCGATCTCTGTGTATATTGCAGGTGTACGCACCTAACATAGAATCACAGTACGAAGCCTTTCTGGAGGAAGTTGAGGTTGCATTGGGAAAAGCAACTTCATCAGAATCCCTTATCCTTTTGGGCGATTTCAATGCACATGTGGGCATCGACAATGCAACCTGAAAAGGTGTTATTGGGCAACATGGTGACCCTGACATTAACAAGAATGGAAGGTGTTTATTGCAGTTCTGTGCCACCAATGGGCTGTGCATAATGAACACATTTTTTCAGCACAAAAGAATTCATAAGTACACCTGGTACAGAGACTCTCTGGGACAACGCTCCCTGATTGATTTTTGTATCGTTTCGGCGGACTTGTTTTCTACCGTGTCTGATGTCCGTGTTAAAAGAGGGGCTGAGTTGTCAACTGATCACCACCTAGTTGTCTGCACTTTGAAAGCTTTGAAACCCTTGAAAAAACGAAAGACTTTTCGACCACGAGAAACTTATCGAATCAAATGGGAATCATTGGCTGACAAAGAGGTACGAACTGCATTTGCAGACAACATTGCATCTAAGTTCAAAGAACTTCCGACCTCTACTGAAGACATTGAAACTGAGTGGTGTTTGTTTCGAACAGCAGTCATTACGTCCGCTACTAACTGTTGTGGACGTAAGCGTGTTGGAGGGACGAAGAGTAGCGAGAAAAGAACTCCTTGGTGGAACCAAGAAGTTAAAGAAGCTATTCGTGCGAAAAAAGTGGCCTATAAGGCCTGGCTTGCAAATAAGTCATCACTTGAACTTCGTTCGCAGTACTCTGAAGCACGTAAGACGGCAGCCACAAAAGTTAAACTGTCTAAGGAAAGAGCCTGGAAGGAATTTGGAGAAAGGTTAAACGATGATTTCAAAACGGCAAACAAAGTGTTCTGGCAGACCATTCGCCGTTTGCGTGGAAAAAGATCTCGAGCCGCTCTCTTTATCGAAGATTCAAATGGTGTGACTCTGAAAGATCAAGATGCTATTTTGAATCGGTGGAGAGAGTACTTTAGTGATCTTTTAAACCCAGTTGATGCTACACCGATACAAATTCACGAAGAACAGGTTGGGGAAGATATTCAGATAACCGAAGCAGATGTGAATGCAGTAATCAAATCATTGAAAACTGGAAAAGCACCTGGTGAGGATGATATCAGACCTGAAATGTTAAAAGCAATGAACATACATGGTGTTCGTTGGCTGACTCGTGTTTGTAAGGTGGCGTGTAGTACTGGGCAAGCACCAAAGCAATGGCAAACTAGTGTGATAATACCTATCCACAAGAAAGGAGACAAGAGAAAATGCACCAATTATAGGGGCATATCTCTCATCAGTGTCCCGGGTAAGGTCTATGCCAAATGCCTTGAAAAGAAATGCCGTGAAATAGTCGAGCCTAAGCTAACAGATGCTCAGTGTGGCTTTCGTCCTGGCCAAAGCACAATGGATCAGATCTTTGCCTTGCAGCAAATCTTTGAGAAGTCGTGGGAATATGCAAAAGAGGTCAATGCATGTTTTGTTGATCTTGAAAAAGCATATGATCGCATTCCTAGAGACAAGCTTTGGGCGGTGCTGTTGCAGTATGGCATTGATGGTCAGTTACTAACTGCCATTAAGTCGCTGTACATGCATTCCGAGATCTGTGTTCGTGTTAACAGTGCAACGACGAAACCTTTCAGAGTAAGTGTGGGACTACGGCAAGGCTGCTCTCTTTCACCTATTCTGTTCCTTATTTATATGGATAGAATAGTTAAGAACAGTGAGTCTTGTGGCGGAGTAAAGATCGGTGAATGCACTGTACAACGTCTGTTATTTGCAGATGATCTCGTGCTACTCGACTCTACCCAAAATGGTCTCCAGCAAGCTCTTGACAGGTTTTCGGATGCATGCTCTGTTGCCGGAATGAAAATCAGTACAACAAAAACAGAAACCATGTGCCTGTCCAGACAACCAAAGCAGTGCTCTCTCCAAATTGATGGAGTACCACTAAAACAGTCAGAGAAATTCAAGTACCTCGGCGTCTCATTCACAAGTGACGGCAGACAAAATAGCGAATTGGATATCCGCATCGGAAAAGCAAGTGCAGTAATGCGCCAGCTCCACCGATCTGTGGTACTGAAACGGGAGCTTTGCACCAAGGCAAAGCTATCCATTTTCAGATCGGTCTATGTTCCTGTTTTGACTTATGGCCATGAGTGTTGGATCATGAATGAGAAAGTGAGGTCTCGAGTTCAAGCAGCCGAAATGGGATTCTTGCAAAGAATTAGCGGTTTGATCTTGTTGGACAAGGTTAAAAGTGCAGATATTCGTGAATCTCTAAACATCGAATCGCTGCTTCTCCGACTAGAAAGATCGCAACTGCGTTGGTATGGACATGTGACACGAATGCCCCAGGAAAGAACAGCCAAAAAACTGCTCTGTTCAACACCGATTGGTCGAAGGCCTAGAGGCCGTCCCAGAACTCGATGGCGAGATTACGTAGAAGATCTTAGTTGGTCTCGCCTAGGCATCCCAGCAGAGCATCTATTCTTTGTTGCAGAGGATCGAGATGCTTGGAGGCTCCAACTTGAGCTGCTGCCCCCGCGACCCCCCAAGGATAAGCGGGTCCAGAAAATTGATTGATTGATTGATTGATGATTTTAATTGATCAGTATAGGTGATCCCAAATAAATTAGAGATCTCTTTCTGAATCATACATCCATTCCTAAGTTGAAACCTACTAGGTTGCATGAAAATTTCTATTACGTCAAAAACGAAATTGTTTTTAAGACAATGGAACAATCAAGTGAGCTGAAAAAATGGATTTTAATATGGAAAACCGTAGTAAGTCGTATTGAGCTTTCCGAGATATTGAGCTGGCCGCAAAGGACGTCATACAATGACGTCATACATTCCAGCTCAATATCTCGGAAATTTGAGCATATTTTTGGCTCTAAGTGGTACCAGCAGACGCGGAAGAGTGCAAAGACACCCCCTATAGCATTTTCTCAATTTTCGAAAAAGATGCGACTTAGCCTACTATGCTTTTTCAGTTGACGTGAGTATAGGCTAGGCTAAGCATCAAAACAGTAGCTTTAGTTACTATTTCGCACACATATGATCTGGAATGAACAGAAGTGGTTTTACCGACCAACAATGGTCAGTGCGGTGCCATAATCTGGAAGGCCTAGCAGCGACTGTTGCCACTTTGAACAGTGACGACTCCAGCTTTTTATGGCTACTCGGACTCGAAATAAACAGTGTTAAAAAAACGGCAAAAAAGCAATAAATGAGCAATTTACACAACCGTTAAATTGTTGCAAAATACTTTCATTTATACAGAAAGTTTAATCTTCTTAATTTGATGGCAAACTCATACAACGTTTGTTGTGTAGCTCTTTGTTATCAGCTATCCATTTTGAGCCAGAGAGGAACAGACATTTATGACAAAACAAAAAGCCTGCATTTGCTACATGGCAGCATGATGGCAGACGTCTCACGAAATCTTTTTTCTATTCCTCTCTCCAATTGTAGCTCGGGCTATTCCTCGCAGTGGCGTAGCAAGGGGGGGGGGGGGGGGGCGGCATTTTGGACAAGCTTTATGTAATTATTTTGAACAACTATTACTTGGCTATATCGCTTATTTGCTTGATCGTAAATCATCTTACTGTGTTGCCAGGTGCCCAGGCGCGAAGTTGCGGAAATGGGCCCCGCCATCTCGTTTACACTTTGGTGTACCGATATTCCCGCGAGTATAAAAAAGATTTGATTTTAATGTGTATTATGTCACAATTGCGCACTGTTTTTCTCTTCGTATTTGCATCATTTGAATCGCTCACACTCAGCGTGCGAATGCAGTATAGGCACTAGGCAGTACTACGCAAGTGACATGGGCGCACGCAGGGAGGGCCACGGTGCCATTCAGTCTATAATTTCTCAAACTAATAACGGTTGCAGCCTCCTTTCACTTATTTTAGCCAAGCTTCTGCTTTTAGAAATAAACTCCGAAAATGTTTTTGCATTGTCTATAGTGACTGCCAGTGGCGTAGCCACGGGAGGGAAAGGGTTACAACCTCCCCTCCCCATTGAGCCTCAAATGACGTCATACATAATCGAAACTGTGCGAACAAAATGCATCATTGGTGAAGCACTCAAGGTTAGGGGCCAAAAATATGACAGACTTTTCTTAAAAATTGTTCAAAAACACTAAAATGGCCATTGCAGTATGCAAATTTTCAAAACTTTTCCAGGGGAGCATGCCCCCTAGAGTCGTTTTTGGCACTTAAGATGCTTAAAAGTAACTCTACCGGAAAAAATACGCTTGAAAAAAGTGACGAAAATTGATGCCCCTTCCTTCTAAAAATTTCTGAATACGCCCCTGACATGAACCATTTTCAAAAGGCGTATTTACGCCCGTTTCCGAGATTAAACGTCTTTGCATTTAGTTAACATTCAACCTAATTTAAAATTACACGTACCCCGCCAAAACTTTCTGGATCCGCTTCTGTATACAACGTATAATCAAATGTGATGTCATTCTCAACCCTCTCCCCACATTGCAGAATCCTGGCTACGCTAGTGGTGACTGCACTCACTGCACGCCCTTTTTCAATATAAAAGTGTGTTAAAAAGAGTGTTTTTTATGTGAAAACCGCAAAAATTTGTTGGCGGCTGGGGGCTACGCCCCCAGACCCCTTTGGCCGAATCCTGGGTACACCACTGCATTTGGAGGCAACAATTTCTTGAACCGCCCCGGGCGGCAGAATCTCTAGCTACGCCACTGATTTTTCGCGGGCCGAGTTCCACGAACAAGTTAAGGAAAGAATTGTGAAACTACGTAACAAACGTTTGCATTGTCTAGCTCAGGCAAATGCGATCGAGCCTGAGTAAGATTTAATAGCGAAAAAAGCTTTTGAGTCGTTTGTCTCTCTTTTCTTTCTGCAATGTAGCTCGGGCTATTTTCCTCTTGTCAGAGCTTCTGAGCTAGACAAATCGTTGAACAAAAAACGCAACTGCCACCGCACACTTGGGTGTTTTTTGCGATGACTGTTTCTTTCAATGAACTTGATACGAATTAAGTTAAAAAAAGCTTTAAGCTTGTTTTTTAAAATTTAAGTATAACAAGCCTTCCATCATTTCGTAACTTGGGCTCAGCCCGAATGCTGGTGTCGCCTCTGTTCGAAGTACAAAAGCCTAACTGAAAAATAGCCTAGTCCTGCGTTGTTGTCGGGTTATCTATCCCGCTGAAGTATTTGATTTGAGTTTGATGAATTACCTTAATCTATTTCAGTTTTTCTTTAGTAGATTGTTTCACCGGATGAGCGATTACGCGCGACCCTATGCTATGCTGACCTGCTGAACCTACGTTTCATCCAGCGTCGGATGGCAGATGCTTTCCCGTAGCCCGGAGCGTTACTCTGTCTACGCTATTTAATCTGGCTGACAGAAACCGAATTTGCCTTAACGGCGGGACACCTAACGATGTTCAAGCTGGGCAGTGGCAAACGTCCTTTTCAGGACGGGGCGATGCGCACCTTCGGCGCACCGTCAACAAGTTCCAAAGGCCCAGCATTCTCCAACTGAACATCGAAGGCCTCACTACAAGCAAGATGAGCGTGTTGCATCATCTTGCGATACAGTATGAGGCACTCGTCATCCTCTTACAGGAAACCCATTGCACCTCGGTAGAAAGGTTAGATCTTCCGAGCTACCATCTAGCTGGGTTTTCCTTGAGCAGGAAACATGGTCTTGCTACGTTTGTCCATGAGCGTCTGAAGTGGATCCTAATCGACCAGTCCCACCAACATCGGAAATCGAGTGGGTGTGCGTGGATGTTGATAACTATAAAATAGTCAACGTCTACAAACCCCCTCCAACACGGATGCAGGCATCTGATCTTCCAGCATTCCCCCATCCCTGCCTCTATGCTGGCGACTTCAACTGCCACCATGTTGACTGGGGTTACGATAATAACAATCCAGATGGTGAATGCCTGGCTGGCTGGGCCAGTGCCAACAACTTCACCCTGCTATATAGCCCCAAGGAGGCCGCCAGTTTCCACTCTGGCCGCTGGAAAACAGACACCAACCCAGATCTTGCATTAGCCAGTGTCGATTTGGACAGTCGCCTACCTGACAGACGTATCTTAGGAAAGTTCCCAAGGTCACAACACCGACCCTCGCTTATAAATCCACCCAAACTTGCTCATCCAAAACCGAGCAAGCCTGTAAAGCGATGGAACTTCCGCAAGGCCAACTGGGACCACTATTCTAACCTAACCAACAAACTGGCCAAGAGTATACCGCCACCTGAATCTCAGAACATCGATCAGGTTTACCAGTGCTTTTGCAAGGTAATAAGCACTGCGGCGAAGAAATGCATCCCTCGTGGTCGACGATCAAACCACATACCTTGCTGGGATGCGGAGTGTGAAGACCTCTATCAGCATTTCCTGCAGTCACCTGGGGGCCCTGATTCGGATAGGGCTGCTACAGCCCTACTCACAAGGCTCGACGGGAAGCGGAGAAATCGCTGGTCAGAGACGGTCCGCAACATTGACTTTTCGCACTCCAGCCGGCTGGCATGGAATACTATAAACAACTTGACTGGTAGGTCACGACAATCCCCTCGTCAATGTCCCGTTTCAGCTGATGCTATTGCTTCTCAGCTGGTTAAAAACGGGAAATACGAAGGTGTGAATCGACGCTCATCTCGGCTCGTTTTACAGGAAGTGTCTGACCTTTGGAGGGCTGAGCCATTACATCCTGCGAATGTCTCCGGGAGCTTCTCCCATCGGGAGTTCGCTGCTGCCCTCCAACATTTAAAACCAGGCAAAGCTCCTGGACCTGATTCCATTTGTCCGGAGCTAATAATCCATGCTGGAGCCGGCTTAAAATCTTGGCTACGTGGCTTCCTATCTTCCCGCCTGCACCACCTCAAAATTCCTAAGACCTGGAGAAGAGCGCTAGTAGTAGCGGTCCCAAAGCCTTCGAAACCGGTAGAGGACCCAAGGAGCTATCGTCCGATCTCCTTGCTCTGTGTTCCCTACAAGATTCTCGAGCGACTTATCTACGCCCGCGTCGAACCTCTTATTGACCCTCTGCTCCCACGGGAACAGGCGGGTTTTCGACGCGGAAGATCCACCGTGGATCAAGTCACTTTGCTCACGCAAAGCATTGAGAATGCATTCGAAGCGAAAAAGAAGGCCGGTGCCGTCTTTATCGACCTGACAGCTGCCTATGACACTGTCTGGCACCGTGGCCTCACCTGCAAGCTGTTGCGGCTTCTGCCGGACAAGCACACGGTTCGTATGATTATGGGGCTGATCCGCAACAGAAGCTTCACCCTTACAACTGGCGACAGCAAGTCTAGCAGGTTACGACGCCTGAGAAATGGCGTCCCCCAGGTATCGGTCCTGGCCCCCCTCCTTTTCAACATCTATACATATGATATCCCCTCCATAACCTCCAAGAAGTTCGCCTATGCCGACGACCTGGCGATACTTCATACATCTGGAGAATGGAAGGAGTTGGAAAGGACTCTAAGCCAGGACATGACTACACTCTCGGAATATCTCCAGACCTGGCGATTGAAGCTTAGCCACACTAAAACGGTGACGGCGGCCTTCCACCTCCACAATCGAGAGGCTAAGCGTGAGCTTAAGGTCTGTAACATCGGTAAGATCTTACCTTTCTGTCCAGTTCCCACTTACCTTGGGGTCAAACTGGACAGATCGCTCACATATCGTCCTCACCTGGAAGCATTGCGCAAGAAGTTATGTGCTCGCGTCTCACTGTTGAGGCGACTTGTTGGAACGGGTTGGGGTGCTAGCGCCAAGACACTACGCACAGCTGCCCTGTCTCTGGTCTACTCGACTGCCGAGTACTGCGCACCAGTCTGGTGCCGCAGCGTGCACATACGGCTTATCGACAGTGTAATAAATGACGCCTTGCGCATTGTCAGTGGGTGCCTGCGTCCCACTCCATCGGTCTACCTTCCGGTTCTTTCAGGCATCCAGCCAGCTGAGCTTCGCCGCCAAGGAGCGACACTCTCCCTAGCCAACCGCAGCTCCCTGGACCCTGACCACATTTTACATGGCCAGTTTCATGAGTCACAGGACGTATGTAGGGAGATATTGAAATCTAGACGCTCATTTGTACCTGCTGCTCGGAAATTACTAGACAGTCTTTCTGAGATGGACGTCCGTGCAGCCGAGTGGACGAACACGAAATGGGACATGGAGTACTCTGCCAACGCATTGTCACTCCACGCTTTCATTCCCAAGGCTAGCTCCAGACCCTTGGGTATGGGTCTGCCGAGGGCAGCCTGGGTTAAGCTCAACCGTCTGCGTTCTGGTGTTGGACGTTTCTGTTCGTCCATGTGCAAATGGGGTCTCGCTCCTCTAGCGAATTGTGAGTGTGGTGCCAGTGAACAAACCGCACATCACATCATCTCACAGTGTCCCATACATCGGGCACCCCGAGGTATGTTTGGTCTAATGGTTTTGGATGACGAAACAAGATGCTGGCTGAAGTCCCTTACAGTCAGCATCTGACCCAAGCAGTTTGGTAACCAGGGTGGTAAAAGGATAAACCCTCGGCCTTGGTCCTTCCATCTGTCTTGAAAGAGATGCCCCGCCAAACGACGACGACGACGATCCAGCGTCAACCATGCTGGTTAATTATATTTATTTCGTAACATTCTTATGTAATGTTTTCAATTCACGTTGTTGAACGCAAGTATAAGGCAAAGCGATATGTGGTAAAAAACCCAGTAAATCGTTGATTTTAGGTGTTTTTTGTCAGTTGATGCAGCAAACTTTCGCGTAGAGTAAATGTATAAATGAAAGCAACAATGATGTGAAACTGTTCTATACCGCTCACAGATATAACCTATTCTCATTTCATTGCGTTCATTGCGTTTAAACAACCACTAACTAGGCTAACAACAGCAGCCTCCAAAAATCTGCGTAAAACCAGCAGTTTAGCCTAGTTTAACTCATCAAAATTGAGCTTATCAGTGGATTTAATTATCTGCTTAATCTGTGGATAATTTAATCGCCGAATTAAATATGTTGGTGCATCCCTTTTTCCCAAAATTTTATTCACGGATGAAGTTATCCGCGATTAAGCCTAATCGATGATAGAATTAATCCACTGTTGGTGCATTCGACCCTTAGTCTTTTTTGTTCAACAGATTGTCTTAGCGGGCCAAAGACCTGTCCTACGCGGTGTAACCCACATGAGCCTATTATCGCCTCTTACGGTATAACATGCATTAATTGATATGGTAATCAACAGCATCTCCATAGCACCTAGGGGTAGTTGAGATTGCTTAAGAGATCATAAAGCGTGCTAATCTTTGTTCTCTAATGAGCTTTTTTACTAGTTATTCTCTATTTAACCCAGTAACCCATAATCACACGCATAATTAATGTGAAATAAGTAGTATCATTGCATTGTGTATTCATCGCGCGTTGGTTAGATATAATCACCAAGTTTTGCTACTATTAATCTGTTTTGCATTAATGCCGCAATTGCCTAGGTGCAAATCTAGCCATGGTGCAAATGAAGAAGACTGACGCGTTCGCCACCAATTACAGTAAATATACACAACAAATTTCTTCAGTTTTTTTTCGTAGAAGTAGAGTTCCTGTTGTTCCTTTACTTAACACGAAAACTTGATTTTGGGAAGGCATATTTTATTGGAATACAGTATAGTATCTTCGACATTCATCTTGCTTTATGCATGACCCCTGGTTTTCGCTATGTTCCATGTTCTGTTTCGTCATAGCATTAATTCATCAAGCACTGCTCGGCAAAGTTGGGCCATTTCTTCGCAGTCGTCCCTTTAGTGTGAAGTTCTCATGTGCATTGCGGTTAAAGTCTAGCTTTTGCAGAATAGCAGAAGTTGTTGCGCATCTTTGTGTTTTGAGACGCCAATTTTTGTTGTACTTTTATCCTCTGCTAGTGGTATGCGAGGTGTGTCATAAAAATTCTAGGACAGTGCTCGCTGTGTACGTCATGGTCAAGTTATAAGGTTTAGTTTAATAGCAGACGATTTAGTAACTTCTTGGGAGTATTTAACCGCAATGTCAGCTCACTGGAACATTTATTGTACATTTCAGGAGCATAAGAAAATAGTTAACATGTTTACTGTCGTTCTGCAAATTTTAGCTTTTTTACTTGACGATTTTTGTGATGACAAAAGAGCAACGAACCATCCTGAAATTTCTGGTCCGTTTGGCAAAATCCCCTTCAGAAGTTCTTTGTATGCTTCAACAAGCCTACGAAGAACGGACTTTATCTCGTTAACTGTGCGACTTATCTCAGATGAGCTCGGATTAAACAGGAACAGCGTTTGGCAAATAATTACGGAAGATCTGGGAATGCGCAAAGTTTGTACAATGATGGTGCCAAAACTCTTGAATGATGACCAAAAAATGCGGCACAGGCAAGTGTGCCAAGACATCCTCGAAAATTTTGATTCAAATCCTGACTTTTTAAAGAAAGTTATGACAGGTTGTGAAATATGGGTTTTAAGTATGATCCAGAGACCGAACGTCAGAGTCCTTAATCACTACGGATAAAAAAAGCGAGGCAATGAAAGTCCAAAATCAAACTCATGTTGATAGCATTTTTTGATGTCAGAGGCATGGTACATTTGGAATTTTTGCCGCAGGGTCAAACTATCAATCAGCATGTGTACAAAGAAATCCTGCAACGTTTGCTTCGCTCAATAAGAGAAAAAAAGACGAGATTTGTGGGAAAACAACACATGGTTGCTTCATCACGACAATGCGCCCGCACACACTGCATTAAGCATACGGAAGTTTCAGGCGGAAAAAAACATTACAGCACTGGAGCAACCTCCCTATTCGCCTGATCTTGCTCCGTGTGACTTTTTTTTCTTTCCCAAAGTTCCATTTTTTTCCCAAAGTTCCATCATCAAAGGAACACATTTTTCAAGCACAAATGCCATAAAAAATGCCGTAAGGAAGGAACTTAGGGGGATTCCCAAGATTCGTTCCAGAAAGTGCACTGATGCGTGGAAAACCAGAAATGAAAAGTGCATTAAACTAAACGGGGATACTTTGAAGGGGACAATGCGTAATTTTTTAATTAACCTTAAACAAATTTTGTGTCCTCAGTCCAAGAACTTTTATGACATACCTCGTATGTTGCCAATGCTGCTGGAATCGTTTGAATAAAGATATTTCACGCGATTTTAACACCTCGACTTTAAGCCCTTCAAACACATCATCCAGGATTACTTTTTCACATTGATGGCAACATGCACACCACTGTAGAGCAAGATCTAGGCTGGATTGAATTGCTACACAAGCAACTGTAACATGTACAGTATTCGCAGCAGTTGTGTCAAAGCGCAAGCTGACAATTCCATTCCATGACTTCAAAAGATTACAAGTATGTTGAATAATGATGTCTCCTGATGCCAAACCACTTGCAGTATTATACGTAATCACTCCTAACAGCTTTACATCGGTGGCATTTCCAACCAACATCAACAATCTTTCCTCTTTCACATTTTTGTTTGCAAGAGCTTGCATTAGCTTGCCATCCCAGAAAGTGTTGCAGCAATTGAAGCGATCCAATTTTTCTAAACACTTTTGGCAACAACTCTTGCTATACATTGTCGAGCTTTATTGGCCATTGAGTACGATTTGTCTACATGATGTGAATTAACTCCAACCTTTTCAATTACAGCTTTGGTAAGTGCAGTTTGCTGAAAAAGAGTGATGTTCCGTCAAGCGGCTGCAGACACAACTGAAGTTCGGTTTAGAATGTCATGGTGAATAAATGCGCTAGTGCCAGCACATGTTAATTTGTGGTAACTGCGCTTCTTCTGACGCTCTGGAATCATTTCTTTACTTTCTGTTAAATTGTTTGATGATGCCCTGTTATCAGAACACAAATAACTTTTCATCTTTTGCCATAGGTTGCTTTACGACATTCTTGTCTGGAAGTTTATTCTTGGAGGCGTTTTAATATTTTTCGATCTTTATCAGCTATTTTTTGTCAACATCTCCAAAAGAAGTTGTCTATTGGATTTTAATAATTGCCAAAAATATTCGGTCTTCTTTATTTTTAGTCATTGTCAATGCATCTTTGTTTTATACGCTAATAGTCTTATAAAGACGTTTAATTCATGAATTGCAGCTCAACCGAACTGTTTGGATTATCTCGTCGAGAGAGGTATTTGTCGCAATTTGTTATTGTCGTTGAGAAGGCTAAGTATCAATTCGTAGCACTCACGGTTTGTAAGTGTAGGGATGTTTGCTTCAGCATAGCATGATTTCAACTGACTCTGGACGTTGCTGTTAGATTTCCATTTTAGTGTCTGTGTTTGCTTGCCCCCACCAATTTCTGTTTGGAATTTGGATGTGGCACATCACACATCGAAGAACCTGACTTCAATTCGGAAATCGTACTCCCTCAATATTCTTTTTCTTTCAATCGATATACCATACTTAATCGATATTAGATTGAAATTTCTTAATAATAACAATTAAGATAAACTTTTACCTGTCGCAAGCTTTTCTATACATGTTGTGGCAGTTTGCGTTGTTTTGGCAAGTTTCACAATGTGCTCCATATGAGGTCAAACACGTGGTGTTGTCTAAGAGTTCGTCGCGAGATCTGAAACGCAATAAGGTCGCACTAATTATTCGAAGTTGCGCTTGATGAAGAACGGCATTCAGAAAATTTTCAGGAGTGACGTGAGTAAAATCCGTTACCGGTACTAGCTCAATTTCAAAGTCTTAAATGAATTAAACCACTTTTGCGTCCATATTGCAATACCCCTGCTACAATAAAACTAAACATAGTAACTATAGCCTACTTTTAACAACTTTTGTAAAGTTTTTATAAACCGTGCGCGCTTTGATGGCTGAAGCTTAAAAATGAAAACTCATGTTTACAAGAAAGTATAAAACCAGAGTTTCCTTTATTAGAGTTGTCCGACTCTATCACGTGATTTCGTTTTTACGCATGAGTACTTATACATCGATTTCAGCAGACTACAATCAGATTGCATTGTGAAAAGTGACCTAGCGTTCAAACGCCGAAGTTAGTCTAACGAATTAGCTAAAACTGATCTCAACTACGTGAAGAATAGTTTTAAAAACATTTGCAAGAGAATTTTTAGTGATTACGTAGCCTAGTTAGCAAAAACTGATTTAAATAACGTGAAGGATAGTTTTAGTGATTAGGTAGTCTATATAGGTGTACATTTGGCATGGGTTACTAAGACACCCTTTGTTGGACACAAACTGCATTTGGTAATAAACTAGAGTTCCAGTCTAAATGTCATTTCAAATCGAAATTGATTTCTATCATTAAAAGTTTTGGAGTAATATTTTCAGAAATTTGATCCAAATTGAATTCGACATTTTCTTGAATGCAAAATATTTTACATTAATTAAATTTTGATTTTTTATTAGACCTTAGCTGTCAAAATAGCCATTAAAACTCATGGATCTCATTAAAAGCTGGGAAAGTAGGGGCCCTATCGCACAAGTTTTACTGAATTCAGTTTTTTGTCCAACTGGTTGGACAATGCATTAGGCCAAATGCTTTTTCGCTTGTTGGATGTAGTTGTAACAACATCGCTATTGGTGCGGGAGGTCTGGGGTTCGCGCCCTGGGCCGGTCAAATCGGACACAGTATCGCCAGGGACTCGCACCGCGGCTGTTTTCTTCGAACTTCGAAGCTGAGTTGCCTGGGCGCTCAGCGGCGGAAACGGGCCCCGCTACGCGTTAGACGCTTTGACGGAATACCGCGAGTATAATGAAGGCTTGATTTTTTGGACTTTATTTTGTGATGAAACTCTTCTGTACCAAAACGAAAAAATTCGAAATGCTCACGGTAAATTTATTTGCAGTTAAAAAATGCCACTCAAACGTCCCCACGGAGACCTTCTGTCAATAAAGTTGTGACCTTCCGACCGCTGCATGATTAAGCGATATAAAGTAATTGCAATGGTCTCCTAAAAATTGTTGCTGTAATCGGAAAGCGAACGAATGTTTATTCATATGAAACAAATGGTAAAATCTTAATGGTAGACTCGCTTAACCACCAGTGCACAGAGATGGGCATTTATCGGTGACATAGTTTTGATTTGTTGATTACCGATATCGCTTTTGCACATTTTGTTATCGCCGATAAATTATTGATAAAAACGATTCTTCATGCACACAGTATTCAAAGTTAGTAAGTTGGCGCTATGGAAAAATACGCGGTGTCCATGAAGTCTTGTTGCAATTTTATCAAATGTCTCTTTGTTTTGTCATTGGACGCCACGGCAGAGTCCGTGAACTGCTCTTTTTCCTTAAAAATCTAGAAAAATATTTTTGCAATTTGACTTCCAAAAAAGCTTTGTCAAACATCGAAAATTTAACGCAACATTTATCGGAAAAATTTATCGATTACCGATGTCACTTTATGAAATTGAAATTTACCGATTATAATCGATATCGCCCAGGGATTTTTTGAAATTATCGGTTATCGCGTTGTTGCTTAAGTACAGAAAATTTTAGCCGATCTTATAAAAAATTAACCTAGTATTTTATAAAAAATTAACCTAGTATTTGAACAATGGGTTATTGGAACAGAACAGCAGAATAGCTTTGAAAAAGCTGTTTTCGCCAGGTAGTCGAACTGTTTAATTTTTACGGTTCAGGTTCGGTTTGGGTTCAACAGCGGTTTCAAATTTCGGTTCAGTTCCGGTAAAGGTTCAAATAAATTGAAACGCTCCGGTTTGGGTTCGCTTTAGTAAAAAATATTTCAAAACCGGTTTATGAAGTTCCGGTTCAGGTTCGCAGTAAAAATGGTATAATTCTAGTAACACAATTTAAAAAATGAAATGTACAAAGCGATTTTTCTTCGCATTGACAGGCCAATATAATGCATAAAATACTTGTAGTAAAGCCAATTCCGAGGTAATTAAATTGCTACTATGCTCCGACACCGGCGGCCCAATCTTTGATAAAGAAACATATCTTCACATTGACGGGCCAATTTACAGCTTGTAGTGCTGTGCAAGTACTGTATTTCTTTGAATATAAGCCACTTGCAAAGTGTCAATCGGTTACGCCGATAAATGTGACGCGTGTGACCTCACGGAGCGAGCCGCTTTTTCAATCGGTTCGGTTAAGGTTCGCAAGTACTCAAATTATTCGGTTCAGTTCCGATTCGCTTTTTGCGATTTTGAAAAATACGGTTCAGGTTCGGTTAAGGTTTGACAAAATTAGCGTAAAACCGGTTTATAAAACTCCGGTTCGGGTTCGGTTCGATTCCCTGGTTTTCGCATTTGGAAAAACCTCTATCATCGATACTCTTGGTAGCTTTGAAAAAAGCTGTTGCATCCAGGAGGTTTTCGTGACGCGTTCGTCAAATATTAATATTGTGTGCTGTGCAAGCTTCCTAAAATCTCAAAATTACCCACCGTAAATTTTTTTTTCTTTTAACTAAGGAAATCGATATTGCGGCTAAAAATTTGAAACCAAACTACTTTTTAGCTTTTTGCAGTAAAAACTGCTCGGGTAGCGTTTCTTTATACTAAATACACTCGTTACCGAAAATGCTAGGCCTACTCGTTTTCGAAAAAGCTTTTCGTGTAAAAGTCTATCGGTACTTTCTTTTACACCACTGTCTATAATAAGCCTGCCTGCGTAAAGCATTTTTTGCTAAATATGCTTAGAAAAGTAGTGGTTTAATATGAGAGTAGGCTACAAGATACCTTTTCTTTAGCGTAATTGCAGAGTTTTGGTAGTAGGTTGGAACTAAGTTTTTAAAAACAAATTCACACATTTTAAATCATGATTTCAAACCAAATAAAAAAAAAATTAATGCTGCTGCAAGCTACAAGACTGCATTGCTGCATTCTTCGGCTGCGGCTGCTATAGTAATTTATGCACTGTAACGTTTCTTTGCCACAATTGATCTATTAGTATTGAAAAGTGACCATTATAATAAAGAAACAAAAATGAGAAAGAGTTGTACAACTCTGATGGAGAGAACTCTGGTAAAACGTTTTAGTTACGCTATTTTTTTATCGGGTCCTACTCCTAGAAAATTATGTCGGCATTGGCAAAACACTTCCGATGAGACAGTGACAACCCAATCCTGGCCCACAGTTACTCAAAAAGGAGAAAGACAGTGATAATATTTTTAATAAATTAACCCGGGTACCCATGTAAGCCTGGAACAATTCTAGAAATTGTTTTTATTAACTTAGTTGCATTTTTCTAGCTTTTGTTGTGAAATCGACGGAGACGTTAGAGAGATCGCGCTTAAGACCAATTGCTAACTTGTCTATCACTCGAAAATGGAAAAATCCCGTTACGAGCTTTTTCCAGCAGCACAACAAATTAAGTAAACTTGCAGACATGTTCTTCACTGCCCCGTTGATGCAAAAGTTAAGCAAGGTTGTCCTGAGTGCTGAGATGTAAGCCTTTGGTTTGACCTCTAGCCCACAGTCTGAGGGCTTATGCTTAATCTATGTAGTTGTTTGATCGTTTCAATAATATCATCAGTACTAATTGGATTCATCATCACCACTGTATTATGAAATAACTTAAAGTGATATTATGCTCTAAATATAGATAAAGTGTATACTAATGCGTCTGAAGACTCAAAATTAAAATCCTGAAAGTCTAGATCTTGTAAAATGTGGTACTGTTTTCTATGTCTTTACATCGCCAATTTCATTGTGATTTTTTTATTACAAACATTTGGAACGGTGGTTCCCATCCAGGGGTCCGTGAAAAGCTTGCTAGGGGTCCGCGAGTGCTTTGGTATTTGACAAAAATTAATCTACAACATTCAAGAAATTTCTAGGTAATGTAGGCACACGGCAGCAAGTTTCACGTACGAAAATAATGTAGGACAGTAAGCTAAATTGTTTCCGTATTTGGCAAAATATTGTGTGATCACTAACTACCCAACCACGGTTCAGAGTTTTGGTGCGAAAAAGACAACAACAGACTTCTCATTAAATTGCACCAATGTAGGCCTACCTGTATTTTTTGAAGTTACTTTTTTGATGGTGCTTGAATGTAACATGCTGTTATGATTTGAGCAACTTGTAATTTAATTCTGTCTGCAACATTAGCCCTACATATAAAGTTTGCTAACATTTGTAAAAGTGAGCGTAGCTCACCAAATTATTTGTTTAGAATTGGTCATAAAAATATAGGGGTCCGTAAGTTTGAGAATCATTGAAAGGGGTCCGTGACTAAAGAAAAGTTGGAAACCACCGATTTACAATGAGCGTCTGTGTAGCTGAATCATGCCTAATTGCGATTAAACTAAAAAAAGCTACTTGACCTGCACTTTGGACAGACACCTTCAGCACATTGGCATAGTTCGTCCCCTGAAACGTCACAGTTTGCTGTTCTAAGATGAGCTGGTTGTCCGGGTAAGGAATAGAAAACTCCACATTTCACCTAAAATATTCATTTAATTTTCAGAGATTGCTAAAAAGGAGTTTTACTCTGCAGTCAGTTCATTTTACTACCTCATTTGATCTTCAAAGTCGTGCTTCAGCAGCTGTTGTACATTACAGTAATATGACGACGTCCTGGCATTCGTCGTAGGCTAATTGATTTATAAATTTCAGAAGTTATTATCGATACTGAAGACATTGTTATACTTGTTTTTTCTAACTACAAATGCACAAATTTAAATTTTTAAACTTATGAAAGTCAAAAGTCTTATGTAAGCCTACAAAACAAGATCGTTAGCGCCAGGGTCGCTGCTGAACTGGTAAGGCTAGAATTCCAAACATTCGGTTATAATGATGAGTTAGGCAACGAAGCCCTCGAAGCAAAACCCTTATGTAATTGGTATTTACTGTCAGTGCGTGAAACGACATGTTTTCAAAAACAAGGCTGACTTGGTATGTGGAGTACGGAAAAAAACAAGTGAACTGCGTGAATGCGAGCTTACAGCTTTGATCAAAGTTTAATACTCAATAGTATTATTGTATTTGTTTCTCGTAGTGCTTCTGTTTTTTTTCCGTCAACTTCGCTTGTTTTGGTGATTTTTTATGAAGATCTCGATATTGATAAAGCCAGGTCAGCACCGTGCTTAACTAAGGGCTAGTTGGAGTTCGGATTGGCTTAAATTTTAGCGCGACACTGGACAAGTCTTAATCTTAAAGTAGCACTCGATGTAAAAGCCAAAAAGAGGTACCGGTATATTTTTAGCAAGTACGGCAATTTAAATGAATGAAAAAAAAAAATCGAAATACAAGCATGGCCACGTTAAATTGCTGAAAATCATCTCTTCCATTTCAAAAACAAATTGCCTTTTCCAAGACGGAGGAGGAGATGATAAAAAATAACAAAAATTTGAGAAAAGTTCGGGAAAAAGATAAAAAAATCACACTATCGATAAAAAATGTCGAGAAGCAGTCAAATTTCGTTTGGGAAATAGATTGCACGACGTCTAGAAACAACCAACAAGCACGTAATTGCCACAGGCTTACGCTTGTGGGCCCACACTTTGATGTGCCAACCTTTCTTCTCTATTATCCTTCTTGGCGCATTCGGCTTACTCGCTTATGACCAAAAATAATAAATAAAAATAACATGGAGCTGCCTAAGCGATTAAAATGTGGCTTGTGCAGACCGGGCTTAATCACAATCAGGTCAATCACAAAATGGTTTTGCATTGACCAAAAGAAGTGCATTCGGTATAATTGCTTCATCGAAAAATTATTTTATCAACTATTTAAGGTCTGAAGGAGAAATAAAAATGCAGCAATCATTCTCTTAAAATAATCTCAGTTGAGGAAAAACGGCTCGCAAAAAAAATTCCCAAAAAACTGTTCTGGGATCGCAGAGAAATTTTCAAACAAGACTATCAAAGAACTTTAGATATCATACTGACTTTTGTCTTTTGCTTAAAAAAAGCTGTAGTTGAAAGCTAAAAAAGTTTTATTTTCATGGCAAAATGATGCATCATTTATCATCATCTCTTAGGAAGTTGAGAATAGCCAAGAATATCACACATAAACCGAGCGTTTTTTATCTTGTTCTTGAATTACCGCAAAGTTTTGCCTATAGTAGTGGTCAATATGCTGTCTCCTTTTTGTTGTATAACTAGGCCTACTATAATGTGATCTTTGCTATTAACAAAAAAAAAAAAAAAAAAAAAACAAACAACATAAATGCTCATAGCTCAGTGTCAACAACCAATCATTCTAATTCTCTTTCATCTTTTCAAAATTAACTACTGCAAGCTAAATGCAAAGTACGATAATTAAAAAAATGCATTTAAATTATTTCAAATCTTCATTATACTCGCCGTATTACGCCGAAGCGTGTAACGAGTGGCGGGGCCCATCTCCGCGGCTTAGCGCCCAGTCTACACAGCTCCAAAGACCGGCCGTTAGCTTAGTTGTTAAGCGCACGTTATCGGTACGGGAGGTCTGGAGTTCGATTCCCGGGCCGGTCAAATCGACACAGTGTCACCAATTTGGCTTGCCACGGCTGCGACGTTTTTTCATAACTGTGTAGCCCAGGTGCTATAAGCCGCGGATATGGGCCCCGCCACTCGTTACACGCTTCGGCGTAATACTGCGAGTATAATGAAGATTTGATTTTTGATTTAAATTATTTTTAAAGAAAACGAGCAACTTACTGAAGGTTCGTAGTAGTCATAAACGTTTATTTTTGCAGGTTGATGATTATTCACTTTAACAACTTGCTTCATGAGAAAAGAAAATGCTTTTGAAGTTGAACCAATGTTATTCGTATACAGAAGTACGCTTTGACTTGTAATTTCGTATCGTTCCACTAAAATAACATCTTTGATTTAATAAATGGTTTGAACAAAATTTAAGGTTATCGCAAGGTAAAGTAATTGCTTTCTTAAAGCTTTTTGTCCCGTCCGATACTTATTAAAATAAAATCGTCAGAACTTAAGAAAACTAGACATACGGTATCAGAGTAACCAACTAAAAGAGAAGAGGAGAGTGTGGAAAATATTGGGGGTAATGAATCATTGTCATCTGTGAAAAATTCTGGGGATGATGAACCATTGCTTAATCGACTAAAGTGTCAAGGTCGTGTAAACTCTGGGGGCAACCGCTGCTTTTATTTGGCGTCCACCGGCCAGTACTTCGTCTTAATACAGTTGGAAACGTAGTTGAAGCGTGAGATTATTTGCATTGTACTGAGGGAGCTTGTCTCATGCGGTGGACCTAATTTGTAAAGCGCAGTTTGTAGCCGGGCTATCGCAATTAGTAAGTATCTTATCCTATAAACCTATAACTTTCCTCGTCTTAACAAACTGCCGAAATTAATCCTACGTATCATACGTGCTTCCTTTATTATTCAATGGCGGGGGCGCAGCAAGCGATTACAATCACAATTTGCAATTGGCCAAAGATTATATTCTATAAAAATGTCTTTTAAGCATTATTGAGTTTCGTCAAAAAAAAAGGAGGGCAGTTCTCCGGTGGCCTACTCTTGTCTACGCCACTGTTCGAGACGGTAAAAAAGTCTGATAAGTCTGTCTGCAGCAGACTTGATGTTGAATTGTCCACTTCCACAACAAGAACGCTATCATGCCGGTCGCTGGGGTTCGTCAGCAAAGCGACAATTTGCAGTTTCGTTAAAGACTCCGCTAACGCTGCAATAGGTCTGGGGTTCGATTTACGGGAAGGTCAAATAGAACACAGTGCCGCCTTTGGCTCATCACCGCTGCGACGTTTCTGCGACGCTGTATCGTTCGGGCACTAACACGCGGAGATGGACCCCGTGGTCCCCGCCACTCGTTCCTCGCTTTGGCGTAATAACGCTAGTATAATTTTTCGAGATACTTTGCACGAATCGCTGAAATTCATTCAGCCAATACAAGAAGTAGCACTACTGGGCTTAAATATAACATACCGCAATATAAAACAAACCGACTCCAGCGCTCCATAAAATACGTAGGTGTAAAAATATGGAACAAAATACCTGATTCGATCAAAATAAACAAATTCAGTCAATTCATTAAACTACTCAAATTGGACCTAGAAAAAAATTAAAATTCCCTTCTCACTTTCTCTCATAACTTACTGCTAATCTACCCATTACAAATTCATTGCTGGCTAAATTCAAAAGACATAATAACCTAATAAACGCACGAATAAGGGTGGTTGCTTGACTTGAAGACCCTAAGACGGTCACTTCGCAGCTTCCCTGTCGCAAAGATTTCAAACTATTTTATGTTAAGACGTATTGTTTACGTTTATATATTTTTGTTATTATTATTAAGTGATTGCATTTTTTTGTTATTATTGTAAATGCGATGAAATAAATTGAATCTGAATCTGAATCTAATGAAGATTGAATATTTTTGATGAATCTGAAGCATAGATCTGTTTTATTCCTTTTATCGTGATCAGCGATAAAAAAACTGCGAAACTTTCAATCTCAATTCAAACTCAGCTTGATAAGTTGATCAAAAAAAGGATTCTAAAACAAAGTATTATGCTCTCCTTCCTTGCTATGTTATATACTGGTGGATTGCTGTGAATGCTACGAACGTAGCGTTCAATTAGAACGTTATTAGTAAACAGCTACTCAAAACGTAGCGTTCAATTAGAACGCTACGTAGCATTCTAGTTATGACCAAACTTTTACTTACAATGAAGAGCAGCTCTAAAACACCGTAGATTGCAATGCCTTTCAAGTACACCAGGTACTTTTGGCCAGATCTGATTGGTTTTAGGAACTGTGTCAGGCTGAAGCAGCTTGCACCTTTTGAGTAGCTGTTTACTAATAATGATTTTCTTCTGGAAGTTATTGCCTACCACTTTGATTGTAACTTACTGGCAGGGGCGTGCCAAGTGGAAGGAGGTAGAGGATGCACCGCCTCCTTTCCTGGCTACACCACTAACCCATACCCTTATCGGTACAGTGGAATGCTAGTTCTGATAAATTACTACGCATGTTACTTTGCTTTTGATGAAAAATGACAAGAAAAAAGTTATCTTTAATAATTAATTCTTAGAAGCGCCAGAAGCACTTCCACTAACAATTTATAGCAGTTTTAATTTGCTTGTCGCAGCACCATCTGTTTTCCCAATGCAAAATCAGCCTAAAACAGAGTTCATTTGACGAAAGTCTGTTATTTCGTACACCTACCTGAACCATCAACTATTTCTTCTATTGTCATTTGTATTATGCTAGTTTCAACAGGAGTAAAACCAGTCATCAAGCTAACTTCTATTATTGACTGTTCAGCTTGTGTTCCCACCGGTTTTGAAACCGTAATCTGAAATTACCATAAAAATGATTGATCAAAAGTGAAGTAAACACAAACGCCTCAACCCTAGGATGCACGAAATTTTTGGTTTCTTGCTTTTTACGCCTAGGGTCAAATTGTAAAAATGTCAAAAACGCAAACTCAAACAAACTTCACAGGCACTTTAAAATCATAACAAAATCGAATCAACGCAAAACAAAACTTTCACCGATTTATGCACGTTTGTTGGTGCTGCAGTTGGACAAAATATATCAATTTGAAACAATAAAATTTATGCATAAATTTAAGATTAATACATTGCCTGAATGCTTTACGAATTATAATACTCAATATTCTAGCGTCTTCAGCTATTCAACCAGATTTGTCAAAAATGATTTATAACACGCGATTCGAGTAAATAAAATTAAAACACAACAATCAATTAAACTTTCGGAAGTTAAGATTGGAACGATCTGCCCAGTGAAATTAAATGTTGATCTAAGCTTGGTTTTAAAGTATTTGTGAAACGTGTAACAAGGATGTTGTATACCGCTTGATTTGAATCTATTTCATTGACCTGTAGCTACACTGTGCCAAAAATGTAATAATACACGCTTAGGTTGTTAAAAGTACCGGTCCTGCTTACATGCAACAACATTAGTACCAAATTAGCATAACAGATTCAGTTTCAGTCATAAGGTACCATAGAGCGGGACAGCACTGTTTCGGGTTATGAGCCTCAGCCGCACTTAGGTATAAGGAACTTTCATCCTTCAGCACGCTCGACCTTGCTCACTCAAACACCCCTCCGGATTTATGTACCCTAAAAGAAATTTAACCTTTGTGGTACGTAACGTACCACGCCAGTTAAATTCTCCATCTGGCCAAGGCACAACAAAACAAAAGTCGTCCTTTCTGGCCTGCTGAATATTTATTTGTTTTACCACAACGCACAAGAAAGCACAGGTAGGAAACAGCGAAAAGACCATTACTTGGTCATCTAAGTCAACTGCACCTTTTTGCCATATCTTACTCTGACGTTAGTTAGTAAAAAGTAAACGCAAACACACACACATACAAAATAATAATAAAAGGTTGAGCAGGTTGTTAGTGACGGCATAACTTTACGACAATCAGAAAGGGGAGTTTAGCTTGGGATTCAAAGCTAATATAAAGCAGTGTTTAAAAAATAGGGTAAAAAAATAATAGTTAAAATACCAACATCCTACAATACTTCAGAAAACATAAATTACAACTTCAGAAAACAATATGCCCACAAAGCACAAGAAAACAAAAACTTTGGTTTCGGAGAAGGTAAAAATACATTTAATACATTTAAAAGGATACAGATATCAACTATTTAGTTACAATACCAATTTAAGTGGTGACATTTGTATGAAATTGATAATCTGTTGAAGGCAAGATAAAATATTGTGTGAGAAGGTGATTTCATACATATTTAGAGACGGCAGAAGATTTATCGTATTTTTTGAAAGAAGAAAAGGAGCAGTGCTTAAATTCTTCGGGAATGTTTTTCCATATTTTCAGGCCAATGTGTTGAAGAGATTTTTTGCCAGTTTCCGAAACGATAAAAGGTTGAAAAAATTCAGAAGTTACTTTTTGTCTAGTGTTATAATGATGTATTACATCAAGTTTCGTGAAATAATTGTTGCAAAAGGGTGATAACAGACGGTTATTGTATTTAAACATAAATTTAGCGAACTCTATTTTAATCATGTCAGTAAGCATAAGTGTATAAAAGTTAGAGTAAAGAAAGTTTATCGGTTTTTCTTTCGCACAAAAAAGACTTGCTTTTATAAACTTGTTTTGGAGAATTATCAATTTCTGTAAGTGAGAAGAGGCGGCTCTACCCCAGTTTAATAAGGAATATTAAAAATGAGAGTGAAAAAGACCGTAATGGACTAACTTGAGTGGGGATAGGGGAACGTAGTGTCTTAGTTTGTAAACATACCGCAAGCTCTGGAAAGTTTTTTGTGATAGTTTATCAATATGTATTTTCATGACAGACGATCGTCTAAAAATACGCCAAGGTACTTGACATAGTCGGATTTTACAATGACATTGCCACTAATACTAACGTTAAATTCATTTGTGTCAATTTTCTTTTTGTTACCCGAGATAATCATGTGGCAGCTTTTGTTGTAATTGATAGTTAATTTGTTGCTGGTAACTCAATTTTCAATTTTATCAATTTCCTCCTTCACTTGTTGCTGAAGTATGTTGAAATCATGATGTGCTAAATGCAAATTTGTATCATCGGCAAAAAGCCTCGTTTCGAATTTGGACACGTTGGGAAGATCATTTACGTATAAAAAAAGGAGTAAAGGCCCCAAAACTAAACCCTGAGGAACCCCATATTTAACTGGACGTAGTGAAGATAATTTGCCATTAATTTTTGTACAAATTTGGCGCCCAGAAAGATATGATGATAATAGATTGAACATTTCACCACGAAAACCGTAATGATAAAGTTTTTTGAGCAAAATTTCATGACTTACAGAATCAAACGCTTTTCTCAAGTTAAGAAAAATGGAACATGTTATTAATTTTCCGATTAAGTTGTTTAATAATTTGTCATAAAAAGTGGTGATAGCTAATTCGGTGGAGTTGTTTTCTGTAAAGCCAAATTGCAAAGGAGTGAGGATGCAGTTTTTAGTAATAAATTTAGTTATTTTGCTTTCAAGAATTTTTTCAAATAATTTAGAAAATACTGATAGCAGATAGATTGGTCGAAATTCATCAAGTGAAGTTGGAGATGTTTTTTTCGGAATAAGAATGACACTAGCTACTTTGAAATCATTTGAAAAGGTTTCTAATTCAATGCATCTATTGAATAATCTAGCAAGAAGTGGAGCTAAAGCACATTTGGAAAGCTTTACAGATTTAGGAGAAATTTGGTCAAGGCCAGGAGCAGTGAAGGATTTTAGTTTGTCTATACGATCATTCAGGTCTTCTGATAATATTTCTTCAAGCATAAAAGATTGGACACAGGACGAGTGGTGGATTTTAAAGGAAGAACCTTTGGAAAAAGGTAGATTTTTGGACATAATTGCACCGATGTTTGCAAAGTATTCGCATAATTTTTCGCGAAATTTAGGGGAGTCCGTTTTAACACTCTCGCCCTCAATCACTATTGAATGTGGCAATTTAGATTTGTTTGAAGCATTTTTAAAGTCAATGATTTCATTAATTGTCGACCATGTTTTTGAAGAACTTTTGCAGTTGCTAAGTAAATTTTGATAGTAATTTTGCTTGGAAACATTTTTAACATGAGTTAATTTGTTCAAATACTTCTTATAGTGCTCTTTTTCAGAATTAGTGGAATTTTTTTGAAAACCTTTTTAAAAAGATTATTTTTTGTCTTAATCGATGCGAGAATACCAGGGGTTATCCATGGCTTCTTTTGTAGACGTTTTTCTTTTCCAGTCAAAACGGTTAATGAGGCATGTTTGTCTAACACAGAATTGAATGTACAAGTAAAATTTGAGACGCCTTGGCTAATGTTTGATTTGTTCAAATCAGTTATAGTAATAGATGAAAATGCCGAGTCTAAATCAAGAAGATAATCTCCAAATTTGAAATTTTTCATAGAACGTTTAAACATAGTTTTATAGAGGTACGAACATTTAGTGATTTTAGCAGTAGAAAATGTTGGTAGATGTTAGGAAATCTTAAATACGCAAACAGCACTTGCGGTATCTTTTTTCAGAATATTTGAATAGATATGGTCAAGCAGGGAAGATTGGCAGTTGTCAGCAAATCTAGTGGGGACATTAATCCTTGATCTGCAACCGATAGAAGTTAAATCATTAACATAAGATCCTACCGATGGGTTATCCTTAGCTAGAATATTAATATTAAAGTCACCAGAAACTGCATTATTTATTTTTTTTTTCTAGATCCTTTAATTGGTTATAGAATTTGTTATGAAATGAAGTCAAATCTTGGTAAGGGTGACGGTAAATAACAGCTAGAACAAATGTTGAATCTTTGCATTCAATTTCAAGCCATAAATCTTCGCATTTATCCTAGTTAAGAAATAAGCCATTTCGTAAACAACACTTAATTGCATCATTAATATAGGGACCGACCCCGCCAGCATTAGTTGGGGAGTCATTTCGAAAGAATTTGTAATTTGAAAGGTTTACATTTGAAACGCTAATAGGATTAAGTTTGGTTTTCGAAATGGCAATAACATTGGGTTTTGTTACCATAAGATCAATAAGTTCATGCATTTTGGTTTTATTTTTAGAAAGGCTTCTGACATTAAAGTGGATGAAAAAAAGGTCGTTTTTTAATAGATTGGCAGTTAAACTTGATAAGTTTGAAGGGGAAAAATATTCATCGCTTCTACTTCGTACAAGTCTCCATCGTTTACAATGTATACAGATATTATTATTAATATCTAGAAAAATGAAAAAGAAAACAGTAGATTAGTCCTAAAAAAATAGAAAATAAAAAAAAGTTTACTACAACACGAATAATCAAATTGGAATCATAACCGTTATATCTCAGGCTGCAGATACTAAGATTATATGCCTTGAAAAAAATTACGTTAAATAAAAAGTGAGGATAGTGGATCTGGACACAATAAATACAGTTAATATTGTGGTTGCAAAACTTCATTTCTACGGTTGAATAAAATAACTTTTTTACCAGTATATTAAATCGCAATACGATAAAATGAATTATACTAAATAAAAGTAGACCTACACCAAAAACCTAGATATTTTTTCACCAGCACCAGAATAACCCAGCTTGGCCAAGTCATGAAACGACAAAATTTTATAAACCTTGGTGTCCGTGTCCTGTCTTAGAAAAATTTTTCTCTGGGAGGTCCAAGCAAATTTAAAATTCAACGCGGCTTTGGCTTGTTTTGCAGCTTTGTAAACGGATTTTCTGAGCGGAGTGAGGTTTTCCTGGATCGTGATGTTGGGAGAGGAATTACGACTCATAGGTTCAGTTTCGCAGTTTAATTTTAACAATTTTCTTTTTTTGTAAATCTCTTTTCGCTTGTCGCGATTCGCAAAACGAACTATGATGGGTGGAAGTTGTTCCGTGGCTTGGTTTCCTTGAATCTTTTTGTAACTACCAGCTAGCCGATGCGAAGTTGAAATTTGATGGTCATCAAGCCGAACATTGAGAGAACTTGCTACCGACTTAACAATTTCATTTGTGTTTTCGTCTCGCTTTAACGGCACACCGTGAATTTCCAGGTTCTCTCCCCTACCGTATTGTTTTAAGTCATCCAATTGGGCTTCAGCCACATTTTGTTTACGAATGACATAATCTACTTCCTTATCTAGCTCACAAATGTCGATCACATTTTTTTGACTTACTCGAGAATTGGCAGTAAGCCTGACATTGAAGCAGGAGCGTATTCTACAGAGGTTCAAGGTGTTCAGCGCACACCCTGCGATATCTCCGGCGCACACGTTAATTACATTTAACCAAAATATATCAGCGCAATCTGAGTTGTTTTTGCTCTGATGAACGACAAATTGCTTTTTTTTCAACGCTAACCGATGACGCAAACATTCTCTTGTATGGTAGGTTCAACAGATATCGTTGAACACCAGCGAGCCAGACCTTCTTCATTGTATTCTGAATCATATTGTGTAGCGGAGAGTGACTTTTTCTTTTTCCACACGATATCAAATCAATCAATCAATCAATTTTCTGGACCCGCTTATCCTTGGGGGGTCGCGGGGGCAGCAGCTCAAGTTGGAGCCTCCAAGCATCTCGATCCTCTGCGACAAAGGATAGATGCTCTGCTGGGATGCCAAGGCGAGACCAACTAAGATCTTCTACGTAATCTCGCCATCGAGTTCTGGGACGGCCTCTCGGCCTTCGACCAATCGGTGTTGAACAGAGCAGTTTTTTGGCTGTTCTTTCCTGGGACATTCGTGTCACATGTCCATACCAACGCAGTTGCGATCTGTCTAGTCGGAGAAGCAGCGATTCGATGTTTAGAGATTCACGAATATCTGCACTTTTAACCTTGTCCAACAAGGTCAAACCGCTAATTCTTCGCAAGAATCCCATTTCGGCTGCTTGAACTCGAGACCTCACTTTCTCATTCATGATCCAACACTCATGGCCATAAGTCAAAATAGGAACATAGACCGATCTGAAAATGGATAGCTTTGCCTTGGTGCAAAGCTCCCGTTTCAGTACCACAGATCGGTGGAGCTGGCGCATTACTGCACTTGCTTTTCCGATGCGGATATCCAATTCGCTATTTTGTCTGCCGTCACTTGTGAATGAGACGCCGAGGTACTTGAATTTCTCTGACTGTTTTAGTGGTACTCCATCAATTTGGAGAGAGCACTGCTTTGGTTGTCTGGACAGGCACATGGTTTCTGTTTTTGTTGAACTGATTTTCATTCCGGCAACAGAGCATGCATCCGAAAACCTGTCAAGAGCTTGCTGGAGACCATTTTGGGTAGAGTCGAGTAGCACAAGATCATCTGCAAATAACAGACGTTGTACAGTGCATTCACCGATCATTCACTTTTCTTAACTATTCTATCCATATAAATAAGGAACAGAATAGGTGAAAGAGAGCAGCCTTGCCGTAGTCCCACACTTACTCTGAAAGGTTTCGTCGTTGCACTGTTAACACGAACACAGATCTCGGAATGCATGTACAGCGACTTAATGGCAGTTAGTAACTGGCCATCAATGCCATACTGCAACAGCACCGCCCAAGGCTTGTCTCTAGGAATGCGATCATATGCTTTTTCAAGATCAACAAAACATGCATTGACCTCTTTTGCATATTCCCACGACTTCTCAAAGATTTGCTGCAAGGCAAAGATCTGATCCATTGTGCTTCGGCCAGGACGAAAGCCACACTGAGCATCCGTTAGTTTAGGCTCGACTATTTCACGGCATTTCTTTTCAAGGCATTTGGCATAGACCTTACCCGGGACACTGATGAGAGATATGCCCCTATAATTGGTGCATTTTCTCTTGTCTCCTTTCTTGTGGATAGGTATTATCACACTAGTTTGCCATTGCTTTGGTGCTTGCCCAGTACTACACGCCACCTTACAAACACGAGTCAGCCAACGAACACCATGTATGTTCATTGCTTTTAACATTTCAGGTCTGATATCATCCTCACCAGGTGCTTTTCCAGTTTTCAATGATTTGATTACTGCATTCACATCTGCTTCGGTTATCTGAATATCTTCCCCAACCTGTTCTTCGTGAATTTGTATCGGTGTAGCATCAACTGGGTTTAAAAGATCACTAAAGTACTCTCTCCACCGATTCAAAATAGCATCTTGATCTTTCAGAGTCACACCATTTGAATCTTCGATAAAGAGAGCGGCTCGAGATCTTTTTCCACGCAAACGGCGAATGGTCTGCCAGAACACTTTGTTTGCCGTTTTGAAATCATCGTTTAACCTTTCTCCAAATTCCTTCCAGGCTCTTTCCTTAGACAGTTTAACTTTTGTGGCTGCCGTCTTACGTGCTTCAGAGTACTGCGAACGAAGTTCAAGTGATGACTTATTTGCAAGCCAGGCCTTATAAGCCACTTTTTTCGCACGAATAGCTTCTTTAACTTCTTGGTTCCACCAAGGAGTTCTTTTCTCGCTACTCTTCGTCCCTCCAACACGCTTACGTCCACAACAGTTAGTAGCGAACGCAATGACTGCTGTTCGAAACAATCACCACTCAGTTTCAATGTCTTCAGTAGAGGTCGGAAGTTCTTTGAACTTAGATGCAATGTTGTCTGCAAATGCAGTTCGTACCTCTTTGTCAGCCAATGATTCCCATTTGATTCGATAAGTTTCTCGTGGTCGAAAAGTCTTTCGTTTTTTCAAGGGTTTCAAAGCTTTCAAAGTGCAGACAACTAGGTGGTGATCAGTTGACAACTCAGCCCCTCTTTTAACACGGACATCAGACACGGTAGAAAACAAGTCCGCCGAAACGATACAAAAATCAATCAGGGAGCGTTGTCCCAGAGAGTCTCTGTACCAGGTGTACTTATGAATTCTTTTGTGCTGAAAAAATGTGTTCATTATGCACAGCCCATTGGTGGCACAGAACTGCAATAAACACCTTCCATTCTTGTTAATGTCAGGGTCACCATGTTGCCCAATAACACCTTTTCAGGTTGCATTGTCGATGCCCACATGTGCATTGAAATCGCCCAAAAGGATAAGGGATTCTGATGAAGTTGCTTTTCCCAATGCAACCTCAACTTCCTCCAGAAAGGCTTCGTACTGTGATTCTATGTTAGGTGCGTACACCTGCAATATACACAGAGATCGCTCCTGCAGCCTTAGCTTTAGAAGACAAACCCTTCCTCCCACTGGTACCCAGTCAACGACACATTCAGCTATGTTGGGGCTCACAAGTAAGCCAACACCAGCTTGAGCAGACATTGCTGCATCAACACCTGAGTAGAAAATTTTCCACCCACCGTTCAACTCGACAGTTCCAGAACCCCGGCGCTTTGTTGATGAAATTCCCACAACATCAAGGCGATACTGTTGGGCTTCGCAAACAAGCTCCTGCTCTTTTCCTGTCAGTGACGAAACGTTCCAGTTCCCGATAGCTAGATCCCGGCAGTTTGGTCCAACTCGAGTACGTTTTCTGTGCGCTGCCCCCATTTGCCTCCCCAAACGCTTAGCGACTGCGTTGGTGGGTTTCCGGTGACGGTCAGCTTGTGGGGGAGACTGTAGCTTATTTTTCGAACGAGTCCCTCTGCCTAAAACTCGAACGCGGACCTTTTTATCCTGCGCGCCGTCCGATGCAGCATGAATATTGTTATTACAACTTTCCATTTAGCTACAGCATTGGATTGCTACTTGGTCTGTTTCTCTCCTTCGACCTTACCGCCATGGGTGACCCTGATGGAAGTGATTAAACACTACCGACGGCGTTGCTCTAAGGATCATTGAAAACTCAAACCTCCCCACCACGTTAAGGTGGCAATCCATAGGAGAGGTTCCACACGATATAAATGCAAAAAATGTCCTATTTGAAAGTTGAACCCTGACGCAACGTCACAATACATGCTCAATCACGCCACAGCAAATTGCTTTTTTCATCGCAGAAGAATGATGCAATGGCTCTCTCTTAGAACAGGTTCAACAGGTATCGTTCAACACAAGCAAGCCAGACCTTTTCCATTGTATTCTACATTGTATTAGGATGCGGTTACGAGTAATTGCTTGTGATTTTTGAAAGTGTGGCGGTCAATATATACATTTTAAAGTTGTTGGTCAAATTCAAGTTGTAGGTTAAATTAGTGGAATGGAAGTAAAGCCCGAGTCACACGAAGCTAATTTATTAGCCGCTAATGCACTAGCTGCTAATAAATTCGCCAACTCGCTCAGTGTGACCGGTTACTCGCTAGCTAATTTACTCGCCGCTAATAAAGTAGAACATGTTCAACTTTATTAGCTACTAGCTAGCTCAGGGTGGTCCAAGGTTGACAGTGTCGAGGGCCAGATTATTTTTTGTATATTAATTCGCGGGCCACACACAGCAACATCAGCGCGAACAAATAATAAACAAAATATTGAGCACTTCTTTACGGTTTCTCTGTCTCTGAAACCTTTTCCATTTTTAGCCAGTATCAGAGAAACTTCGTAAGATGCCTTCTTGTCAGAAAGATTAGTTTTTCTGAAGTTGGTCATTAGCTTTTAGTATTTGCTTTTTAAGTCTTTTACAACTGCTATTCTAGCATATCCGTCGTATTGTTCATACTGACTCTTATGACGTGTTTCGTAATGCCGTTTTAAGTTGTATTCTTTTGGCACTGACACAATTTGCAGACATGCCAGGCATTGCGGTTTACTCGTACCCTCAACAAATAAGTACTTTTCCTCCCATATTGAGTTAAAATGTCTACTTGGATTGGTTAACTTTCTTTTTACACTCATTTTTGCCAAATAATTGTAAATCTTAAAGCTGTAAACCACTGCAGAAACAAATGTAGGTTTTAGATTTCAACTGATTCTACTTTTCTGACTATCAAGAGTAACTTCACAACCTTACCGCTAGTATGACCCTGGATTGAATGATGATAGTGAAGTTGTTACCATGATTATGTTGCAACGTAACAATGCAAAGGTTGTGACATTGAAACGAAACAATGCAAAAAACAATTAATGACCTTACAATTGTTGTAACGTCATAAATTGTTTTTTCGACTAGTTTTAATTGATACTGCTTCACGTGCGTTTTACTATCCTGCTGAAAATGAATCGAGCCTTAATCGAAATGTTCAGGCTCAAATTGTTTCTTATACCTTTGCTTAGACTTAGAGATTCAGGAAACCGTGTTGACTCCGGCTATGTAACATTGGAATGCGTGTAAACAGGAAAAGTAAGTAGATGACCAGCGAATCGTAAACTAAGCACAGCGGGGAGTTCGGTTCAAAACGCAAAACTGCAAGCGTTGAGTCAAAATAAGTTCGTAGCGTTCCTTGCCAATAATAAATGTGACTGATTGTACGTTGTAAGTCGGTAACTTGGATGTTATCATATTTCACAAAGACTTTCTCGCAGTTTCTCCAGAATTTTTGCAAAATCTTCCGCGGGCCAAAGAAAATGCTGCCGCGGGCCACTAGTGGCCCGCGGGCCTGGGTTTGGACCACCGTGCTAGCTAATTCGGCCGCACTCGCAAGATAAAAACAATGCAAGCGTTATGACATCACAAATTGATATACCGGATATATCAGATCCACATGTCATGGCACTCTCTGCGTTCTGCTGTACAATCCTACTCAAAATCTAAAAAGATGTCGAAAAAATAAGGGTTAAAATGGAATGGGAATGCGGTAGTTGATTTTTTGAACATTTACGAAAAATATGAAATTTTGTGGGACACGAATAATGAAAACTATTTAAAAAAAATTCTAGGGAGCACAGTTTTAAAAGATTATACGAAGAGCTTAAACATGCTGGTCCAGAGCTGCAAATTCCGGACGAGGAAACCTTAAAAAGAAAAATAAAAAGGATTAAAGACTGCTACAGGATCGAGCTGAATAAAATAAAAAAATCAAGAAAAAGCGGGTGTGGAACAGATGACGTGTACAAGCCAAAGCTAGTATGGTTTAATAGAGCAGTTGCCACTCCAACTTCTGCGCATGCAAGCCGTATTAACCGGTTTATGACTTTCCGCTGTCCTTTCGGCATACTTGCTGTTTTTGCAACATTCAAAATTTTGATTAATCGCCTCGTGTGACCATGTTTTATAGCTAATATTAGATGGATAATATTAGCAGCGAATATGCACGTGATCGCCTCGTGTGACCATGTTTAGTAGCTAATATTAGCTGGATAATATTAGCAGCTAATATCAGCGGCTAGTAAATTAGCGCCGTGTGACTCGGGCTTAAGTGTTGACAGTATGATTGAAAAGCCGTTTTGTAGCAGAAATTACGACCAAAATTTGGAAATAGCAAACTTGAAAGGTGCTTGATGTTGGTTTGCGTATTTGCATTAAACTTTCGAGCACTTCCACACATTTGTTTAATAAATGGCTGCATGCGGCAGCAAATATTGAAGAAGAGACCACCTCTAAAAAATGCGTACGCCACTGCGTTGAAGTCATCGTATTCGTCAGCCAGGTATGTCAAACTGCCAAGAATATGATCAGTTTTCCAATCAGTATGCTTACATCCTGTTTTAACCAAACTATGTTCTGTTTGCATTGCTCCGTAACTATTTCTTGATTATTTCTAACCACATTCAGTTCATTTCTTAGGGAATTAATTTCTTGCTGATAATCGGCTTTTACTTTTTCTACTGCTTCAGCTACCAGTTTTTTCAAAATACTAGCCTCAGCTGTCTTTTTGGACTCGAAGTTTTTATTAGTCTTACCACTGGTCTTACGCTTGCCCATTTCTTCGTGAATTTCTGGTTTGTGACGTAACAATCAATTAATGGCTGTCGTTTTCGTTTGAATTTACTGAACTTGGTGACTTGCTGATAAGACTGTAGCACCTTTGTGCTCCAGTAGTCTAGATTTATCCTCTGGATAAAAATGAAAATAATACACCGATCGATGTGAAGTTAACGTTACTAGCGGTTGCATCATTGTTTAAGCTCTTTCTGGTTTGGGTTACTGAAAATTAACCATGTGCTTTTCGTTGGCTCTTGCAGGGATCAGTTTAAGCATTGTTTACTGTTTCTAATGATTATTTTGAACTGCAAGTAGTTGGAACAAGTCTATAATTCCATACCAGATGAATTTCCACTGAAGTTGATTGCGGAACAGTACAAGCCAAAGCCTAAAGGTTCAACTAGACTAGTTCCCCATTAAAAAAAGAAAGAAAATAACAGTTTAATAAAATACAGGTCGCCAGATATTATAAACAATTAAGATAAATAGTTACAGAAACGTAAAATGGAAATAATAAAATTGAATACAAACCACAGAAATGATAAAAACATAAAATTAGGAAACATAGAAAAATATCAACAACATCAAACACAGTCCAAATAATCAATAAGTACCGGTATGATTACAGTACGAAGTATTGTAGATAATCAGTTGCAAAGTTGATATTTCATTGTTGAAGGATTGTGATCGTCCATGGTCCCATTTCATTAGCACAAAAATGTATTTACATTCAATTAATGATAATAATACATACCGGTAACAAAACATTTATAGATATGTCAAATATTTCATTTTTCAAATGCACATGAAAAAGAATAATACAAAAATATAATTAGTTTAAATTTTTTCTTCTCAATCATCGAAGTGTTATATTACAAAAAAAAATCTTATGTAGATATCACCTTTTAAGATAAGTTGGTATTATAATTATTACTAAATCCGACTAATATTGAAATGGCAAGATTCTACTCGGCCCAAGCTGTATGTGGTAAGATATTAAACGCTATCTCACTTATAGGGACATCTTTTTTGTAATGTTTACCCCTGAAGCCACGTAGTGCAATTAAGAATGACCTCAGAAGAGCACATCTCAACTTTAAGCGTAAGCATCGAATTACTTGATGGTATTGTTCATTTTTCTTTGCTGAAATTTTGCTTCCAAGTCTGTTAATAAACTTAAGACACTCTGGTCCCATTCCACCAGTGGTCATAAAAACAAGTGGTGTAAAATTGGCCCTTTCTACGTTTTGCACTCTTTCGATGTACTTCTCTTTTTTTTTCTCTTTCATGCTGTCTGAATATCTGTTGGAGGGGGAGGTTCCTGTTTGACTGGCAATTTGGGTGGGTAACCCTAACGTCAACAAAGGTGCAGTCAAATGGGGACCAGACCCCTCTTCCTGATACATCCAACCTCGCATTGTCTTCTCTTGAAAAACGGTAGTTAGTCAAATCTTGGCCGCTATCAATTGGGATTAAATTAGGTTCGACCTTAACGTCATGACACACTTCCTTCATGATACTTGCAACTATGTCTCTCAGGTGATTGTGACGCATTAAGGTGTAACCTCCGAGCTTACAGCTAAGGCAATGATCAATGCTAGTAGGTGACCCACACCCACAGTACTTAGGAACATTTTCAATTGATCAGTTGTACCGGAGCGACAGGCTGCCCTGAACTCTTGCTTGTTTAGGCTGTACCCTAAATATTCAATGGGCAGGGTAGAGAGCCAATTGGAGGCACCTTTATGTCTAGCAGTGTCCAAAGCACGTTTCAAGCTCGTCGATGATTCTGCGTAGACTAAATCAAATGTGGATTTCAATAGTTCTTCTTTAGCTCTTTTCACTTCCTGCTTTAAGGCAAATAACTCAACATTATCTTGCTCACTGTAGAAAGATTGTTTCATTATAGTCTCACTTAGTGGTCTGGTTATTTTGACCGAACTTCATATTCGAAATTGCAGGACTCATTTGGTTTGGTAATGCCTAGTCCACCATATCTAACTGGTAGAGTCATTATATTGCGTTCCTCTTCAGAGATTGTTCTTCCGATGATTGCAGGAAGAATTGTGCGGTAAATTTCATTTTCCAATTTTTTCATATAATGAGAGATGTCAGGAATTGATCTTTGGACAAAGTTCCATCTATGCTGAACAGAGAACATCATTGCTGCATATACACATTGAGGCTCAGATTTCGCAATATCAGACAACAGTTTTACATCTTCCATCCAACTGTTTACCTTCTCTTCCAAGTATTCCTTTTTAAACGTCTGGCTTCCGACCACTGCTCCTAAATGGCGTTTCCCTTTGGTAGTTATTTCTATTCCTTGTCTTTGAAAGATCTTCTTTGCTTTGAGTTTCATGTCCTCATCTTTTACAATTAGCACACACTTGCTTGGGTTAGGAAAATAACCAAATTGAGGCCCAATTTCTGATAGCTTATTCCACCATTTGAATATGCCACTTAAGTGTCCTGCTGCACTTGAATCGTCAGCAAACCACGCCTGCGTTACTTTGTCAACCTCTGAGTCATATAGGTTTGTGTTCTGGAGGCTTTCAAGGATTGGAAGTGTGCTGATAGCGTAAAAGCCCATAGCACAATTGTCACCTTGAGTAGTTCCTTCTTGTGAGTAAATAAAATCTCCATGTCCACCAGCTACATATGGCTGACTGTAAGTGTTTTCAAGATATTTTGCAATGTAAGGGCACAATATTTTCACATTCCTTAAGCTACTTCTCTATTCAAGGAATTGAATGCATTGGTTGCATCTACCAGCAGTATCGCTTCACATTTATCCTCACTGTACACATTATGCATTGCATGAATGGCAGCTTCTACTCCTGCTTGTTGACCTCCACACGTCTGCAAATTACCGACGCTTTTGCATACATCCTGCTTAAGGGTACACATGACGGTTTTTCCAATGATACGACGTAATACCTCTCCTATCCCTATTGATCTAATTCCAGGGCATTTGTCTAGTGGAATGAGTCGACTAGCAAGTAATTGCTGCAAATGATTAGGATTAGTGATTGTTGTACATAAGAGCTTTGATAGTCTGCCACAGCATCGCATAAAGCATTTTGTTGCGTTTTGAAAATGTTAGAGCACAACATCTGTTTCCAGCATTCGGTGTCAATTAGAGTCGGTCCTCCCGATCCTTTCATTGTTTTACCACTTTGCATACCAAATCTGCATCAATGGATTCAAATATTACATCTTCCACTTTTTCCTCGGGACCAAATAATTACGTTCCATGTTTGGCTGCACTCGCTTTTGGGTGCTTTTTGATTAGCTGTTCTTTCACCTCTTCATCTATTTCTAAAACACCACCCTTTCCTCTGTTGATTAATTTTGCAGCTTGGGACACGTTTCCTGACAACATCAATCTGGTGAAAGCCTTATTCAAATTGAACCTGTATTTTTGTTGGTCCACTTGTAAGCGTTTTTGTATTTCCATGCATTCCCTTAATATTTCATTGAATTTCCCTTCTTCCCATAATTTAAGTCTTTTCTGCAGATAATTGCAGTGATCTTTTGCTTTCGAGGTTCTACTTGGTTTCTGAAGCATCATGGGCAGGAAAACCATCAATGCTTTAAGTGCAATTGGCTTCAGTGATGTGTTGTAGTTGTATAGATTCAAAATTCTTGCAGCTTCAGCAATGAAAGATTTACCAGCATTTCCTCGTGGAACCAGGAAAAAATTTTTTCTCCGGGTTATAACAGTGTCGTAGCAAGTATTTAATTCATCATCAATCTGCAGCAATGGATCCAAATTTCCCCATTTTACTTTGTAATCTGATGATATTGATTGGCTTTGGAATTGAGAATGTGACTGGCTCAAACATTTATTGCAGAACCATTCATGGCTTGAGGTAGTTAAATCGTTGTACTGTTTGACAGTGATACCTACACATTTTCGCTGTAACCAAGTCCTACATAACTCACATAAAATTCCATGTTGGTTATCTTCCACCAGCATATTGCAAATGTGACAAACATCACATTCCTGATTTGCATGGTGTTGTATCATGCTTGCAGTCTCTTCTAAGCCTTTATCAGTCAAAGAAATCCACCATAATAATTCTACCAAATTTCTCATACACCATAGCAATTTTTCCTTTATGACTTAAATAACCTTATAGCTTATTCAAATAGAATCAGTACATATTCAAACAGAATCTAGTTCCCCATTTGAAGTTGAAGGATAAAACAACATCTGGTCTTAAACACTACTCAGTCGTGAGTGTCAGTCTTCGTTCGAAGTTGGTAAGTCATTTCAACGCATTCGGACTGTCTCAACTGAACTTTGTGAATGCTAGTGGCTGTTTGGCTTATGCATTCTACGGTATATATGCTCAACCCAGCATTGCAGGGCCTATACCCGCCAGCAGCCGCTACATTTATTGGTGAGCCCGACGTGATAAGAAAGTGGCGAGTTCCGATTCCAGTTTGACATTATGAACTTTGGCAAAAAAAAAAAAAACTTGTTGTTTTTTTTTACCTAACAGTTACTGGTTTGTGATTTGACTGAAATTAAACTAGACTAATTCAACTTCAACTTCACTAGTTATTTTGTGTGAAGTTACTGATGACATCAGAATTAGATTTTGTCTGAAAACGATTCTTTTGCTATGCTTTGGAACGGTTACGAAGGATTTTCGTTTCTCGTAGGCCTAGCATGTGTATTAGTCTTGTGTGTGCTTATTATGGCAGGTATGCTGTATCATGTCGTACATACTGTAATTGCAAGTAGGCATAAATCTAATACTGAAACAGTTTCGAAGGCTTTGAGACCTCAAACATTTTGTAGTACTAGCACTCAGCTCAGTTGCCTGTACACTCACAACACTTCACCGAGTCGCCTCCTCATACTAGACACAACATTCACTTACCTGTGCATGTAGACTCTCAGCATAACACTGACTCACCATCTCGAATTCAACATGAACCACAATCTTTTGCTTCCCCCAGACTGCGAAGCAGATCATTGCCCTCACTTCCAGACGCTACGTCTACAGAAGAATTTTCGCCTGGGAGATCAGATATTCTACATAGTTTCAGGAGAAACCATTCGCCGCCAAGTTTGCCTCCACACAGCAGTCGTTCAGTAACTCTTCCCAACTTTTGGTCTACCAACCCAGTGGGCTATTTCAATGCTATTGAGTTACTCTTCCAAGATAGCGGCATAACAGCTGAATCCACCAAATATGCATTGCTGATTACCGCACTGAGCAGGGACAAAACAACCTTGGCCAGAGTTACAGACATATTTCAGCAATTGAATGCCGAATCTCCCTATTCACAAATGAAGACCGCTCCCTTCAAACGCTGCTCGGGTTGTCATGATGAGTCACCCCATTCCTTGTTATATCAGTGCAACAGGGGAAAGATTCAGTATCAGATTTTCTTCCACGCATCAAAACACGCTTAGGTCCCCATTACAATGAAAACTCTTCCCTGATTATGGACCTGGCCCGCCATCGTTTACTTGAATCGGTAGATGATTAAATCCGACTGAGCTTGTATCACTATGAGTCTGGTAGCGTCGAGGAACTCGCATATCACGCTGATCGCTTGCTTAATCGCACGAAAGACTCTGCCTCTACAACACAGGCTACCTCAGCACATCATCACAGCAATCAGCGAGTTCCTAATCAGCAGCTTGTTAACGAGACAGTCGAAACTCGTTTGGATTCCCTTCGCCGTGATGTCACCAACCTCGCTTCATTCAATCGAGGGGCAGTACACACACCAAAAGCTGACACCTTAGGGGTTTCACGTAGACAAGAAGGTAGGTCAAACAATGCTCCACTCCCTTCTAGATTTAGGAATACAAACACTAACCCCCAATCCTATGCATGCTACTACCATGACCGTTTTGGCAGCAGGGCTTACAAATGTGATGGTCCTCCATGCCCTTTCATCACTTCTGCCAGAAATCACACTTTCAAAGGATGTGGCACACAGCTTCACAGTATCATCCCCAACCTGCTTCACTCACGACCGATTCTCTATTTTTTGTGACAGACAGGTTGACTTCCACGAACTTTCTTGTCGACACAGGAGCTGCTCATTCACTTTTCCCTTACGCTGTAGCCATTGAATACAATATTCTACCGTCATCCTCACAGCCACTACAGGCCCTAGGAAGAGGTTATGTGCCTGTTCTAGGAACCTACAAGACCCACGTTGATTTGGGATTTTCTCGTCTTTTTGAACATGAGTTTTGTGTCGTCGAAACGGACTATGGTATTTTGGGGGCTGACTTTTTGACACAACACAAACTGATTGTAGACCTCTCTTCACGGAGATTAACCGAGTCCACCGAAATAGAACAGCACTGGAGATACTCAGATGACAACTTAGGAAACGAGTTCGTGGTCAACAACAACCAAGTTACCAATGGCAATGACAAGATCTTAAGTGGCAAAGATAGTGTTGCAGACCTTTTCAGCCGACCATTCGAGGCACCACAACTTCATTTCATACTGCCCAATCTTGACTCTTGTCTAGACTACCTCGAAATAGCTAATGAGTAACAAAGTGATCTTGAACTGCAAGATTTAGAACATAACGAGAACACAAACCTTTGTTTGAAAGAGGTCCTCATATGTGAAACTGGCTTGACCCTCCTGTGTGATGATTCGGAGGGGAGACTAAGACCTGTGATACCAAAATCCATGCGCTATACGGTGTTTTCTCATTTTCACTCTGGCTCCCACCCAGGAATCAAGGCTGGAATCAAGCTAATCAGTCGTCTTGTGTGGTATAACATGAGGAGAGACATTACTTGTTGGACTAGGGAATGCCAGCAATGTACGCGCTCGAAGATCCACCGTCACACTACGGCACCCCTTCAAGCCGTCACTCCGCCCCCACGTGGGCGTTTTACTCACGTTTACGTGGACCTCACTGGGCCGCTACCAGCAAGCAAAGGCTACAATTACATCATGGTCGCAATTGACAGGTTTTCTCGTTTTTTTCCAAGCAATCCCTCTTGTTGGCATAACGGCTGAAGAGTGTGTAGATGCTTTCATTCGGAATTGGGTGAGCTTCTTCGGATGCCCATCAGACATTTACACAGACAGAGGAAGGCAGTTCACGTCGTCACTGTGGCTTGACATGTGTCGTCATCTGGGGGCTCAGTTTCACCAATAAACAGCGTACCATCCTCAGGTACAGGGTTTGGTGGAGCGCTTAAACCGAACTCTCAAAACCTGCCTTAAATGCCATGAAAACGCCTCTGCTTGGTTCGATCAACTTCCTTGGACAGTGTTAGCACTCAGAAATATGCCTAAAGAAGATCTTCAGCACTCAACCCCAACCGAACTGGTGTTTGGACAATCAGTACGCTTGCCGGGTGAATTCTTTGATGAATCACTGGAGGAAGACTCGCCTGATAGGAACTTTGTGAACAATCTTGCCACTTTTATTTCCAATGTACAGTTTTCACCACCGAGAGCCACAAACCGTCCATCATACATTGATCCCAAGCTTATGGACCCTACTACGACCCATATCTACATTCGCATTGCCAAACGCCAACCGCCTCTTCATCCTGCTTACTTGGGACCATACCAGATTGTGGATCGACATCCCAAAAATTTCGAGATAAACATGAGAACCCATGTCGAACGAGTCACCATTGACAGGCTGAAGCCTGCATACTTGAGTATTAGCACTCTAAACCAAGAGACAGACCGAACCCAGCACGCTCCTTCCCAAAAGCCTGATTCGTCCTCTAGATAAAAAACTTCAGTTCCCTAGTGTTGACGACGACATTGAACACCAGTGTTCTTCTCCAACTTCATTGGCAACCCAAAGTCCACAAGTCTTTACCCGCGGAGGAGGAAGAGTGAGGCTGCCATCTCGATTTTCTGAGTATGACACTCATTTCTAATATCACACGCACATACACACGCATTACATACATACAAGCATTCATACATACATGCAACGCACACAGAATATATATAGCTACATACACGTTGACACACACACACACTTCCCAGTCCTGCGTGCGAATTCAAGTTCTCGTAAGTTCATTTGTTGTTTCACGTACTTTCTTGTGATTCCATTTTGAGCGGTTTGTGGGGAAGAGCCCTTTCCATCGATCCCTCAGGTGGTTTTCTCGGAGTACTGAACTTGTTTTATTTTGCAATGACTACCCCATTTTTGCTTTTGTTTTGTCAAGTTTTGTTGTTGTTTTGATTGTGCTGCAGGGGGGGAAGGAATGTAGCACCTATGTGCTCCAGTAGTCTAGATTTATCCTCTGGATAAAAATGAAAATAATACACCGATCGATGTGAAGTTAACGTTACTAGCGGTTGCATCATTGTTTAAGCTCTTTCTGGTTTGGGTTACTGAAAATTAACCATATGCTTTTCGTTAGCTCTTGCAGGGATCAGTTTAAGCATTGTTTACTGTTTCTAATGATTATTTTGAACTGCAAGTAGTTGGAACAAGTCTATAATTCCATACCAGATGAATTTCCACTGAAGTTGATTGCGGAACAGTACAAGCCAAAGCCTAAAGGTTCAACTAGACTAGTTCCCCATTTGAAGTTGAAGGATAAAACAACATCTGGTCTTAAACACTACACAGTCGTGAGTGTCAGTCTTCGTTCGAAGTTGGTGAGTCATTTCAACGCATTCGGACTGTCTCAACTGAACTTTGTGAATGCTAGTGGCTGTTTGGCTTATACATTTTACGGTATATATGCTCAACCCAGCATTGCAGGGCCTATACCCGCCAGCAGCCGCTACAAGACTAAACTTACTTCTTTTTGTTTGACAAAAATCAGCCAATTTCTCAATTTTAATATATTGTTCCTCAACACTTGTTGGTTAAACTGGAGAAATTTTAGCTGAACATTTTTCCTTGTTTTATTGAAAATTTGATTCTAAGTTAGAGCAAAAACAACGCGTCCGACCTCTAGCCTAGCAACTCCTATAGCCTAGCAACTTATTCAAATAGAAATCCTATAGCCTAGCAACTTATTCAAACAGTAGTGACGATTTAAACCTGTACTTTCAACTTGAGTCAAGTGCATAGGCCATAAGTTTTCTTTAAAATGTGGGTTTTTATCTCGGTAATATAAAAACTCATTTCAGAACTTTAGAATGATGATTGATGTTTGTTTCTGTACTCTAACTAACCAACTGACTAACTCTTCTCGATCCGCTCATTCTTGGGGGTCGCAGGGGCAGCAACTCGAGTTGGAGCCTCCAAGCATCTCGATCCTCTGAGACAAAGGGTAGATGCTCTGGAGGGATGCCAAGGCGAGGCCAACTAAGATCTTAAACGTAGTTTCGCCATCGAGTTCTGGGACGGCTTCTAGACCTTCGACCAGAGGCGGATGAAGAGATCGTGAGGCCCGGGGCAGATACAACTAATATCTTTTTGCACCGAATGGTTTGCTCAGTTGTGAAGACATTATTATCGATGCGGGAGGTCTGGGGGTTCAAATTCCGGGTCGATCAAATCAGACACAGTGTCGCCAACGGCTCGTCACCACTGCGACGTTTCTTCAGAGCTGTGTTGTCCAGGTGCTGAGCCGCGGAGACGAAACTTGCCACTCGTTACACGCTTCGGCGTAATTACGCGAGTTCAATAAAGATTTGATTTGATATTAGTTTTCATTGACATCACAATCAATCGAAAATTTTATAAAATTTGTCAACCTCAGGTTTCGGTCGCGCTCAAAAAGTATTAATGTTGACAACAAATTGTTATTTTGATTATTATTAATTTAGATCCAAGAGGTTGAGTCTAATTTGTTATTTTGATCTCTTAAAAAAAGTAAGATGTTTTGATTAAAAGGTCGAACATTGAATAAAATTTTCGCACTGTTTCATTAAAGGGGCAAATATAAGCAACGCTGAAAATATAATCAATAACACAGAGAGTGCAGCACGATAAAGCTAAAGAAATTGCTCTGCTGAACTCTCAAGATTCATAGCTTCCACGGATTGATATCATTGCTCAAAGATTGAATGGATGTAGGATCAGCTAAATGCTCGTTTACATTAGGAAAAAACTGACTTAATTTTTTTACACTTGCTTTCAAACTTCTTTTGATTTTGTCTCTCTTATCTTTTCTTTTACGTTTTTGACTTCCACTCTCATATTTTCGGCCTAAGAGCCCTTATCAGCCGCCCTCAGGTAAGATACAATTATTTTCCGGAACGAATAATCTTGTCAAGATCACTCATCCCTGCCTATAAATATATCTTAAAGAATTTAACCTTTGTAGTTTGTAGCCACTAGTCAAATCCTTTACGTGGGCAGGGTGATGTCGCCATGACTTCCCGTCTAGTAGACCAGGAAGGACATTGCTTTTTTTAGTTATTGATCTTCACCCTGACCACGTAAAGGATTTCACTAGCGTGGTGACGTAGACACACGAGTGGCTACGTACCACAAAGGTTAAATTCTTTAAGATATATTTATACGAAGGGATGAGTGATCCTGGCAAGATCATTCGTTCTAGAAGATGAATGTAACTTACCAGAGGGCGGCTGATGAGGGCTAATAGCCCGAAACAGCGCTGTCCCGCTCTACGGTACGTTTGACTGGAGTGCTTTGCGCTGTTGGTGATGGAGAGCTGATATAGCCTCCGACCCAACAAGAGAAAGTCGTCATGACTTCCCGTCCAGTAGGCCAGGAAGGGCATTCCTTTTTTAGTTATTTTCGGCCTAAGTCACGAATTCTTCCAGTCATGAGCATTTTATGAAACACTCTGTGCAGTGGTTACAGAAACTCAACTATGTTAATCTTTTCATATAAACTTTAAGTATTGTTAAAGTACCGGTAAGTTTCTGTGACTCTAAAATTTGGCTGACTTTGGGTTGAGTGCGAAGATCCGACGGCTTGAATCCTTTCAAGTTATCACTCTAATTTTCTAATATCATACTTTATCGCCTGTATAGCTCATTAAGTTTCCAGCGACTCCACATATAGCTTATAATGAAATAGCGTATAAATTTATGCAACAATTTTGAAATGAAATAGTTCGTAAATTTCTACAAACTTAGATTAGTCTGCAGTATGCACGCTGCTAGATATAGGCCAGAAGTCCTAAAGTTTTTTAAACATTTGACAGTCGTTCGCAGCCATTATTTAAGTGCTATTACCGGTATACTAATCTGCAATATGACACCCTGCAGTCACTTTGTCATTGGAAGTCGGTTCTAAATTTTTTTTGTACAGGTCAATACTGTACCGGTAGGTTATAAAGCTGTAAATTTATTTCAATTCAATCTGTAATAGCACTAAAAATAAGCAAAAGCGAGGGGCTCGGGGCAACTGCCCAATTTGCCCGTTGCTTAATCCGGCTTTGCCTTCGACCAATTGGTATTGAATAGAACAGTTTTTTGGCTGCTCTATCTTGTACTCTGGTAATTGGTATATGCTAAATACTGTGGCGAATATGGGGGGGGGGGGGGGTTCCGACCCTTTCACTCGCTCCCCTCTCCCTGTTAACACAATTTATCAAGAAAAAGTAGAATTTGCACTTCGATGGCAAACGAACACGAGGCATTGAACATCAATTCGTGATGCTAAAAAATCAGACAAAAGAAATCAAGTTGGCTGTGCTTTAATTGAAGGATAGTAGGTGCAGCTGCAACAATTGCGGTAGAGACCTAGAGTGACCTGGATGAGTTTAACTTATGGGGATCAATTGTGATGCTTAATGCTTACTGCCGACAGGACAAGCGTCAACACTGGAAAAGAAACCGTAGTGGTTATTCGGCTGCAGTAGATGTTCGAAAGGCATGGGAGCCTCAGGCGTAAGTTGATCAGTTGCCAGCACTACGCGCTTGATCGCATTCTTTCCCTAGTGATGGACGATTAGCTGCTCGGCTCAATTAAATTCCCGTACATTGATTACTTTTTGTGAATGATTTAATACTGAAATATGATCCAAGCTTTCAACAACGGGAAAACTAAAATCAAGGAAACAGATGGTCGGAGAGGTGGACTTTCGTGCCATCTTAGCTCTCCTCGAATTCACTTTGATGCCTTAAATTCGAATCGGTATTCGTAAAATTTGTTTGTTCTTTTTGTACCCATTAGCTGACTGATGGTTTAGCAATCAACTGTTCTGGAATGAGGATTTTGATGAACTTTTAGCTGCTCAGGTTGGATGTCTCCCCAAGCTCTTAAATGTTTGAGCAATCACTGGAAAAGGAATGACTTAACCATCAATATTGCTAGAAGCAGCCTATGCTGCGAGTGTGCAATAAAAATAATGCATCATATACCGGTGTCCTACAGAAACAAAGACAATCTTTCCATGAGATTTATCTTATACAATTTCGTTAATTGAATCAATCGACATCTCTGATTGTTTTCTGAACCGCTGCGATAAATGTGACTCTTTGTAGTTTTTATTAAAAACCAGAAAACACTTTGTGTGACCGACTTCAAGAATCGGTCAAAAACTGACAATTAAATTATTTAAAATCACTTTGTGCATGAGGTTTTTTCATCAAATAAACTTAAAATTTAAATTTTATGTAATCTTTTGTAAAAGTTCATCGAATTATGACACAGGAATATGAGGTTCCAAAAAAGTTGTAACCCTATTGTAAACACGATGACCGCGCCATGTCTATCATGGACATGGACAACCGGTCCTTCACAACCTCTCACAGGTGACTACGTTGGCTTTTTATGTATTTTTCTTGTAAATTTTTATTTGTGTACCGTAATTGCCAAAGAAAAATATACTCTCTCTCTTAAAACGGTATTCCGACAAATCTAGACTGCTGGCTTCCCATTACTGAAATCTGTAACAAATTTTTGTTGCAATAGTATCTAAACAAGATTTGGTTTTATGTTGCGAGCAACCTCAGTTAGTCGGCCTTTTCACTGGATTTCAAACTGGAATGTACTTACAATGTACATGCTGTTTACTGGAGTTTGCTAACCCCTTCAAGTGGTTCTGTAGATAAAATCAAGAAAGAAGTAGAGAAATTAAACAATACAAGGTCGAATCACACCGAGAGCCTAAAGGCTCTTTCAGCAGAAACTTTTAATCGTTTTTAATTGGAATTCATAACAATCTAATGAAGTTTCAGTTCAGACAGAAAAAATAACTCCAATGGGTGTCGGTGTTCGTGGGGACAAACAGCATTTTGATGTTGCTTATGCTTAACTGGTTTAGCTCAGCTACCGCTGCGACGTTTCTGCGGAACTGTGTTGCCCAGGCGCTAAGACGAGGGGATGAGCCCTGCCACTCGTCAGCACGCTTCGGCGACATATCGCAAAAATAATGATTTGATTTTTTTTTATTTGAAATCTGACTAATATAAAACCAAATGCAATGTTTGTTACCGTGAGCTTGACTGTCATTGGAGTTCCGTCATCTGAACCTTCATCAATAACTACAAGATCATGATTGAGTCGAAAATGACATCCATCTTCGTCAGCCACTGTTCTGTAGATGCACCGGTAAGAAAGAACGCCTTCGCCTGTTCCTGTTCGTATATAAGTTAATTAACGCTTAAATTATTATTATTTGCGTAAAAATGGCTTTCGGCAAGAAGTGAAATGACGAGGATGAGAAAATGCTTGCATCCGCTCAGTGCTTCTGCTGTCATCTTAAATGTCGAATCAAATAAATAGATGCGTAATAAACGACAAAGATGCCACATTAAGCAAAAAGGTTGATAAAATGAGTAGGTACATTTTCGTCCTTTTTTTGCATTTAAAAACAATTGCAAAACCTTTCGAGTATGTCTGATTTCTAATGGAATCCAGAAAAAGCATGCCATTGATTTTTTTTTCACCCTCAACCGATATGATAAGGGCTTTACGACTGTGATTTGCTCTTATCGAAAAGGTAACTAACTATTCAGCTGAGATTTTCATGTGTAAGAAAATGGACAGTGGGTAGGTGACCAATCAATACGAAAACTTATAGACCATTTTTGAAGATAATTTACAAAACACAAGCGTCTGCAGGTAACAAATTGGAGTTTGAACACGCAACTTTAACCTGGCTTTTGACGCAAAACAATTTAGTTATTAAAATCACGTTTAAATCGCCGGCCTAATTTTTTGTTTATCTCTAAAGCTTCTCAAGTTATCCCCAAATGTTCTGCAGCAGGCTCCAGACTGCCTTTCCGATACATGTAATAATGCAGGAGTGAAAACCGTGCAAGTAAAACAGAAACCATGTGCTGTCCAGAAACCAACGCAGTTTGCTCTCAGAATCAATCAAGTATAGTAGAATTTGCCTATATCAGCACCTCAGGGGGAGTGCAAAAAAGTGCCGATATACGCGAACTGCCGATGTAGACAAATCACAATAAATCATTCCGAAAGTGCCCTTTAATTCAATATAGTGTTGCGTTATTTAGTCAGCTTTACCGCATAATATCATAATAACATGAAATCAGCGTAAAATACTGCACAAACGAAAACATATGTGTTCATTGTACTGTATTACAGTACTTTCCAGCGAAAAAGTCATTTATCTTTAGTTGTTTGGTTTTTGCAATAGATTTATTTACTACGCATTGCTGGATTTTTGTTAGATGACGCAGCATTTCTTTGTCCTTTGCTACTACCATGGACAAAAACAAATGCTTTGTTGTAACTTGCGTCGCAGCGTAATTAACTCGTAGAAGAGATTACATTAAAGTCTGGAAGCATGAAGCAAATGCCGATATAAACGAACAAAACACTTCTGCCGGTATAGGCGAAATGCCGATATAGATGATGCCGATAAAGACGAATTTAAACGTACGTGAAACATAGGAATTCTACCGGGACCAAAGAAATTGTGCCGATATAGACGAACTGCCGATTTAAACGAAGCCGATATAGGCGAATTCTACTGTACTACTATAAATAGCAGGAAAAGCTTGGGAATTGCTCGGAGGACTCTTTCACAATGGTTAAACAATTTGGGCAAATGGATTACTTTGGTAAAGCTCTTTGAAGCTTGAAGTGAGCGACTACGCAGAGATGCTTTTTGAAGAGCGAGAAAGTTATCTGCAGGCTTTAGCCAGCTGACCATGGTTCGGTGACTAGCCCTACCAGGTTGTACGCTTCACTTATATGAAGTTATAAACAGAGGTAACGACTCCACAAAATACTTTCACACAAGCATTCATTTGAAAAGCTGCTTTCTAAATGCTTTTACATCTACAAAAGTTTTCTATAACTACTCACCACTTGCGTTAACTGATATATTGCCATACCGCAATACATCATCTGGTACGCGAATTTCTTTTCGAAGACCTTCGTATGTGTCATCAAGTTCAAATTTATATGCATTGGCTGATGCCATCCACGATGTAGGGTCATCCGTCATCAAAGTGATATTCATCGATGTGATAGCCGGCGGAGGATCCTTCGCAAAAAAAGTAATCTTTTTCTCAGCGCCGGTACGTGGACCGTAGCCGGTCAGAATTTTTCGGAATGGTTGCATAGAAAATTTTCACTTTGCTTTTCAACGATCTGAGTGGCGAAAGCATTTGCGAGGAGAGCAAGCAGTTCTAGCCACTCGAGGTCAACGAAGCGGAACTTCTCACTTTATCGTTGATTATTCGCATCATACTCGTGCAAATACTCTAGCCAATCACATCTCTGGAAAGCAAAGTGAAAATTTTTTATGCAACCATTTCGAAATATGCTGCCGGTCCACCTACGAAAATTTCAATTTTTGATGTCAATTCGAAAATTAGTTTCCTATTGTTACTAACTCGGCCGTACGCGCACGATACTTTTTTCCACAAATTGTTATATTTATGCCTGGGTGCTATTTAAAAACGGATCTTATCTTCATGTTTAATGATATTTCTGGCTGGTTTTTATGGTCTACCTTTGGTTTTTATGGCCATAAAAACCTGACTGGTTGTTATGGTCTACATTTGATTCTATTTGAATAAGATTACAGATGAGTGCTTGATTGTTTATTGCTTGCTGGTAAAATAGGCTGTGGCTAATAGTACTGTACACATTGCTGTAAGACATTCAACTGGTTCCAATTGGTACAGCTGACAAGTAAGTGGTATCTGCTGCAGGTATTGTGAGTATACTTCTAAATTATTTTATTGTATTTTTGCTTAACCTTGTGAAATTTACAGGCTATTGAACTTACTTTACTAACTGGTTAATTAAGTCAACTGGGGTAGTCTAATCTTTAAGAATATTTTTGACACTTTAATCTTTAATTCATTGAGTTTAGACTGAAATTACTGATCCTTAATGGCTAGTATTAGCAGTGGTAAGTACTCTCTGGAGAGCATCATGGATGAGTTGAAGAACATCAAGGAAACTCAAGAGAGCTCCCAGCAATATTTACAATCCCAAACTGCCAGTGCCCCTCCCGAACTATCTTTTGTTGCAGGTGATGCTCAAGGCCAACAGCTGAGAGCTATCAATGATTCCATCCGCAGGCTAGAGGGCATCGTAGAGGAGCTAGCCAAGGGCCTGCAACAGACAGAACGAGAATTGGATGATCTGGAGCAGTATGGCCGCCGCAACTGCCTGATACTACATGGATCCCACAATGTTCCAACAGACCGGAATTACCTTGGCTTTCAGGATTTTGTTATTAATAAATTAAATACTAGGCTAAAACTGGACTATAAAATTAAACCCTTGGATATTGACACCTGCCATGTTCTTCCTTGCAGAAACAATCGACCACCTCCCATCATCGTCAAGTTTGTTCGGAGATCAATTCGTGACCTGGTTTACAGCAACAGGAAAAAGCTCAAAGATGACAACAACCCGGAGAAGATTTCCATCACTGAATCCCTCACTAGACGACGACTTCGATTGGTAAAAAATGCAAAAGATGAATTTGGCTTCTGCAACGTCTGGACTAATAATGGTATAGTATACTGCTACCATAATAACCGCAGGCAAGTAATTAATGATTTTTATGATATAGAAAAAATTTCGAAGCCTTAAACTCCCATTGCTGTTGGTGTTGGCCCAAGCATACTTTCTCCTTTTGTACCGATAGCCAGTGCTAAAACCATGATGCAATATTCTTTTTATATTTCTCCTAAATTTGAAATCTAACTCTATAATTCCCTAAATTAAAACCCTCAGGCCCTGCCCAAACACCAGCTTTTTTTTTTCTTGAGAAAGCCAAGCACCAGCAACTTATCTGAATTTTTTCTTAGTTTATACTTGTGCCTTGTTACATTATTTTTGTTATCTTTTGTGTAAATTCTGTATGTATATATGTCCAAAGTGCGCAAATATCCAATTGACTGTAATTTTTGCAATAACTTCATCTCAAAAAGACAAAAGCATGATTCATGTTGTGTATGCAGAGTCAGTTATCACCTAAAATGTATTAATCTCTTGAAGAAAACTCCCAATATAAATGCAAACTTAAATTATCTTTATAATAATTGGCTTTGTATCTCATGTGCTGCTGAGACCTTGCCCTTCTTTTCACTTACTGCTACAGAATTTAATGACCTATTTTCAAATCCTGTGCTGAAAGTACCACTGCCATCTGCTGTAAACTTAACAATATACTGCTAGATGCTACAAATTGCTTTGACTCTGATAATGACATTGATGATAATATAATACAAAATAACCAGATGGATACCTATTTCTCTGTTCAACAAGCTAATGCATTACTGCATAGCAGGTACAGTAATGAAGACAGCTTCTCAACAATATGCGTTAATGTAAGGTCACTGATAAATCCCCACAATTTCAGCAAATTTGAAAGTTTAATCTCTGGCCTTGACTTTCAACCACATTTAATTGCAGTTAATGAAACGTGGGAAAAGCCTCACACAATTGGCCAACATAAAAATTTAAATGGGTATGTGTATATTTCTAACCCCAGAGTTGTCAGCAGAGGTGGTGGGTTGGAATGTACATAAAACAGAACTTGATTTTTGCCCCCTTTCCTGAACTATCGCTCATGCATGAAAAATCCTTTGAATCTCTGTTTGTCACTATTCAATTTGAAGGCAGAAGGCTGATTTGTGGTACTGTCTATAGACCGCCTCGGTGTGATAATGTGAGTCTGACATGCTTTTTCCAAAACCTGAATATAGTACTAACTGAAATAAGTAAAACCAAAAACAGATGTTTTATAATGGAAGACTTTAATTGCAACTTGCTAAACCTCTTGGACAAAAATACTGAAATGTTCACTGATGCTATGTTTAACTACAACTTCTACCCTCTCATTAATAAACCTACCAGAATTACTGACCCCCATAGTTCTACCATTGATCATATCTGGACTAATATTATGGTTACTCATATTACGAGTGGCATTATTGTGCATTGTGTTGCCGATCATTTACCAGTCTTACAAGTGTGTAAGTTTGGTAAATTAAAAATTTGTAGTGTACCTAAAACTAGATCTTTTGCCCTATGCAACATTCAAAAATTCAAGTCCTCACTAGAAACCGCTGATGTTAGCAATATTTTGACCGTACGGATCCTGATAGTTGCTTTAAAATGCTACACGATTTATTATTTGATGAATTTGACAAAAACTTTCCTTTAACAAAACCTACTAAAAGTAATAAACGCTGTGATTGGTATGATCTAGAATTGAGACGTCTCATGTTAAAAAAAGATAGACTATACAAGAAGTTTCTTGCGAGACATGACCAAGCTTCTAAAACTCGGTATCAAAAAATTAGAAACCATTATTTCCATCTGATAAGCGTAAAGAAGAAAAAATCTTACTTACAAAAATTTAAGAATTGGCACAATAACGTGAAGAAAATCTGGCAATGCATTAATAATCTTCTTGGAAGGGGTAGATCAGGCAGTGCCGCATCAGCCTTTTTCATTAACGGTAAAATGACTTGTGATCCAACATTCATAGCTAATGGATTTAATGACCACTTCTCAAACATTGCTGTTGACCTGGTAAACCAACCCCCAAAATCTTCTCAACGTTTCAAAGAATACTTAACCTCGGCCAACCCTTCTTCAATTTTCTTATACCCTACATCACCTTTTGAGGTCAAGCAACATATTAATGAAACATCCCCGAAGTATAGTGCAGGTTGGGATAAAATGCCTTCTGCCGCCTTAAAATATCTACCCGATTGTATCATTAACGTCCTAAGCTATATTTTTAACCTATCCCTTTGTCAGGGTAAATTTATCTCCTCCTTTAAGCATGCGAAATTAATACCTGTCTACAAAAGGGGTGACTCGAAAATTCTGACCAACTACAGGCCTATCAGCTTGCTCCCTAGTTTTTCAAAGATTTTAGAAAAAATAGTTTATAAACGTTCGTATTCCTTCTTCAGTCGCTTCAATTTATTTTCAAATTCCCAATTTGGCTTCAGGAAGGGTCATTCTACATCCCATGCTAATTGTTTGCTTATTGACAGGGTTACAGCAGCATTTGAGAAAAAACTTACGACTCTGGGCATCTTTCTCGACCTTTCAAAAGCATTTGACACGATTGACCATAAAATTCTATTGCATAAACTCAGGCACTATGGCGTCAGAGGTACAGCTTTGGACTGGTTTGAAAGTTACCTAACTGGACGTACCCAACAAGTATGTTTTAACGGCCGTGCTTCTAACAATATCAATGCAATTAATTTTTCCGTTCCTCAGGGTTCTATTCTTGGCCCCTTATTGTTCATTATATATGTAAATGATTTTCCCAACTGTTTAAAAAATGGAACCAGTTTATCCTTTGCTGACGATACAAGCATTCTGATAAGTGGTAATAATGCTAAATCAATCTTTGAAAAAGGCAATCAAGAATTAGATAATGTTGATAACTGGTTAATTGCAAATAAGCTCTCACTCAACGCTGGTAAAACCAAGTGTGTGTACTTTCGGACTGTAAACTCAAAACCTCCTCCATATGCCTTAAACTTAATGATTAGAAACAAACCAATAGAAAGAGTATCGTCAATCCGAGTCCTGGGAGCAGTTATCAATGAAAACTTGTCGTGGAAAGATCACATGCTATCTTTAAAAAACAAATTAAGAGCTACATTGGGCGCCGTAATTAGAGTGAAGCCTTTCCTCAATAAAAACGCTGTATTAGTAATTTATCATTCGTTAATGCTAAGCCACATCAGATATTGCATTACTAATTGGTTCCATGGCAATTTAGCTATAGTTAGTCAATTACAAAATATCTGCAATAAGTTCATTCGCTTGTCCTTCGGTCTAGCTAGTGAAGACGATATTTTACCATTTATGAGACGGCATAATTTATTAACGATAAAAGATATATTCAAACACGATGTAGCAGTAATTATGTATAAATATCATCAAGGTGCTCTTCCATCTGCGTTTGACGATATGTTTCGGTCCAAAACATCTTCAATTAAAACTCGTAGCAACAGTCAGTTAGTTCCCTCTTTCTGCCGTAGTACGGTAAGCCAACAATTCATACGATATGTCGGGCCGAAAGTATGGAGTGAAATTCCAATCGCCAGTAGGAAATCCCGGACAATCAGTGCGTTTAAAAAGAAATTGAAACAGTACTTCATAAATGGCTATTAGGCTGTCCAGTGTCCTTGGCTGTATCTCTGCACCTCTCCATTTCATTTCTAACATATAGTAATAGTGTGTTAAGCCAGCAACCTGTCTCTGGATATAATATTGCCATTGTTATTATTATTACAGTATTTTTATTATTATTATTATTTTTTCTAGCTTCAAACAGACATTGCTTCGTTTTGCTTTTTTGTACTTTCAGGTGATCAACTGACGTGCATGCAATTTCGGACAGACTTCTACATTGTGCATCCTGTTTCCAACCATCTCCTTACGTCTTTGGACATCGGACATGCGTTTTTATTTCATTTTTTGTTTATTTATTTATTTTTTTAGGCTTAAAATTATGTGAGATGGCAAGACCTGGAGGTAGCCGGCCGATGCCAAATTTAGCTTGCTTTAACATTGCTGTATTTAGCATTATTTCTGTTCTGTCGGTCGGTCCTGCTCTAAAGTTCTTGCCATGTTGAGACATCACAGACATCTGGAAACGGCTTAGCTCACTGGTTCTCAAACATCTTGCTTCATGGCACGGGATGTTTTTAAATCGGTGGTCTGGCTGGACAGGATTTCTTTTGGTAGGTTTCTTTGCCTGTTGGGCCTTTTGGGGTTTTCTATTATCGGCAGCGCTCGTGATAATTAAGGCGGGTGTTACGTGTTTTATTCTTGCTTCTGTTCTCCGTCAGCTTTTCAGTTCTATAGGCGCTGTTACGACTTGGATTAACCTTGAAAGGCCACACACTGTCATGTTTTCCTACCATTGCACCATAGCATGGCAGTGTGGAATCTGTGACTCTCTTAGCTGTCTTTTTTATCTGACCGTCGTTTTTTTTTTTTTTTTCTGTGCTGTATGTGTGCGTGTTCTTTTTCTTTATTTGATAAATCTCTATTGTCGGGTGCTGCAACCATGCTTCTCATGTTACTTTTCTTGATCTTCCATTCTCCCCTTGCATGTTACAACGTTTATCGTTTTGTTGCTTCTTCCCTTTTCTCGTGCTGTCCAATTATACTGTATGTTATTTATGCATGTTATTCTTGTGTTGACGGTAACTAACTAACTAACTACCGTTCCGTAAAATTTATTCTGAAATTTTGCCGGTACATAACCTCAAAGGGTTGAGAACCACTCAACTATTTTATTTAAAAAATTATCTTTATAAATTATAAAGTATTTCTATGTTAGCGCGACCATTTCTCTCCTCTCCGCTGATAAAACTACCAATATCCTGAAGATTTCAACCCAGGATTACGAGAGCTGCTGCGAGGCAACATCACCGCGGACTACAGAAAAGTTGGTGACAATGCAATATAACAAATCAACATGGAAGCCAAGGGTCGTGCAAGCAGCTTCAACTTGGACAATCGTACAGAGCAAATAGCCGAAAGCCCGCTTTTATCACCTTGAAAGACCACAAGCCAAATTTTTACAATAGACCTAAATGCAGGTTGATAAACCCTGCGAAGTCCGAAATTGATGTTAGCAGCAAAAAATTTTTGGAAAAAATCAATACCTTGGTGCGGGAGAGTTCTTCTCTCACGCAATGGCGAGATTCCATCGCTGTCGTCGATTGGTTTAAGCCTTAAGGAATTGCCCAATAAAAAAATGCCACATTTATGGAATTCGATATCGTCAGCTTCTACCTATCTATCACGGAGAATCTCCTCAAATTTGCAAAACCCTATATCCCAATCGATAATGACACTATCAGCATCATCATGCACTGTCGCAAGTCCTTTTTTCTAACAACTGCACTTGGGTCAAAAAGAACTATCCTAAGTTCGATGTAACAATGGGGTCGTTCGACGGGGCAGAAGTATGTGAAGTGGAGGGCCTATGCTTAAACGACTCCATTCCATATTCGGAAACAGCAGAAACGTCGGCCTACGCGGAGACGATGGCCTCGCAATACTGCACGGTTCCTCGGGCCTAGCTACAGAAAGAATACGCAAAAAGCTAATCAAGATCTTTAAAGATTACGACTTGCACATTACCACAGAAGTCGGTTTCGCGCGGACAGATTTCCTTGATCTAACGCTTGATTATGATTTGGTAGGTCAAAGTTTGCTTGAGTGGTGTTTTGAGTATTTAATGCGTTAATTTTGTGTGGTGAATGGAATGCACAAGCGATACTCCGCAATCCTCAAGTTTTACTAATTTTGTGAGCTTAACCTCTATAGGCACACCAAGCTCCCGCTTTTGTCTCCGCTGATGTAACAGCCCACTTCGCATTGTTATCGCTTGCTCGTAACTCTTAAGGTATATGCTCCATAACTCGCCAGAGCTGTTCAAAAACTCAGTCTGCCTTTTAATATTCATAGGTTTACTATTAGAATGATATCAAAATTAACACATTAAATACTCAAAACACCACACAAGCAAACGTTGACCTAACAAACCATATTCACGCGCTTTCCTGCAAAACGCAATGCAAGGGAAGCGCGTAAATATGGCTTATTAGGTCAAAGTCTGCTTGGGTGGTATTTTGAGTCGAAATAGTTTGTGTTACCGTGGACATATTACTATTTAATAAAAATGTCATGTATATGTACATACTGTAAGCAACCGAATTTTAGGTTTACACTTATTCTAAATAGCGGAACATGTTCTTTTCATAATTAGTTTTATTGCATCAAAATTAGATAATATTTCTGATTTTTAAAGTAATTTCAACTGGGTTTCGCGTTTTGCAACGTTATCCTAATGAGTTTATATTTCACTGGAGATAATTTCAGACTATATCCCAGTTTAATTTCACTATTACATTTCTAACGAACAATGTTTAAACTTTCCTACAAAGCGTCAAATTTCGGCTTTTTTGGCAAAAAGTGAAAACTTCAATTGAGTTGCGGGGATTTCAAACTTTACTTAAAAAAGCTAATTTTTTGTGTGAGGTGATTTTAGGTCAAATGGCAACTTGTTATTACTTTTACAAAGCAAAAAAAAATTTTTCTCTATTTTCGCTCCAGCCTACAATGGCCGCCGCTTTATATCAATGCTGTTGAACCACTCGCCTATCATAAAAAAACAACTGCCAAGCGGCTGTTGCAAGGGTTCTTAACCTTTTCTGTCTCCTTTACCCCTTCCCAAAAAAAAAACAAGTATAATTTACCCCCAGTGTACCTTTACTGCTTTTTTAATACTGAAAATTAAAGTTTTTTTTAGTCTTTATTTCAAAAAATTTACTCCCTAAGTAGGTAAAATTTACCCCCTTACCTCCCGTTAAGAACCCTTGGGCTATCCGGCCTATCATGCAACCGGGAGAAATTCGACAGGACCCTGCCACAATACATCGATGCTATGCGCAAAAGCGGCTATCGCGAAGAGCTTGAGTATAACAAGCCGTCCAAAAGGAAGCAAAACCGCAAAAGGAATGTGGTGAGGTTCAACCCACCATTCAGTAAAAGTGTAAAAAACAACACCAGAAGGCAGTTTCCTTGCCTACTTGACAAGCACTTTTCGAAGCACCACCGTTTGCATAAAATGTTCAGCCGCAATACGATCAAACTCAACTACAGTTGCATGCCGAAGATGGCTTCCATTATATCAAGCCATAACAAGTTGCTTCTGAACGGCAGGGCGAACGCACACTATGTCAAATTCTCGCATGCAACTGTACTGTAGAAATAAAAATAACTGCCCTCTCAACGGCGGATGCCGCGAACAAGCCGTTATCTACAAAGCTAGCATCGACTCAGGCTCCTGCTCTAAATATTCTATCGGGTGCACCGGAGCTGAGTTCAAAACCTTATGAACCGCCCCGTTGTGTATTGTTTAAGAACCGCGAAAAAAACGCGACGAAACTCGCTAAAGCAGTATGGAAAACCTAAAATTCGAACATCAATCTCACCGTCAAGTGGTCAATCGTCCATCAAGCACCTGCTTACCCACCCGGGTCTCGAAATTGCAGCCTCTGCTTATTTGAGAAGCTTGCAATTCACTGTGCCGATCCTTCTACTGCACGAAATAGGAGTTCAGAACTCACAGCGAAATGCCGGCACAAAAGCAAATACAAGCTGAAAAACAACAAGCCAGTGGGCAGTAAGCTGATTAACTCATCGCCATGATTTCTCACTATCTCAGCTTCAGCTGTTCTCTGTTAACCAGTTGCTACATAAAAGCAATGCGGCTACCTCACTTGGCCAGAAAACAATTTGGAACGATTTATTTTAATTTATCTCAAATAGAAGTTTTATTCATTCTGCAGAATTCATGACACCTGATGAATCGTTACCGACGAAACAACCTGTTGTGTTTTTAAATTTTAACAGTGATTTTAATGCTACTAAAGTATTCCTATAACAATGCTTAAAATGACAAACTCTAATCGTTTTTCTTGGTGCAAACGTTAGATGCAATTATAAGCCACATGCCCTCAAATTCCTTGCAGGGCTAGACTTTGGCTAAGCCTTATAATTTCTGAATTTTTTTTGAACAAACAGTTTTGCGTCAAATGTGCAAGGAATTCTCGACATTTTAGTGAATAATTTATTTTGCGACAAAAACAATATTGCAATAATTAATTTAGTAGAAATACTTTTTAACGCGTAAGTAGGCCTATTTGATATTGTACAACTTTCTAAATCCGAAGATGAGGTGCAGTAAAGCTCCTGCGAGACTAGAGTTTATCTTTTTCCCGTATTTTCAACTTCCCAGAAAACAAAAAACCGGAAAATCTTCGCGATTTTCGGAATTCGAAAAATTTCCGGGAAAATTTCCCGGGGATTTTTTTCCAAGCTCGATTGTTTCGCCGTTTTTTCTGGTTATCAGCGTTTCAGATCTTATTTTTGGCATTTTGTTAGGTTGATTTGACAAACTTAGTTTCAGTTTTTTAATTTTTTCAACAAATTGAGAAAAACATTTTGATCTCACAAGCATTTTCTCTTAAAAAAATTTACAAATTAAAAAAAAAAAAATTTAAGTAAGCAAAAAAAAAATTAATTTGCAGTAACGCATTTTTTATGTCGGAATGATAGATATCACTACCACCGAAATCCTTGCTAATGCAAAAAATTTCTCGGGATCCCGACATAAATTTCCCAATAAACGGGAAGTTTTAAAACTCCAAATTTTTCGGGAAATTTCCCGTCTCAGTTTTCCAGGAGGAAACACTATGCGAGACGATATGTTTCTTTTAAGTCTATCGATTGTGAGTTAGATGAGAAATTTGCATGGGACAAATTAATGTTTCGACTATAACAAAAGTCTTGTCAGCTTTGCTACGCACAGCCAATCCAGGCTAAACTCATTCCAGACTGTAAAGACTCTTTTTTGCATTGCTTTACCTGGACATCTCGGCTTCATCTCTTTTCTAGGTTGTGCCCTATTTTTAGCAGGCGACTGGCCCCAAACAACGATACCCAATGAAAGAGCCTATAACTACTAACCCACAACTAAGTTACCGGTATCTTAACTAGCCCACATCACTAGAAGCCCCCATGGCAACCCACTCATTTGCAGCTGCAGACGCGTTTCGACCTAATTATGGTCTTATCAGAGCAGCATAACAACCTCCCACCTTCCTGAAAAAAAAAAAAAATTCTATCGATTGTATTTGACGAATATTATGTGTGACGACTTGTAGAAGACAATCTCACTTTGCAATATCTTTCACAACTTCGCTATTACATTTCAGAAAAATGCAATGGGAAGATTCAGCCGTTTTGTCAGTAGATAAATTGCTGACCCATTATACACACTTACACAGCATATAATTTTAATTTACCCACCACTTGATTAACCCATATTTGATAAGTGGCAAGAGCCTGCAAGCCCACGACTGTATCTTGTGTCGATACAAACGCTCCAGCTTCATTTCTCTGACTGATGAGCCATAACGCAATCTGACGTGTCAAGTCCAAGTCCGATTGTTCAACTAAAGCGATCATAAAAGTGTATGTAAGTTACAACTAGTTTTTGGACTTTTTTCTAAAATACAACATTTGTTATCCCTTCAATACCGGTAGCTAAAAAAACGATTACGGCTTACCTGCTGATTTTGCTTTTGCAAACTCAACTTGCGCCAACAACGCATAAGCAGTTGCTTCCACATCAATTGCTTGTGGTCGGTGGATGTACCAGTAAGGATGAACATCACTGCCAGCAATGTTGTTAGACGGATGACCTCGCCAGAAGACTTGCTTTTCGTCGGCAGTTTGTTGCTTCAATCCCAATAACCTGAAGAGATAAGCAGTATTAACGTAGGCGTATCCGCAATACTTTTGTATCAATAACGAAATCAAAAAGGCATTTCACCCAGTGATGCAGAAGCAGAAGCGGCTGGAAGCAATCATTTTCCGAAAGCAGGAAAAGGAAGCAATTTTTATTTTTTTGTGGAAGCAGAAAGCGAAAGCAGTTTTGAAAGTACTGCGTCTTTTTTAAATCGAACATAATTTTAACCTTTTCTAGTTGTTGTAAGTTGCACAAGTGGCCTCCCAGTTTCCAGAAGTACCGATGTAATTTTACCAAAAAATTATACTATTATCAACCATTAAAAATGAGGAAATTTCATGGTAAAAGCTTGTTTTTTCTCGTGACCGTGATGTAGGCCTAGATGTAGTTTTTTACGAAAAAAACAAAAAAAAATTAAAAAACTATTGAAGTGAAGCAGCTGTATGCAAAAGCGCAGGCAGGAAGCATTAAAGGTTATGGAAGCGAAAGACAGTTATGTGGAAGCGGAAGCACCAATAACAGCTGCTTCCGCATTATACCCTACCACAATGCAGCGATATCAACCTTGAAACAAATCTTAATACCATTACCATCCAGGATCATTTTATTATACTTAGTTCAGCAGCTCCCAAACTGTTTTGCCCATGGGACATTACAAGGCACCATAAAATTAAAAGGAACCCTTGATATATGAAAATCGTAAAATTTGATTTCGAAGAGTTGCCAAGCAACATCGTGATACCGGTACTAAAAGTTCATGGCCTAGCGGTACCGTGCGCAGGTGACAGATCCTACGTGACGGGTTCGATTCGCGGCTGGAACCGATCGTATTTGATATATGTAGCGGATGGCTGCTGACTCGAAGAGCGCAAGCTCACTTCGCACTCAATTACTGAATTTTCACATCAATATAATTTGAAAATATCCTCAGTTATTTATTTATTTATTATTTATCATCCATCAATAGACTACCTAGTGACAAGATATATTGAATGCCTGTATTTATTTGCTCGCACGCTACAACTTTCACTGCAGTGTTTCTATCAGAAAGAGCCTTAAAACTTCGCAGCTTTTGGAACCCTTAAAATATCATCACTTTGAGAATCACTGACTGTGGTCACAACTTGGATGGCTGAGTGGTATGGAGCGTCTGTCTTTTGAGCGGTAGACTCGGGTTTGATTCCGAGTAGGGTCAAACCAAAGACTTTGAAATTAATATTTACAGCTTCCCTGCTTGACGCTCAGCATTGAAGTGACAGTGTGGAGAACAAGCCGGCAAGTTTACTTGTTGTGCCGTTGGGAAAGGCACTTAGCGGGATTCCCCCATCTTGGAGTGGTAGACAGATGGCCGGCAACTCCCAAGCGAGCTCGTATAGCGCTCTGATCGCTTTCTCGTGATAGGAGGATAAATATGCAACTAAATACTAAACTTGCTATACTAATGCTGATACCGATACATCTATTTTCCGTAGAAGGAAATTAACATGGTTGACTTTATAAACCTAACAAAAATAAACTAAAAAGACAAAAATATTGACCAACCAGAGAATGTTTACGTCCATATGCATCTTGTCGCAACATTACTAAAAACTATTTGGTGGCACAAGCGCAGAAAACGATGAGAAATCAATAAAAACTCAATGCAAAGTGGACCTACTGATAATGAATCTTGGCTGAAACGTTTTGAGGAATCAAGTGACATAAATTAATAAGAAATTGGTAAAAAAAATAACCTAACTTTGCAATAAACTAATCAACAAATCAATACTTGAGCCGTCAAAACTAAATCAATAAGTTACAGGTTCACCAGGAAGATAAGAGATTACGAATATTGTTGCAATCATGACATAGTAAGTCAGGCAATATTACAACTTGTTTACCCAAAAGTTGATTTCTGCTTGCTTACAAGTTATACAAGTGGGTGTAAAGTTTGGCTTTGAGCATTTGCACCCAATCCGAGCTCAACCAATCACATGTGCTTTATCAGTGGCTCCCAACCGCAGGTCCGCATAGAGGCTTTTGCCGGTCCGAAAAATATATTCTTTCCGCATTACGCGAGACTTTTTCATCTCAGGCTTTAACCGAAACAAAGGAAAGAAATCGATTGGATTCCTCGTTTGCCTCTCATATTAGCATCAAAACAGCCACAAATTTCCCAGTTATGTTGATTTTGTACTACAGCATGCCCATAAATTGACATAATTGTTTGAACTGATTGAAGTTGGTTGCGAAGGTACGGTGTTAACTTCAAAGACGATAATTAAAATTTTTCGTACGTTAAGGTACCTGGGCTAGGAAACAGTTAGATTGTGACGCAAACTACGTCACTTGGCAACATATTCTAGAAAACAATCGTTTATTTAGTGCTATACAAAACAACCGTTAAAAAGCAAAATCGTTTGGGTGCAAACTCTGTGGAGGATATTTCTTTTAACTGCTCACGCTGAAAATTGGATAAAATTTCGTATGACAAATCGGATGAAAATCGCATTCAGTGTAAACTGGCCGTAAAAACTCTTATCAAGTACCTCGTATAACTAAAAAACCAGCCACAGATAAAATTTAACACAAGTCTAATAAGAGATAAAAGCATAAGGCCTTTGAAATGCCACGTCATCTTTGCTAGCTTGTAGAAACGTTAGAGCTTGATTTCGAGCAGCGACAAAACTTCGTGAAAGTTGAGACGTACAGACACTGGCCGTAATTGCACTTCTGGTTGAACGAGACGAATGCCACCAAACAATCAGACATGCTACGTCTTCTGTTTAATTTTTCCTCGCTATATAAGCGCTTCAGCTCTATATTGCCTTAATTCTGACGATTCTGCTTACCAGTGTCAAACGAAAAGCCTCGACAATGTCAAATCTCTGCTATAATTATCACTAATTTTTCATCAACTTTTAAACAGTCATTTTTGTTAATTTTTGCTTTTAAATCTAGCACAACGACTTGCAGAAAAGCAGACTTAAAAAAACCGACTTTGCAAAAATCTAACCTGGTGTTCATTTCCCTTGCAAAAGCTGTTGTAGGATCTCTAAGAGACAAAGCGTAAGTAAGTAGTGAAAGAGCATAAGGCTTTCGAAATGTCACGTCATCTTTGTTAGCTTGCAGAAACGTTACAGCCAGATTTCGAGCAGCGACAATGCTTCGCGAAAGTTGAGGCGTGCAGACACTTCTGGCATCGTTTAGAGTGATAAGGACGTAAGCTGTTAATGACAAGCGACCTCCTACAGCTCCCTAAACAATAAACGGTTTGCATTAGCATAAAAAAGTCTTTTTTTCTTACCCAACCGTCACCATACGGTTTTTGCTACAAAACAGAAGACAAATGCATAGAACTCCGGTATTGTTGTGTATAAAGCCAATAAGAACAAAAAGCATACAAGAGACAGCCTTAAAATTACATTTGCTTTCACTTTTCCAAAGATGGCTAGTCTCCTCTAATGCTTCAAATAACAAACAATAGTTAGAGACCTGACCTAACGGAAACGAGCGTGGGTAATCGGTCTTTCTTGTCGGATTGGATTCACGGTTAAACCGTATCGACGCATATAAAAAGTACCGGTATGCATTTACTCAGTCACATTATTCATTCTCTTATCACGAGACGATCAAAGCACTTCCACATTAGATGCTGCCGGTCACCAGTTTACCACTTTTGAATGGGAAATTCCGGAGATGTGAATAAACAAGTCACACCTTCACTAAATAGTGAATTCAAACTCACGCTTTCACTGAATAGCACGTGTTGGCAAAAGAGACTCCGAGAGTAAGAAGTCGGCCCTGCGATGCTGCTACAATGAACTCTTTACAATAACATCAATGTTTTTAGCATTTACCATTGGTCATTGCAGGTATAGTAAAATTAAGTTTCACTGTAGTCTTAGGGGCAGGTCCGTAGCTACAGGGGGGCCGCCCCCCTCTGAAAAAACTTGGACCCTCCCTGTAACTTCGCGAAAAATTTGCAAATTTTTCTGAAAAAAATTGCAAAATTATAGATGCAACAAAACTTTTGTTTTACGAGTCGAAAATAGCGCTAGTATAATGTAACAATGATGGTGATAAACGCGTGACCCTGGTTTTGCGCCAGAGCAAAAAAATGCGGTTGGAAGTTGGAACTCTGCAGAGGAACCTGCTTTTGAGCCAAATTTTTACATCTGTTTTCATTTCAATCGTAAACAGAGTTGCCAACTGCTATACCAGATTCGAAAAATCTGGTATATTTTTTGGCTATTTGGTAGGTAAAGTTTTGGTTTGGCAGTCTATATTTCTGGTACATTTTGAAAATATGCTTAAACTCAGTCTATCGGGGGTAAAACGCAAAAACCACATTAGCGCAACTCTTCTTCAGCCAGTCAGCATTTGAGTCCTCGATAATGCTTGGACTCGTAGCTTTAAAAGGAATCGTGTTTATGAAATCGCAACATTCTCCGTGATGGAAGAAGATAAAATTTAGTCGTAGCTGCTGTAGATGTAGTAAAAGTCTTGCGTAGAGGGAATATAGAGCCAGCGTAGGCTAATTACTTAAGCAATTGTATAACGGTATTAGTTCTACCGTAGTAGTATATTTATCCTAACAAAATCAAGATAAACGGTAAGGCACAAGAAAAAAACAGCGAAAAACATAGGCCTAAAGATCAGCTTTATAATACAAATACATCCTCAAACAAATTTGTTTGGAAAGGAGCACCGAAAAAAACGCTAGGTAGGATGGTGTTGGTGTTTAACGTCAAAGGTTGGTGTTTGACGTCATATATGTAATAAAAATATGGGCCCCCACGGGCCCCCCCTGAAAAAAATTTCTGGCTACGGGTCTGCTTATGGGTGACATTGCCTTAGTACGCTGTGAGTTTAAATTGAATCAGATTTTCCTCATTTTGATCATACAATTGTTTTCAGTCTAAGCCGTGAGTTTACATTGAATCAGATTTTGATCATACAATTGTTTTCAGTCTATGGTGTTGCTTAAGAGTATTCGCTCTAGATCAGCGGTCTTCAACCTTTTTTGGAAAATGTGGGATGAAATCACCCCCTAAGTTAATTTCCACTGAAAATAGGTGAAGAGCAAAAAAAAAGGTCTTCATGTCCGCAGAGCTCAATTTTTCCTCTAAAATCAGGTGAAGACCAAAAAAAAGATCTTCACCACCGCAGAGCTCAATTTTTCCACTAAAATGAGGTAAAGAGCTTCCGCAGAGCTGCTTTCGAAAGTTCATTGCATATTTTTTTTTTGGCAATTATGAAATCGCCCCCTTAACAAGCAAAACCGCCCCCTAATTTTAAAAATTGTTAAAATCTCCCCTCTGAAGGTCAAAATCGTCCCCTATGGGGCGATATCGCCCCTGTTGAAGAACCATGCTCTAGATTCATATTTTTTGCAAATTTGCAATGATATGTTATTATAAACCGAATCAACTTACCAGTTACCGTTTAAAATACATTTGTATGATGAACCTACATGCATTTCTCTGTGAATTGGTGGACGCAGTTCTCGGAAATCTCCTTCCTCTGTCTGCTCTCCAAGTAACCACTCCAAAGAACTGCAGATGGGCTTCAGATCCATATCAGGATAAAACATGTTTCCTTTGATAAAAACTCGGTCCACATATGCATTCAACCTGAAAATGAATAGCTGTGAGGCGTAACGTCATACAAACTCTTTATCTTAAAACTCTTGTATCAAAATTAAACACAATTAGTTGAAAACCCTAAAATCATTGAAACTGATATTTCTTCAAAAATTTCCAAGTAATCATTAAACATATGTTGCATAATGGCCCAAACTACTGTACAAGTGCTTAATCCAGCCCTTTCAAAACTTGTATTTGTTGTTTTCTTTGCTAAGAGGCTATAGTTTTGCATATAGCCTACCGCTACACCTACATTTCTGTGTAATGATTTGCTGGATAATTTTGGATTCAAACACCGTTATTGAGTTACGTTGTTTACAAATTTTTTAAATTAAAAGCAGTTGGAACTGATCTTTTTACTTTAGATTTACTTGCTAGAATAACAAACATGACATACATGCAAATAACTGCTATGACAAAAACCAAATTTCGATTAAGCTTGTTTCTTGCTTCGAGTTAGTCGGCAGCGTGGCGTTATGGTTCGGAGCGTCGTTTTTACGACCGCCATGACCGCTAAATTTATGGTTAAACTCACACCCAAGTCTCTTTGCTGTGTTTTTGGATAAGGCGTTTTACGATAATTATCCCTGTTTGGTGGAATCTAACAAGCAACAAATACAGTAGAGTAATATTTTTGGTGGTGCCTTTTACTACAGGTTTTTTAGCACCGGTACATCGTAAAAGAATGAACAAAATTTGAAAACTTACACATGTTCGAAATTTGCAACATAATCAATTAAAGAAGCGGTGGTATTCGATAGGAAATAACTGCTCAATTTTGAAAAAGAAGCATGCTCGTAGTAATGACATTTTGCATTCATCAACAAACAAGAAAACAATTAATAATTAACAACAAATTAATATGGTTGTAAAAAAATTCGTTGCGAATATTTTACATGTATCAAGAATATTACTTTTTTTTTAATTACATTAAAATCCAAATCAAATCAAATCTTCATTATACTCGCGCTATTACGCCGAAGGGTGCAGCGAGTGGCGGGGCCCATCTTCGTGGCATAGCGGCTGGGTAACGCAGAAATGTCGCAGTGGAGGCAAGCCGCAGTGGCGACAGCGTTTGATTTGACCGGCCCGGGAATCAAACCCAAGACCTTACGCGCTGACGGCGAAGTGCATAACCACTACGCCTAACCCCCGGTCGTATTTAGGTAAAATTCAATTTAGTTCAAAACTGCATCCCCCCCAAATTTTGTGGAACCGCTCCTGTCACTGTAACATCGAACATCGATCACAGTATTCTTTATTCTTTACTTTTTTAAACTACCATCGAAACCGAGTGTTTCTTTACTTCTTGCTAAACTATCTTATATCGATTATTGCTTTACTTTCTGGAGTATCGATTTGCAACCCTGATTGTAGAGCGACTTAATAGCAGTTAGTAACTGACCATCAATGCCATAAAGTAGCAACAACGCTCAAGACTTGTCTCTAGGAATGCGACCATATGCTTTTTCAAAGATCAACAAAACAAGCATTGACCTCTCATGCATATTCTCACGATTTCATGAAGACTTGTTGTAATGCAAAGATCTGGTCCATTGTGCTTCGGCCATGCAGGACGAAAGCCACATTTCTCATCTTTACTAGATTATTTCACTGCATTTCTCTTTAAGGCACGTGGCAGAAACCGTACATTGGACACCGACAAAAAACGATAACCCAGTTGTAGGTACATTTTCTCTTGTCTCCTTTCTTGTGGATAGGCATTACCATAATGGTTTGCCACTGCTTTAGTGCTTGACCAGTCTTCAATGCTACCAGACAAACAAGAGTCAGCCAACGTGCACCACACACGTTTATTGCTTTCAACATTTCAGGTCTGATATCATCACCACCAGGTGCTTTTCCAGTTTTTAATGATTTGATAACTGCATTCACATCTGCTTCGGTTATCCAAATATCTTTCTCAACCTGTTCCTCGTGAATTTCATTTTGTGAAGCACGAACTGGGTTTGGAAGATCACTAAAGTATTTTCTACACTGATTCAAAATAACATCTTGATCTTCAGCTAGATATCATTTCAGTCTTCGATGAAGAAAGTAGCTTGAGATCGCTTTCTACGCAAACGGTCCGCTAGAACATTGTATTTGCCATTTTGAAATCATCTTTTAGATTTTTGCCAAATTCTTCCAGTTCTTTTTCTCAGACAGTTTAACTTTTGTGGATACCGCCTTACGTGCTTCAGAGTACTGCAAACAATTTATTTGCCAACCAAGCCTTATAGGCCACGTTTTTCGCCCGAATAACTTCTTTAACTTTCCGGGTCCACCAAAGAATTCTTTTGTTGCTTCTCTTTGTTTGGTCCGCAAATAGCGGAAGTACTTAGCAGTCCCTCCAACACGGTTTCTTCGGCAAACAGACATCTCTCAGTTTCAATGTTTTCAGGAGGAAATTCTTTGAACTTAGATGCATGATTGTTGTATGCGAATGCAGTTAGCGCCTCTTTGTCAGTCAATGATCCCCACTTGATTTATAGGTTTTTCGAGGTCGACGTTTTTCATTTCCAGCCTGTTTCACAAAGCCTTTGAACGCAAACAACTAGGTAGTGATCAAGTGGCAACTCAGCTCCTCTTTTACCATGTATACATCAGACACAGAGAAACACAAGGTTGCCGAAACGATGCAAAAATCAATCACGGAACGTTGTCTCAAAGAGTCATTGCACCAGGTGTACTCAAGAATTCTTTTGTGCTGAAAAAATGTGTTCATTATGCGTAGTCCACATACTGCAGTAAACACTCTTAGTTTTATTATTGTCAAGGTCACCATGTTGCCCTACAACACCTTTCCAGGTTGCATTGTCAATGTCCACATGTGCATTGAAATCGCCAAAAACACTACTGACTCTGTTGATTTTTTTTTTTTTAAACAACCTCAACTTCCTCCACAAAGGCTTTGTGATGTGATTCCATGTTAGGTGCGTACACTTGCAAGACACACAGAAATCACTTCTGTAGCTTACTTGTAGAAGACAAACCCTTCCTTCAAGTGGTACCCAATCAACGACACACTCAGCAATGTTGGGGCTCACAAGTAAGTCAACATCAACTTGAGCAGACGTTGCTACATCAACGCTATAATAAAAATCTTCCACTTTGCACGGTTCAACTCGACAAATCCAAAACCCCGGCGCTTTGTTGATTTCCACAATATCAAGGCGATTCTGCTGGGCGCTCCAAGCAAGCTACAGCTTTTTTCCTGTCAGTGACGAAACGTTCTAGTTCCCAATAGCTGGATCCAGACTCCTTCGTCCAACTCTTAGTTGATTACATTTTTTGAGCGCTGCCCCGACTTGACTTCCCGAACGCTTAGCAACTGTGTTGGTGGGTTTCCAGTGACGGTGAGCCGGTGAAAAGACTGTAGCATACTTTTAGAACGAGCTCCTCTGCCTAAAACTCGAACGTGGATCCTTTCCTCATAAGCGCCGTTCGATGCAGCATGAATATTGTTCTTACTACGTTTTATTTTGCTAGAATGTTGGACTGCTACTTTAAGTGTAGTTTGTTTATCTCTTTCGAACTTACCGCCAGGGATAACCCTGATAAAAGTGATCAAACACTACCGACGGCATTGCTCTATAGATCATTGAAAACTCAAACCTCCCCACCACGTTAAGGTGACAATCCATAGCAGAGAAAAATCAAATCTTTGATACTCGTGGTATTGCGAGTTGTAGGCCCCATCTTTGCGGCGCAGCGCCTGGGCAACACAGCTTCGCAGAAACGTTGCAGCAAATGCAAGGTGTTGGTGACACTGTTTATTATTTGACGGCCGGGGTATCAAACCCTAAACCTCCCGCAACGATACCACAATGACAACTGCCGACTAGTAACATGCAAAAGTTATTTCAAGCATAGAGTCATTAGCTGGGTCTAAAGTAATAGCTTAGTTTACCATGTGCTTGGAGCAGAATGAGTAAACACAGACCAAGCTCGTCTATTAACTTGTGTGGATCTGTACTTAAGTTGATTGTTAAAACCTAAAAAAAAGAGGAAATTAACGAATATCGCTATGCAACATTCAACAAACCAGTCGAGGATATTATTATTTTACCGTTCATACCGTCTCGAATTCTTCTTTTAGATTGTTCGAATGCAAGAGAATCTGGTAACAGTTTTCCAACAGCTTGCAAGTACATATGCGCATACACATTAGGTCCTGTCGCTATCATATTTTGTTCTCCACATCCATGAGGTTGCCTAAGTGAAATTCAAACTTAGTAGAACTTTAATTACTTTCTACAAACAGTTTTAAGCAAATGGTGACGGAGGTACTACACCTAAGGCGCTGCAGCAGTAAGCTGTTTCCATTTTGCCCATTTTTTCGTCGGTAGAGGCCTGTTTTACATAGCCTACACTTCCAATGAAATCAACCGAGCATTCGTGATTGTCTTTTGTAATTTTTAGCATTAACAAACATTTTAAGTAATTAAATTATTAAACGTTTAACGCTCTTAACTTATACCTTTCTTCGCTCTAATAAAGTGTTTTGTATGAAAACATACTTTGTTCAAACGCATTTATAATTAATTTATCGTCTGGTACTGATGCTTAAACAAACAGTTAACTTAAATTATGGTTATAGATGAAAAATTGGTATTTCTTAACAGCGCACATAGCGTAGGCCTACCGTTTTAAATATTAGTAATGTGAACTCTTTCATTTTTGGTAAACTGATGTGGAATCATTCGCCAACGAAAAATTGCTGTTGCTAGTTAAGTCGAGAGCTCTTACGTATTCGAATATGCAATGTTATTCAAACTTTTGTAGTCCATCTACCGAAGAAAAACAGAAGCGAACACTGATAAAATTTATTTAATTTAATTTCTTTAAGAAAACTTTAAAATAACCTTTAGAATAAGTGCTCTAACTTATAGCAATAAATTGAATGATTAAAGTCACAGAAGAGAGCGGTTTTGTTGTAAGAAAATATTACTAATAGCTCACCTGAAAATAGAATTAATGGCACGTGGTTCCTTTGTAGTTGGATCAACTTCAATTGAAGGTCCCAACAAGTTAGCTAAAAGTTATGACACAGTGCAGCTATTTACATAATATTAGAATTAATTTCTATGACCTTGTTGGACAAGGTTAAAAGTGCAGATATTCGTGAGTCTCCAAACATCGAATCGCTGCTTCTTCGACAAGACAGATCGCAACTGCGTTGGTATGGACATGTGACAACAATGTCCCAGGAAAGAACACCCAAAAAACTGCTCTGTTCAACACCGATTGGTCGAAGACCTAGAGGCCGTCCCAGAACTCGATGGCAAGATTACGTAGAAGATCTTAGTTGGTCTCGCCTTGGCATCCCAGCAGTTGGTTGCAGAGGATCGAGATCCTTGGAGGATCCAACTCGAGCTGCAGCCCCCGCAACCCCCAAGGATAAGCGGGTCCAGAAAATTGATTGATAGAATTAATTTCTACAAGGTTTCTGCATTGTCTGGAAATATTTGTGGCTTGACTGTTACATCAAATAAAAAAGTCGAAGTTGTCCTTTGCTCAAATAATAAAACAAAACGATTACGAAATAAACCCCGAATTGGCATTTCGCTCAGAGGAGGAATAAGAACATTAAAACTGTATTATCCACCATTCTAAGACAGAGGAGTGCCTTAAAGTGCCATTTTTTAAAGAAAGTAAGTGAATTTGTTCTTTACACTGCGCACTGCCGAGTGTCAAACAGGGGAGCAATGAATAACAATTTTCAAATCTTCGGTTTGACCACCCGTAATCAAACCCAGAGTGTAACTCTTCAAAGGCAGACACTCTATCCACTGGACCACCCGACCCGCGGTTGATCAACTTAATGAAGAAAGGTGATTACCAATAACACGTGATGATATTCACACGCTAACACAGTAACAACAAGGATGGCGCTGAGTATGCTGTAGTAAAAATTACAAAAATCGTTGAAAGGAAGGAAAAATTTTTTTCGTACAAATGCTCAATGAAACTAAGCACAGAAGCAAGCGCTTTAGAGTTAGACTTCATGTGAAATTAATCTTTTTTGCTGTGAAAATATCTCTTAACAAAAGCTAAACATCTTTTCGTGGTGGAATAATGTCTGATAATCCAACAAAATCATCATTTATTACTATTAACATTCTTTTTAATTTGATATAATGGTGGCCAGACGGATTCTATGAATTTATTCTATCAGAAGAAGTTATTCTGCATTGAAGGTAGCTGAGTGTGAAAAATCTGTTCTACAGATAAGAGTTAGCTGCACAGCTGAAAAGACTAGTTTCATTAAAAGTACTTTTAATTGTCAAAGAAATGACGTAAAATCACATTATGCGCCTACTGTAAGCGTATATCCAGCATTTTCTTGTTTTCGGTACAAATTCTTCAGGAAATCGCAAAGAAATTTCAAAAAAATCTTGACGTGCTGATTTCAAATCAAGAGGATACGATAAATACGTGTCTTTTATTTCCCCTTCATGCTAAACAAAATTTTATATATTACGTAAGTATTGTAAAATAACTTGTTTTGAAAAGAATACTGTAAAAATAAAATACAACAACATTTTTTTGTTTTTACCAACAATTTTGCAATAGACACAACAATAAATTGTAAAAGGAGAAAAACGGAATAAACAAAACATATTAATTCAGCACAAAAATATGTTGAATGTTACGTCTTAGAGCACAGGGATCCTGACTTTAACAAATATCTTTTCTTTAGTGACTCAAGCAAACTTTTGGAAACAGTCCGTATCTACAGGCTTCAACCCTACAAAAAATACTGTAAGATTGAAGAAGAAAATTTTGAAGCATAGTTTCACTACCGTGCACTACCTCCAATTTTTCACTTGTTGAATTAACGAAAGACTTAAATGTATTATTACTGCGATGAGCATCTTTGCTCAGAAAGTTTTACTAATGTTGAACCAACCTGGATTGTGACATAAACGCTTTTCAGCGCAAACTTTCACAGAATACCCTTACAAATGTTTAAAGATACAAATGTAATAGCACACACAAAGCGCATACGAATGCATTCATGCAGGGTCCTACTAAACACCACAAAGGACTGAACCACCGCAAAGGACGACAAAGGACTTCAAGTTGATGTACTGAACACCGTAAAGAACGACAAAGGACCCTAAAACCCTAATCTAACTCTAACTCTAACCTAACCCTAATTTAAAGTTGCCTTTGTCGTTGTTTGCGGTGTTTAGTAGATTAATTTGAAGTCCTTTGTCGTTGCTTACGGTGTTTAGTATGTCAATTTGAGGCCCCTTGTCGTCCTTTGCGGTGTTTTAGTCCTTTACGGTGTTTAGTAGGACCGTTCATGCATTCATTTAAACTTTTATACAATCATGTTGCCAAGCCACCTACTTCAATTAGCACGTTTTTAGTTACAGAATCCAAAAGTTGATCGGTGTCGGCAGTCACTATTCGTACATCTATCGCACCAGTCCCAAGAGGTGGAACCCGAAGGGGAAAAACAGAAAAAGTTGCCGATCCAGATCCGTCTGCTTCAATCGACATACGAACTAAATCTGTCCAAGTGTCTGCGAAAAATGGACAACCATTAGTAAAATACATAAAAAGTTAGTAGGCTTAGACAGAGAACTCAACCAAATCTAGTACCAAACAGCGAAGACGAAAAAGCGCTACTTTTGCAACGTTTTGAAGAATTGGGAGAAAGAATATTGCTCTATCCAGTACCCAATTGACCGCAGCAGCCTGAAAGTGGGCAACGATTCGCAAATGATTTAAATGCTCACGTATTTATTCACTTCGAAGATTCCAATCTCACCTACCAGTGATATACATTATACTGAGCTCCAGTACATGTTTTTGCATTCGTTTTATTATTTTTCATGTTTACAAGTTTGCGTATCCAGCTCTCAGCACCACTGCTGCCTCGATTTAGTATCGTGACTTGCCTTTGTCTAATTTCCTTAAACGCCACTCGCTATTTCTCTGTGTTAGAAATTTTTAGTGTGGTGAACATTGCTAGGAAACACTCAATAACTCTTACATTGTTTTTTCTTGAAATACAACTGTGGCAGGTGGTTTTCAAAGAACGCCAAGATTATATCATTCACATTTTGTACATCAAGCTTTTAACTAAACCATCAATACATCACGAAGAGTGTGTTAATGTTATAGACCAGGGGTTCTTAACCGGGTGTAAATTTACCCCTTGGGGGTAAATTTTGCCTACCGAGGGGGTAAATTTTCTGAAGTACAAACTAAAACAAACTTCAATTTTCAGTATTAAAAAGGTGAAAGTGTTGCACTGGGGGTAAATTATACTCTTTTCAATCGGCAAGGGGTAAAGAATACAAAAAAGGATAAGAACCTCTGTTACAGACAAACAAAACTCACCAGCTTCCAGATAGAAAATAACAAGTATTGAGAAATATAGATATGAAGTAGTTATTAGTGAAAAGCATGGTAAAATTTTAATTTCGAATATTACAGTAAATTTAAATTAGACTTGGAAAAAATGTTCATCATAGCGCTTTGCCCAAATATTTAAAAACATTTAAGTGTAACATTATTTGGAATTTGCTTCCCTTTAAATGCAAACATTTATTGCTTTTTTTACCAAGCAAGTTCGTGCACTTTTTACGGAAAAAGTGATGAATTTTTTTTCAGATGTATTTTATTGATAAAGTCATCGTAGTGAACTACGAGATGTTCGGGATTACAGTATGTTAATATCTGGCTATTTAAATTAACCGGTGTAAATGTAAATCTTTCGATTGCAATTTGCTTGTATTTGGATGTGAGAACTGTATTGACAAATTGGCACTGATCAAGAAACAGCTATTGTTTTGCTTGAAGTGTGACTAAATATCCAATATGGATTCATAAAAACAGCATGGGGCACGATAACCCAGTTTTAAACATTGGTAATATTATTATGGATGTTAAAAATACAATTTGAACTAGATATTTGACCGAGAAAAGCAGTAGCAATAAAACTTATGAATGCACAATAAGAAACCCTTTCACTGTTTATAGTTCAATATTTACAACCGTGGCTTTTGACATGTTTCCCTACTTTATTAAATGTTTTATTTGATGTCTCGTGTTTTTCCTGTTTATAATTTAGTGTTTGGTCTGGTATTGTCACTCCGGTGGTAAAAGCAAAAAAGTTTAAGGTTAGATGCAAGTTACCGTATAGTTTTCATACAGTTCTTGTAGAATGCGCATATTTTATGTTAACATAAGCTTCAGTAAACGTAATGCTTATTGCAATCAATTCAAGTTGAAAATACGAAGTAGCAGCGTCGTTGCAAGAATTAATTAAACAAGCAAGATTCGATACAGAGCCAGATTAACGTAGAGCAGCAAAGCAATTGAAGGTCTGGCTGAAGCTATTCAACAATTTTTTTTTTGAAATATGTGAACGAATAAGCCAAGCTGGGGATGAGGAAGTTGCTGCAGAGCCGAATCAGAACAAGCGATTGCAAGATCGATTTGCGTACATCAGCCCAGACGTTTATGAACTTGTGGAAGGCGGTGACACTTGTAATGCTATTGCTACCAGAGCGAAACTATGGAATATCTACATCAAATCGCCCGATACCATATTGGCAAGACATAAATTAGCTACGAGAAAACAACAAGCAAGTGAAACCTCGTGTGAATATTTTTAATTACTTCATTTGCTGGCATGAAAAAATGTAACAGCGAAGAATTAAACACAAAAATGATTTATTTTGCAAAGCATTCACAAATGGGATTCCATCTCATACTATCAATAATGATCATCGAAAAATGCTGAATTAACCGTTGATCAAGTTTTTGACAGCCCAAGAACATGTTGAAGCGTGCCTATGTCAAAATGATGCGACTTACGGCCCCAGCACTAAACTATTGCTTTATAAAAAACTAAAGAAAAGCCGAGCAATGACTGCGTGTTGGGATCTGCATTACGAACAAAAACTTGTTACTTTTGTGCACTTTTTTATCACCTTCGAAATCTATGCCTAGCAAACGAAGCAGAGTGCTATCTGGACACTATGCAAATGTTTGCCGTTGCAAATCTTCAAGAACTCATCAAAGTTTGGGTCGCGGTGTCATTTACCAGTTTCTAATCGCAATAATATTGCAAATAAGCAGATCAACATAAAAAATGAAAATAGCAATAGTTTTTCGGCCGGAGTAAATTAGCTCAGTTGCTTTTGAATGTTCAGTTCAATAATAATTTGAGAACTTACGTTATTATCATTGTTTGACAGTTTATCATATGCCTTTAGCATTTTTACGGTAGGGATCGTTTCTGTTAGCTACGTTTTTACAAAACTTTGCAGGCCTACCCGATTCATCCGCCAAAACAGAAAGCACTTTACCATGCAGACTTACCTGCTGCAAATCTTGTACAAAAAACCGCTGCAGTTCTCACTCGTACCACGACCTAAATCCGAAAATTAAAGTAATACCGGCCGGTTAGCTCAGTTGTTACACACATCGCTATCAGTTCGGGAAGTCTCGGGTTCAATTCTCGCAAAAACTACAACTACGTACCACAAAATTTTGATTCTTTTGGGTATATTTATTGGGAGGGATGATTGATCCCGGCAAGGTCCATCAATCTGAATGGTGAATTTATCTGACCCGAGTGCGACTGATGAGGGCTAATAGCCCTAAACAGCGCTGTCCCGCTCTACGGTTTCAATTCTTGCGTCGGTCTAATTGGACACACTCACCCTTTTTACACGTCCAATTAAAGTGAGCAGAAAGCCCGCGGATTTTCTGCATCATAATCAAATGTTTTAATTATGACATCAAATGTCTGATCATGATGCAGAAATCCCGTGGGCTTTTGGCCCACTTTAATTGGACATGTGGACAAGGTAACTGTCGCTCGCGGCTCGCCACCGCTTGATTTTTTTTTCGCAGCTGTGTTGCCCATGCGTAAGCCACGGAGATGTACCCCGCCACTCGTTACACGCTTCGGTGTATTTCGGCGAGTATTATGAAGATTAAATTTTTTTTTGAGATGTTACACATGCTTTATGCATCGTATAGTAACACGGTATAGGTCTCAAGCTGAAATCCATTTATCTTGAGGCATTTCATTAAGATTGCGCATAAAATTGTTTATAATTGCTCAGGATTCCATAATTTTTGCATAGGAAGAAAATTTTATCATGTTTGTTGCTACTAGCTAAACCGAAGCATTTGCGAACAGATATTTGCATTTTAAAATACGCGGTACCGTATTTTTTTCCTTTGTATTAATTTTTGTCATGCGGAGCTCGTACTTTTATATATTGTTATGGTATTTTACTTTCGAAAGCATAAACTTTCAAAGAATCTGCTGTTTTTTTTAATCGAAAGAATCACTGTTGTAATAAATTTAGAAATAATACTGTAAGTGAAAAAAAAAACTTTAGTTGTTGTCATGGTCAGCTCAAAATATTGTACATAAAGACTTTGGATGAATTTAGAACCCATCATCCACTTTAAAACTAAAAAGCACGCATTGGATATAGGCAGAAAATCTCAAAATCAAAAAGTAAACTGCAGTCTCTTCCACGAGATGACTGCCATAGAAACACGCCAACATACGTGCTATGTGTACTTAAGGACAGCATGGGGCGCGACCGAGTGAAGACAAGAAGGAACTACACCCCCCAAAAAACAGCATCATTGAACGTGTAATTAGCATGAAAGAGAGTTTTTAAAGCTCTATCTCACTCTTTTTAGTTAAAAAAATACTTCAACATTTTTGTTAGCTCAGTATCCAGCTCCAGTACCGGAAAGATTGCGTATTCAGTAACGCGCTAGCTCCACGGATCTGTGATGATAAACGGAAATTTTGCCTCGAAACAAGTCCCTATCTTTTTTTAGATCAAGCCTCTGTTTTTACAAATAGTCATGAGCGAAAATTATGCCTGGAGCAATGATTTTAATAATTGAAATGCTTCCTTAAGCGACGGAGGCGCTATGCATAGGACGAATCCAGACTCGCTTGGGAGTTGCCCTTGTTTCCGAGTTTTCCGCTTGAATTTTGCTTCTAACTTCTTCAATTTGCTGCTTGTTAAATTCCACCAAGCAGAGATCTTACACAAAGATCTTATCCAATCGTAAAAACATCTTATACAAAGATGCAACTACGAAGCTTGGGTAGAAGTTAAACCATCAACCTTGCAATCAAGGCCGTCGTAAAAACGACGCTCCGAACCACTCGGCCACGCCGTAGAGAATGGCGCAAAACACGTTAAGAAGATTCTGTTAAGCATTGGTTGGTTGAGCAGTAGAATTTTACAAGACACCTGCTGTACCAACAGCACGCGGTAAAGATTGTGATGCGAAATTAAACTGCCGCTGCCACTGCAAACCATCTAAAATACACGAGTTGGTGATGATGACACGATTTTGTTTTGGCACAGCAGTAACTTGCTACAGCATGCAAAAAATTTTTTTGCACTCTATTTTTTTTATTTAGTTGCATATTTATCCTCCTATCACGAGAAAGCGATCAAAGCGCTATACGAGCTCGCTTAGGAGTTGCCGGCCATCTGTCTACCACACCAAGATGGGGGAATCCCGCTAAGTGCCTTTCCCAACGGCACAACAAGTAAACTTGCCGGCTTGTTCTCCACACTGTCCCTTCAATAATGAGCGTCAAGCAGGGAAGCTGTGAATACCAATTTCAAAGTCATTGGTTTGACCCGACTCGGAACCAAACCCCGAGTCTACAGCTCAAGAGACAGATGCTCTATACCACTTGGCCATCTGAGCTGCCATCTGAAATGTAACTCTATGACAGCAGCGACTTTTTTTCGCTCTGTACCAAGATTTTAGGAGCAAAAAAAGCATTTTGTTACATTTCTTACATTTTGAGGTGATCGCTTGTTGTAGTTGAAAACCACAACTCGAAGTTCTGCTTGCTCTTGCTTCTTCAGCGAATAGGGTGTGTTAAGTTGCACAAAAATTTCCTTAAATACGCGAAGTTCCACCGGAGGTGCGACACAGAAACCGTCTAAAAACATACAGTTAAGTTTAGTTATGAAAGCCAAAAAAAATCGCGTGGGATTTTCGCATTATGAAAAACTATTGCGACGACACGAAAAACAATTTGTACTGTAGAGAGTGAATGATTTGCTTTGCAAAAAGAACTTGTACGAATTCCATCAGCTAAACAACTTTGCAAGAAATTACGAAATTGTTTCGCAATACACTGTAATAAGTATGTGAGTAGCTACTTCGATCAAACTATCTTACGTGAAGAGGTGCATTTACACGCTCCATAGTGTATGCCCAAAATTGCCGAATAAAAAGTAAAAACTATCAGCAACAGAAAAAAAAGCGTTTAGTTTACTTCGTAATTGCAATATCAAAAAAAGTTTTGCTGCATTAATCAACATGATCTTAGAAATTATATCCAACCTAATACTGAATCATTCACGTGGTGAAGCAAACTATCGGTGAAACAGGTCCTTGCTCAAACTTTCAATTCATATCGCTATCATTTACGAAAGTATTTTTTTGATATTTTTATCACATTGGGCTTTTTCCCTCTACATCTAAAATTCTCCGTCTTATTAGTTTTTCCTTTAAAATCCGTTAGCACTACGCTTATTTTAATTAAAGCTCTCAAATTTGATAGCTCAACCTTTAAATGACCAATCTCTTCTTTTTTGTTATTATTTTTGTTGGAACAACCTGCTTGCTCGCTTACAACCCGCATACATCACGAAACCATATCTGAAAAACTTGTTTTTGCATGCATTTACCCCAGAAAGAAGACCCTCGAAGTTCAAGATATGACCAGTGGTGAAAGTTGAAAATTTTTCTTACCGGTACTGCGCCAGAAGCCCAGGACAGTGATGAAAGTAAAAAAAAATTTGTAGTTGCTGATAAAAAGAGGCAAATATCCATTTATCCAGTCACAAAATCCTAAACGCCTTAACTATACCCAAAACTGTAAATTTTAAGGAAGTATGAAATATCAGATAATCCAAGAATGGCTAAAACGCAAATAACTAATTTGTTTCTGGATTAGAATGAAGCGCTGATCTGAGACTCGAAACAATGTCCTGTAGTACTTTTCCCTCTGCATATTGGAGAGTAAAAGGTTTGCCACAGAACTATTTTGATACAAAATTTGAAAAAGCTATTTTGGAGGGGGCAGAATTACGTCGTCATTAAAATGAAGTTATTGTTTGCGCGAAGGAGAATTTTAGATTATGATGTCACTGTTAGTGCTGATTTGCTCGAACCGCTGAGTAAATTTTTCCATCTCTGCAGCCATAATCCAAATAGGCCTAATTCCTCTCATGAAAATACCAATTTCAACGTCAATGTGGCCAAACTTTTGTAAAAAAAATGTCTAATCTAGGCGGGTCCTAGAAAACTTATGGAAATTTTTGGGTTGCAGACGAGAACCTCAAACCCGGTTATTTAGCTTACGGGCACTTTGAACAAAAGGCTGTTCGCATTAAAGAATTTTGATTTTTATAAAAAGTTTTGAAATTAATCCTATGCAAAAATAAATTTATTTAATAAAAGTGAGCCCATTCGTGAATTTTTTTTTCGGTGATTTGACTTGTGGAATGTGCTGTAACAGTGATCCCCAAACTTTTTATTCCCTCGTACCAACTTAAGGTTTTGTGCAGCCTTCGCGCACCACCTAATTACATCTGACTAGAATATCTCAAACTATGAACTATGCATCTATGGATAAGAAAAATGAGCATGTAGCAACATTAAAGTTTAACAAATGTCATTTTAGGAAGAGATAAATGCCATAAATTTAACAAAACGCAGCAAATAGTATTAATGTGATGGTTGTAGTTGTCTTTTTTCCACCAGCTGGTCAATGCGAGGAAGAGATTCGCTGACAGCGCATGGAAATTCATGTTCTGGCGTTCCAAGACGATTTTGACTTTTCGATTAGATGGCCATAAAAGCCAAAAACCTTTGTTTGCACTCCCACCAAAGATGGAATCGGGCCGTGTTGGTTCACCCCGAACCCGAAGAAGTAAGCCCGAACCCGAGGCCTCATAAGGAAGCCCGATTCGGCCCGACAGTAGTTTTTCCGGTTCATTAAGTAGGCTATGCTGCATAATTGAATGGTAATGGGCTGCAAAGCAGTTTTATTGTTTAGAAAAAAAACAAAACAAAAACACTAATAAATCAATGATTGATTTATTTATTGATAAGCAGAATTCAGTAGTTCTATTGCCTCCACGGTTTCTGGAGATAGCAATGTCCGCCTTGCTGTTATGGTCAGTCCGCAGGAGGAAAAGTCGCGTTCCGACTGAGCGCTAGAGCACTTATTAGCAATGCATAACGCAGTGTCTTTTGTTAATGATCTTAGTGCAGAAGAGCTTCTAATTATTACTAAATCTGTAGTACACTACCAGCTAGTCACTTCGGCCGTTCGGCGCACAAAAATCTAGTTTTGAGAAATATCGTAATGTAAAAAAATTATTAGCTAGTGTGCCCTCGATTGAGCCCGATTTCTCTTATGAAAGTTGGGCCCGAACCCGACCAGACCCGAACCCAACCCGAAAAACCCGACCCGACTTCCATCTCTGACTCCCACCGTATTCATTGGTGTTTTATTCAGTTTATAGCTCTGATGTTAACCGCGATGTCTACAGCCAAGAGGTCAAAATTGGGTTGAAAAGAAATGTTGTGTGGTTTTATGGCGCTGTATAACTACAAAGGTCCTTTAGCGCCAGGACTAAATTTTGTCAAGAATTCACTGACGTATTTTTATTCTCTGTTCATTTTATCCTCCGCGCTACTACTTAATTGCTGAGCGTTTAGCAAGTGTAACAGCAGATACCAATTTTAAAGTCTTTGGTTTGACCCGACTGAGAATAGAACCCAGTCTACCACTTTCCAAGGCGAACGCTCTTAACCACTAGGCCATGGCGCTGGTAGTGCGAGACTATTTTAAGAGTCGTGGACAGCAGATGTTGGGTTTGTCTGTTGTAATGACAGAGCAGTATGTACACTTGTACAAGATGATTCCGAGAAGAATCAAGGTTTTAAAAAGCAGTTTCTCGTTACAGAAAACAGAGTAGAATTTCAAAAAAGTCGTTCGCAGTGGAAATCAAAGTACAAACAGTAGCAGCAAAGTTGCTGAAAATATCGCCAAGGGCGGAAAATCATTTACGCCGTTACATAACGCAATTTTTTATGAGCACGCAAATATGTATTTTGACATTAAATTTTACAATTGGCACACTGGTAATAAAACGTTGCCGATCCCTGTTTTAGAAGTTGAAAGTTAGTCGCGTACCACCTGAAAGACTCTGGCGTATCACAGATGGTACGCGTAATCCTGTGCTATAGGCTGGATTTAAATCTAAAATCTTTTACCGGTAGGGCGTTCCGGCAGAAAATCTTTTACCGGAACGGCGTACCGGACCTTTCCGGCTTACTTTCACCACTGGTAATGACGTCACAAAGAAACGGTAGCGTGCCACAACTAGAATTACCACTTGAAACTTACAGGAAACGAAATAAGTTTTCGCTGATGATAGATGGCCTAGCAGCTCGCCATATGCTGGGTTAATGGTGCTTAGATGGAATAAGCTAAACCCTTTCAGCGGCCAGTCTATAACGTGGACCATTGCTGGAAATAACATATTGTTAAGAAATGTATTCAGTTACACAAAATTTATTTTAACAACTCGAAATTTGAGTGAACGCAAAACTATTCCGTCTTTAAACTAATTGGAAGCTAAGCTAGGTTTTTTTTCAGTCATTTGTCGGTCATTAACCGATTTTTTTTGGCAATGACCGAATTTTTTTAGACCAGTTCCGTCACAGTGAAATAAGGGCCAAAAAACTAAATAAAATTTGCCTAAAAATTGTTCAAGAAGCTTTAAAATGGCCATTGCAATATGTAAATTTTCTAAAATTTTTCAGGGCTGCATAAACCCGGACCCCTAAGCCGTTTCTGTCCCACGATTTGCTTCAAAGTAACTCGGTCGAAAAAAATGCACTTTAAAAATGTCAAATTTTGATGTCTTTTCCCTAACAAAGTACTAAATACGCCCCCTGCATCATTTCCAAAGTACTTAGGCCAGTGCCGTAGCTTGCTAAAAATTTTGGGGAGAGGCAAAACTTCAAAGGCTTGTCCCAGCGGTGGAGGTCGGGAAGCGAAACCTTCAGCCGCTGACGAGAGCGGTTTTTCAACAAAAAACACGTGTTTTTTTGCACTTATTATTAAAAATATATCTTTATTTAATGTAAAAATATCTCCAACATATAACAGAAACTTGTATCTTGGTTGACTGGTTAATCCACAGGGGCGTACTCAGGAATTTGAAAGGGTGGGAGGGGAGTGCAATTTAAAGCCATGCCATCAGGGCCGGATTTAGACTATGAGAAGCCCTAAGCCTGGGGTGGGCAATCTTTTTCAGTGTGGGTGCCAAAATCGGCTAAAACTAATGGCTGAATTTTTTTGCGAGCCAACATGTTTTGCACTGCAAATACCGGTGTAGAGCAAAAAGAAAAAAGTCTTCACGTCCTCTGATGTCCTTTTTTCCGCTGAGAATATCGGAGAAGAGCAAAACAACCCCCCTACCCCTCTACAGAACCAGCTTTGACACATTTTTAACGCTGGGGTAACGCTGGCAGGACATTTAACAACTACGTGTATCAGCTTTACACCACGAAAGTTTTGTGCATTTGTTGGCGCGGCCCCAGCGCCCTCCCTCCCTTGGATACGCCCCTGATCCATAAAAGTATGACTACCGCTTGTTCTACGAAGGTAAAATACTCTAGCAATGATAAGCAGTTAGCAAGTACAACAAACTATCGTCAGACGGACACAATTATAAGACTGCACTTTATGCAAAAAGCTTTAATTTTGTTGATCACGCTATAGTCAAAGAGTGGTAGGCCCATGGCACGATGCCCCCCTTGGGTGAGCCTTTGCCTGTAGCTTCCCGCCTAAACCGAGACGAGCGAATGATATAACAGGGGTAATTTCCACTTTTTTAAGAGTATTTTTTTTTCTAAGGGGTGTTCGGGGGTATGCTCCCCAGGGAAATTTTTGAAAATTTACATGCTATAATAACAATTTTTGTGATTTTTGAATAATTTTTACGCAAAGTTTGTTTCAATTTTTTACCCTAGTTCTGAGTTTCGATTATTCGTGCTTGAGGCGTAAGGCTTATTGCTATCGAAGAGGTTCGAAACTGTGGAAAAATTGTACACATCGGAAGCATTTTTGAAAATGGCCGGTGGGAGGATGTATATCTCTCATTCTACTCTCCTAGATCTGCCTATGGCCGTAACCACAGAAACCATCAAAAGAGTCTGGTAAAGGATTGGCATATTTCAGTCACTAGGTACCATTAATTTTGTTCTTTTTTACTGAAAGGCAGAGTCAAAAGGGGGGGGGGGGGGGGGGGCATGGCACAATGATCCCTTCCCCTAAATACGCTCCTGGTGACAGCTAATGAGGCTGTACACGAAACAGCTCTACGGCCCAAAGCATGAAAGGTAGATTGGTAGTCTATTAGTTTACCTTATTCCTTAACAAGCTCTGAACTAGGTACTAATTTGGGAGTAAACAATAACGTCATACTCAATTTATTCCGATTTGAAAAACAAGTATCCTAAGTAGTGTTGCAATAGCTTTTATTTGCAAAGTATTGCAGAATATCAAGTGTCTATTACAAGCCAAAACCAGGGTCGGATTTAGACAATGCGAGGCCTGAAGTTATTTTATTTTTTCCACTAAAAATCAGTGATGACCAACAAGAAGGTCACCATGTCCGCAGATGTTGTGTTTTCACTGAAGATACCGGTGAAGGTTAAAAAAAAAATCTTCGTTGTTTGTGATGAGGCCCCATATTTTCTCCGAGGCCCCCCATTTTCTACGAGGCCCTAGGCTTCAGCCTGCTAAGCCTACACGTAAATCCGGTTCTGGTCATAGCGTTACCAGTACGCTACATTGTTGCTAACACACTATAAATTACAAAATTTCAAAATGCTGTAGCCTATACCAGTATTCAGCTGCCGTCTAAACAAACCCAATAAATGGAATGACCAAACAGAAGATGCGAAATGCAAAAATAGAAAATTCTTGCAATGTACTAACTTTCTTGTCTGAATAGGGCCGGATCAGTTTTGGTTTAGTCATGTTCATATCAATGTATTTTTTCATTTAGAGCGAAATTGGTGCGTGGGCTATATATGCGCATACAATTATTTATCAATTTTTATTCGCTATCAAAAATACATGTTATTGAAAAATGCAAAAAACATTGAATATCGGCAATATGGCGCAGTTGGTACGAGCGTTGCTTTCACAGCGGTAATGATCGCTAGGTTGTGGTTCACCTCGTATACCAGCTGCGTTGTTGCGTCCTTGTATAAAATGATTCACGATGATTAAATTATCTCTGCTTGGCGGGTTTTTGATAAACAGCAAATTAAAGAACAAACAGAAAACTTGAATGCAACAGCAACTCCTAAGCGAGTATAGATCCATCTTAGGCACAGCGCCTCAGTTGCTTTCTCATATCACGAGGAAATACGAAGAAATAAAATCAAATTTTTCCTGTTTACCGTGGTAGTGGTTAAAAATGTGTAAGCAACTAAGCAAAAACAAAAATATTTGGGGGGGGTGGGGCAATTGCCCCCCCCTGGCTACGCCTCTGGCTTAGGCCTACTTACGCCATTTTCCGGAAATGTACATCTAACGTCTCTGTATTCAGATAACAAAAAAATCAAATCTTCATGACACTCAAGGTATTACGCAGAAGCTCGTAAAGAGTGGTGAGGCCCATCTCTGTGGCATAGCGCCTGGGTAACACAGATACGTTGCAGTGTAGCGAGCCGTTGGCGACTTGACCGGCACGGCAATCGAACCCAAGACCTCCCGCGCCGATAGTGATGTCTTTAAATTCAAAACCGCATCCTCCCCCGGACAAAGTTTTCTGGATCTGCTCATGGCCAATATTACAGGCAATAACATAAGCTGTCTTCACTACTTCATTACCCAAAATAATTAATTATTTGTTTTTACTGCACCATGCTTTCGAAATTCCCATTTTAGTGGTCGCACGTATCTTGCTTTAAAACTTTAATAAATTTCATAGTTCAAGGAAGTGTTGGAAAGTATCGTTTTAAACTTAGTTAAAATATGACCGAAAAAAATTGAATTGACCGATAACAATCTGTGCAAGATTAGCTAAACATGGTCAAACGACCAAAACAAAATCTTAAAAAAAAAAGGTTGGAAGTCGTGTGAGTGTAGCTAAAATTTCAATAAGTTTTCATAAAATATTCAACAAGTTATTAGTATGATATAGAAGGCTTTGAAAAGCATACAAAGTTCTTGTTAAAAGTTTTGTAACAGCCCAGATCAAAAGAACACAAACCTATCATGCCTGAATACAACAATACTCGACATGTCCGCTAGAAAAAGAAACTGCTGTTATATTGGCGGGTCAGGAGGGTGGAGCAAGGAAGTAAAAACTTGCCCCCTCAATTTCTGCTTAATACATATTAGCCTTAGAGCAGTATTTTTTAACTCGTGCCAAGCGGCCGAACCCTATAACAACTTTGAGGCTGCCTCAATCGAACGCGACGTCCAATTTCCCTCCCAAAATCAGGTGAAGACCAAAAAAAGGTCATCACGTCTTTTGACATCCAAATTTTCTCCCAAAATCAGGTGGAAACCAAAACAAAAGTCTTCACGTCTTCCGACGTCCAATTCCCCCCCCAAACACAAGTGGCCAGCGGCCCCCTGGATACGCCCCTGAAAGTGTTAGGATTTTGAAAGACTTCCACCGAACCCCAGAGACAGTTCCGTCGAACACTAGGGGTTCGGTCAAATTCCGATTAAGAAACACTGACTTAGAGCATTAGTGTTGTAGACGGACGATACTGCAAGATAAACCTCTTGTCCATTCTTAGCCCCTCCCCCCATTCCAACCAATAGTCATCAGCTCTCGTGCTAATCTTAAAAAAATATTAAATATCAGGCCTACTCAGCCAGAAAACTCAGATGGTGAAAAAGCTGTGTTTCGTGACCAAGTTAGCTGTTTCGTTGGAATAAGTAAATAAACCTATTTTAGCATATATTAAGAGGGCTTAGAAGCTTAAACTAGGGCAATCCCTGAAAGCCGATTTTAAAATTAACAATAAAAAGTATTACAGAAGTAGGCCAAGATTTCATGTTGAGCATGAATTGTTTAAATCGAGCTTTAAGTGAAATATTGGCAATTCTAGCTTTAATTGTACACTAGTACGGCAAACTTACAATACCGTATTGAGTAAAATACAATAAGCAGGGTTACCATCAAGGGTGGAAACTCAAACCTAAATCTAAACCTGAAAACCCGGTTTTAAAGGAAATTCGGGAAACCCAAACTGAAACTGACACCTACTTAGCAAAAATTTTGAAAACCTAAACTTGAACCAAAACCGTTTTTTCTTGAATCGTCAAAACCGAAACTAAAACTAAAACCTGTTCAAAATTTTCTAAGGTTTTAGGTTTTAAAAATTGTCATCACCATCCTAACCAGCACAGTTCCTTTAACGCTAAGCGTCGATTACAGAGCTGTGAATACTAATTTTTGAGTCTTTGGTTTCACCGGACTCGCAATCATACCCAAGTCGACAACTTCTGAAGCAATTGCTCTCCTCACTAGGCCATCTGAGCTGCTACTTATCATCGTAATAAAACAAAAACGCCAAGAAGTAGAGAATTTAAATAATTCGTATTCACAGTAAAATAACTTTCTTGGATGAAACTTAAACCGAAACTGAAACCCAGAAACCGAAGCTGCGCATAAGCAAAACTGAAACCGAAACTGGAACCGATTTTTCAACAGCCGTGAAACCAAACCAAAACTGAAACCTGACATCTGGGTTTCAACACACCGAAACTGAAACTGACACCCTAACGCCAAGTAGCCAGATTTCCACCCTTGGTTACGATAGGTCCACACCAAAAAATAAGCACGCTGCTGTTGCGAGGACTTAGTAGCAGGTTACCAAAAAGTTAACAACTCTCTACTGCAAAACCATATCAGCATAGCTTTCCGACGTTTTGTACGAAGTTGTAACGACGAAGAAATTAAAACAAATCTTAAAATGCTAAAATGAATAATTTAATGAACGAAAAATGAACATTTTATTTATTTTTTGTTCATTTAAAGCAGAGGTGCAAGGCAAACTTTTCATACTGTCGCGAAATAGGAAATGGTATTACTTCGCTGACAGGACGATTAGTTCGTTCTTAGATCTGACCTCACGAAAAAACCAAGACCTTCTTCACCAAACAAATGTAATAATCGACCCAACTTAACTCACTTAGCTACGGTACTCATCATACTACTTTTCAATAAACCCAAGCACCACTGCTCACTTCAGTAACACCATACAACAAGAGCTATACCCTTCAGCATACAACAATATTGCTTACTCTACGCACACTAAACGTACACTTGAATATTCACGCCTATTTATACTCTAAATTCAAGCTCGAGAATGTTCTACAGCATTATCAAAAAGACACAAAAAGAGAAATCACATGACATGCAAAACTCACACCAAACCACGGTAAACACGATTGTGACGTCAAGAGAAATCACATGACTTGCAAAAATTCACACCAAACCGCAGTAAACACAATTGTGACGTCACAAGCACAAATTTTGACTTGGTGAAATTGCGTAACGGAGAAATCTGTCCAGAGTATTCCCGTAAACAATTACGTCAGTAGACAATTATGAGTTCATAATGCAACCTTACGAAACAATCCCACGAAGAACACTTCGGAAAACAACGCATTGGTCTGGAACCTTTTTGTAGACAAAGCATTTAAAACAAAACCATAAAAAATAAACAGTTATATCTAGGGCTCGCTAAAGGCAATAACAGTCAAAACTTTTTCAGGACCTTGTTACATGATCAAATGTGTACTAACGTTTGTTTCAGGTGTTCTGGAGTCTGTTTTGGTAGATTTTATAAATCAAAATAAAGTCAAAATTTTGCATAAAGTCAAAATTTGGCAAAATTGTCTTTATCAAAAATTTCCTTACAAAAAAGAACAAATTTATATTTTTTAAATACTTTTTTGAATTTTTAAGCTGCTATTAAAATTTTATGCGCAGTTTTATTTGATTTTAAACTTTCAAAATAGTTGCAATATTTGCACTATCGTCACAATAATGAGTACGGCAATTGAGAAGGAAATAGCACTTATTATGCATGAAACGTCATTGTTGATGCATAAATACATAATTGTTAGACAATTAATCTAATCCTATAAAAGCCTTGCGCTCTTTACACGTGGTCTTTTAAGTTGTAGCTTGCAAAGCAAAAAATGCCAAAACAAGCCAAATCTTCTATAGCGAAAGTTAGGCAAACTTGCCAGGAATATCCGGATGAGTTTTCGGCAACTCCTGCCGGCGACTTGCGATGCAACCTTTGCGACGTGTTAGTCAAATGCGACAAAAAGTTTTTTGTAAAAAGCCACCGAAAAAGTAAGCAACACCAAGGAAAACTGGAGGCGAAGAGCAAATCTCAAAGTAAGCAAACCTTTTTACATTTCGATCAAGTAAACTTCAAGGAACAGGTTGTTTCTTCATTCTTAGCTGCAGATATCCCACTTCATAAACTGAACCATCCTTCTTTAAAGTCTCTGCTTGCTAGAATGGGAAAAGTATTACCTTCGGAGACTGCAGCCCGGGCATGTGCTGCTAAATTGGCATCCCAAAAAGAAGAACAAAATTAAGAATTACTTCGTGACAAAAAATTTTTTTGATTGTGGATGAAGCAGAGGTTGCTAAATAAAAGTGTATTAGTGTGTTTGTGGGTAGCTTAGATGCTCCAAATCAGACATTCCTCGTTAATTGCCATCCACTTGACAGCGGTCGCAATGTTAATAGCAGTATTATTCTGCACACTGTGGATGACATATTGCGACAACTTGAAATAAAACGCGAGAATTTTTCATTGTTCTTGACTGATGCTGCTCGGTACACGTCTTCGGCTGGAAAGACATTAAATAAACGCATTATACTCTTCTTTGATGCATGTCACCTGCGTTGCGCACTTACTACATAACTGCGCTATGCGTGTATGCGTGTGCAGGCAGCAGCAATCAAAAACAAAGATCGCAAGAAAGATTTTCATGATGCTGGTCTGCCATCTCCTCCTGACCCTGTAATTACAAGATGGGCAACTTGGCTTAGAGCTGCCTTACATTATAGTGAGAACCTTAAAGCGGTTCGTACCATTGTCAACAATTGGCAAGTGCAGGCCTCTTAGTCAGCAGAGCAAAAGATGCTATCAACGAGGAAGGTTTGGTGTCGGACTTGGTTAAAACAAATCAATACCGGACTCTAGCAGCCAACGTAGAATTCTTAGAAGGAAGTGCCTGCACAATAACCAAAGCATACGGACTGCTGAAGAATATGCAATTTGATGATGATCCTTGCGCAATTAAAAACTACATTAACAAACGACTATCCAACTCTGATTTAGAAACAATAATAAACTGTACCAACTTGACAATTGACCCAACAAGCTACGCACTATTGCAAAAAGCCCAGCCAACTTCTGCTGCTGTTGAGAGGTCGTTTTCTATGCTCAATAAATTACTGAGAAAAGACAGAAATTTTGATGTTAAGAACGTAAAAAAATATATGATGCTGTATTACAATAAAACGTCATTGTAATTGTACTGCGTGGCTTTCGCTGAAAAAATCATAGACACACTGTTGGTGTGCAGTACAGTTGCGATAGCAACGCAATTTTTGTATTACACACTAATTGATACCGATACACACAATGGCTTGTTATCCTAGGTTTTAACGTCGTGCGTCGCTTTGTTGCATTAGCTTCAACACTGAGTAATTGAGAAAATGTTCGAAATAGGCTACCTTCTTCTTTAAAAACTTATGTAAATTGCAGATTATAAAACATATTTAATTAATAAAGTGCAACAAGACATAAATAATACGCGGAAGCGGTTAAGTCATAATAAAGTCAAAATTTTACTAAAATAAAGTCAAAAATATATTTTTTACGTCAAAAAATGGCCCTAGTTATATCGTTACACATACGAAGGGTCACACTGGAAAAAATTTTGAAGCCAAGGGCCGCACTGATTGGAAGAGCAAAAAAGTCGCTGATCACGCTCGCGGATCTCCTATTTTCCACTGTAAATCAAGTAAAGAGCAAAAAAAAGGTCATCACGTTTGCAGTTGTCCCACAATCCACTCAGTATCAGTAAGATCTTCGGCTTGATTCACGGTAGGAGTTCATGTTTCTGTAAGTGCCCGCGGGCCGCATTATCTGGTCTGGTGGGCCGTAGTTTGTCAGTTATGATTTAAAGAAAAAGCATTTCAACTAAATCATATTAAGCATGAGATTCAAAAATGAGTACGTTTCTTATTAGCACATTCACGTTTTATGAGATATATCTTGAAAATAAGCACAAATCTTAGAAATAAGCACGAAATGGTAACCCTGGTCTATAAGTCAATTAGCCTAGTTCTACGTGAAAAGAAGTTGTCAACTTATCAGTACCGGTATTAGTTCATGCACGACTCTACCGGATTTGACTACGGGCTTACATTTGTTCATGAAATGAAGTAAATAATGGTCTGCTAAGAGCTTCTAGAAATGTGCTTAGCCCAATGCTTGCTTCTTGGTTAAAACAACAAGGGCATGCAATTGCTATGGAATGGAAGACGATTTGACCATATTACATATTGCCAAGTTTTTTCAATCCCATAACCATTTCATGCTACATTTTCTTTCATATTTCATTCCATACTCGTGTAATTTAACTTACAAGTGTTATTCTTATTTATTGAGCTTTCATATACTAGCAGCAGCGCCTTCATTCGGTATAAGTGTTCCAGCGGTGTCGAGTTGGTGGCAACACTGAGTCAGGTTGGCCAGAACAGGAATGGAATTTTGGTCTCCACCTCAAAGATAGTGTTGTCATAATGCAGACAACTGCAGTTCTGCTATTGCGAAGGCTAGAACTGTGTCAGAAACTCTCATCAATGCAGTGTGATAAGAATCACAAAAAGGACCGACCGGATAAAACTGTCCACACAATTCCCCGAGTCACATTACGTGAACAAGTCAACATCGCGGGCATGAAGTGATCTACATCACGCATTTGAGTGAAACGAAATGGTGCAAAAAATTCAAAAATCAGGAGCCGACCGGTCGCATATTTCGTAATGGTTCTACAGAAAAAGACAGGGCCCCATTGAGATGAACATAAGCAAAAGAACCGTACTAGAAATCGGCAACAGCGACGTGGTGTAGTGGTCAGCATGCTGGACTGCTACTCGTAGAGTCAGAGTTCAATGCTGCTCTAGGTTTTGAGTTTATTCTCAACATACTTGTGTTCTTATGTGTGATTTGGAATGGGGTAAAGTAGTGGTAATAGAATAAACAAAAACTTTCTATAGAACCATTCTGAAATATGCGAACGGTCGGCTGGCGTAGAGTTAAAGACATAATAAGTCCTGATTCCCGAGCCGGTAAAATCGGAGATCGCTACCAGGTCCACATGTCCACTTTAAGTGGTTTTAAAACCCAAGGGCTTGTGGCGCAGAAAGCCCATAGGCTTTTAAAATACAAAAAAACGCGGAACGGGAATATGTGGACCTGGTGAATGTCGTTGAACAGAACATGTAAAGCAGACATTTAGATTGTATTTGAACCAGATTTGGATATCGAAACTATTGGATGCATGATCATCAACTTATCCGAATTTTTTAAAAAATTGCAAATAATACCAGATCATTTAAGATTTCGATTTCATAGTGATGAAACTTCGGATTCGGAATTGTATAAGATTATATAGTCTGCGATTTGGTTCAGATTAAGATTTTAGAAAGTTAAATGCGGACATCTCTGATGGCTAAATCGCTTGCTTTTTAATGGCTTCCCAAAAAGGAAACCATATTGTTTTCACTTGGCCATTTCTATACTTTTGGACACTTCAACCAGCTGTAGCTGCAAAACGGCTGTTCCAATTTGAAAGTGACCTTGAGTTCAAATGTGTGTCCCACCTAGATCTACATCGTGGTCACCCTAACTTTCCCTGACAATTCCCCACTTTCTAGAAAAAAAACTATTCGTCTTCAAAACAAATTTTTTACGGCTTCCCGAAAAGGAAGCCATATTGTTTTTACTTGGCCATTTCTGCACTTTTTGATACTTCAAACAGCTGTAGCTACTAAACGACTGTTCCAATTCAAAAGTGACCTAGAGTTCAAATGTTTGTCCCACCTAGGTCCACACCATAGTTATCCTAACTTTCCCAGACAACCTCTACTTTCTAGAAAAAAAACTGCTGTATTTGTTCCGAAAAAAATTTTTTCATGGCATTTGGAAAAGGGAAGCCTTATTGTTTTTACTTGGCCATTTCTGCATATTTTGACACTTCTAACGGCTGTAGCTGCTAAACGGCTGTTTCAATTCAAAAGTGACCTGGAGTTCAAATGTTTGTCCCACCTAAGTCTACACCTTGGTCGCCTTAACTTTCCCCGACAGCATCCCACTTTCTAGAAAAAAAAAATATTTGTCCCAAAACTCTTTTTTTTTTCAACACCAATTTTGTGCAGCCTAAGGCTTTTGAACCGTTGATGCTAGAGACTTGAAATTTTCAGGGATGGTAGATCTTAATGTGAACCGGTGTCTAACAACTTTTGGGGGGTGGCAGTCGACAGGTTAAAGGTCAAAAAATGAACTTTATCAAAACCTAATAACTTTTGAATGACAACAGGTTGGACTTTCAAATTTTCGGAGTATTATGTATGTCAATGTGGGTAACAAAAATATGTGCAATAATTGTCTTCACATCACGTGACTTGGGGTCAATGGTCGAATATACAAATCTCTAAGAGTTTTTGTGCAGCCTAAGGCTTTTAAACCACTGATGCTAGAGACTTCGAATTTTCAGAAATAATAGACCTCAATGTCAACTTGTGTCTGACAACTTTGGGGGGGCAGCGGTCGAAAGGTAAAAGGTCAAAAGTCAATTAAAGAAATTGAAAAGAAATCCTTACAAACGCTAATAACTTGTGATTGGCAATAGGCAGGGCCTTCAAGTTTATCAAGTATATGCATCTTAATGAGGGTAAAATAAATATTCACAGAGATTATATTCATGTGACGTGACTTGGGGTCAAAAGTCAAATTAGCAAGTACGTTGTTTGGGTTATAACTATTGGCATTGAATAAAAACAGATAGAAGCTTAGAATATTTAGGGTTCGTGTTCCTTAGCAGGTACTTGCACTGTACCAACTATAAACGCTCTATGTCATGTGACTCAAGGTCAAAAAAACTCATAAAACTTACCAAACCTCTTAAAATCTAAACGACGATACCTTCATTATGGGTTTGCTCTATTGTGGTCTCACTGTGCTTGGTGAATGGCCAGATCAGGTCGCTGGACTTGGTGTCAAAGGACAAAAAACTAATAAAGTTCGCAAAATCTAATAAAATCTAAACGAGTATGTAATTGTGTTATATTGTGGCATTACCCAATTGGATGTTTGGGCCCCCAGAAAGTTCTAACGGGAAGCCATTAGTGGTTGCTTGCAACTGCCATCTGTTTTTTTTTCAAGACTTTTTTTGTGCAGCCTAAAGCTTTTGAACCGCTGAAGCTAGAGACATGAAATTTTCAAGGATGGTAGATTTCAATGTGAACTTGTGACTAACAACTTTTTAAAAATGACAGTCAAGTAACTTGAGGTCAGAGGTCAAAAATGTGATTTTTTTCAGCAGCTAATAACTTTTGAATGGCAAATGGTAGAACCTTGAAATTTTCAGGGTAAATGTATCTTGATAAAGAAATTCCATAGCGGATCCTCAAGTCACTTGACTGAGGGTCAAAGGTCAAATAAACAAATATTTAACTTTCGTTTTGTGCAACCTAAGGTTTTTGAACGGCTGATGCTAGAGACTTGAAATTTTCAGAGATTATATACCTCAGTGTGAACTTGTGTTTAACAATATTTGAAGGGTGGCGTTTAAGAGAATAAAGGTTAAAAAACTAAATTTCCTAAAACCTAATAACTTTTGAATGACAGCAAACAGGATCTTCAAATTTTCAGAGTACATGCATGTTAATGTGGGTTACAAAAATATGCACAATAATTATTTTCATGTCACCTAACTTAGGGTCAAAGGTCATATAAACAAATTTCAACAGTTTTTTGTGCAGCTTAAAACCTTTAAACCGCTGATGTTAGAGTCTTGAAACTTTCAGGGATGATAGACCTCAATGTCAACTTACGTTTAACAATTTTTGGGAAGTGGCAGTCGAGAAGCTAAAGATCAAAAGTCAATTAAACAAGTTGTAAAGAAATTTTTCCAAACGCTAATGACTTGTGAGTGGCAGCAGGTAGGACCTTCAAAGTTATAGAGTAGTATATGCATCTCAATGAGGGCAAAAAAAGTGCACAGTAAATATCTTCACGTGACGTGACTTGAGATCAAATGTCTAATAAGCAAATATGTTGTTTGGGTTATAACTATTGATTAGAAATAGGTAGAAGCTTGAAATTTTCATGGTTGGTGTGCTTTACCATGTTCTTGTATTGTGCCCACTATAAACGCTCTATGTCATCTCATTTGAAGTCAAAAATCAAAAAACTGATAGAATTTAGGAAACCTCATAAAATTTAAATGAAGATTGATAGAAACTTGAAATCTTCAGTATGGGTGTGATATATTGTGGTCTTACTGTGTTTTGTGAATGGGAAAATCAGGTCACGTGACTTAGGGTCAAAGGTCAAACAATTAATAAAGTTTACGAAACCTCATAAAATCTAAACAAATATTGATAGAAACTTCAAACTTCAGTATAAGTGTGTTATAATGTGATTTTATTTCGTACAATAATTGGGCACACCATGTCGCGTGACTTGAGGTCAAAGATAAAAAAATTTTGGAACTTTCGAAAGATCATACACTTAAAGCTATAATACCGGTAGATAGAAATTTTAAACTTTCAGTGCTAAACTCTCTTGTTATCCTTAAATTGCCTTTCCCGATTTTATGTCTTCTTTTAAAACTTGTTACATGCCAAGCGCCAATTCACTCTAAAGTTTCATAATGCTCTCAAATACATTTACGTAAATGGAATTTTAAGTTTTTATATGGCAACACGTTTTGCTTCCTGTAAATATCTAAACAGCACGTGCTTGGTCATCCTTGCATAAATTGACTGGCAGGTTGAAATGCTATTAGCTGTTATCGATAAACGATAAGGCCGATTCAAGCTATCAGCATAGGTGCGCTATAATGTGATTTTGTTTTGTAATTGGCACTCTAGGTTACGTAACTAAAGTTAACAGTCAAAAAACTGTTAAAAGTTATAAAACGTCATAAAATCCAGACCATTATGGACGCAGCATGCATAATTATTCCGCGCCACATGACTTGCGAATCAAAGAATCGAACTACCCTTCCGAGCTCGTTGCTGGATTAATTGTTAGCATGGTCTGCGCTCAGATCATAAGGGTAGTGGCCTTGCGAAATTCGTTGCAATCAGCACTGTTTGCTTTACTTTATTCACGCCTTATGTTGTAGGAAGTGCGTAATTGGACAAATTTTAAAACTGCTTGGCTGCAACTAGATTAGCACCAAAGTTTTTGTTGAAGAAATCACCACACTTTTATTTATTGCGAGCAACCTTAGATAGTTTTTTAGTTGCTTTACTGTTTAAGTCGCAAGAAGTTGCCATTAGTTGCTACAAGTTTTTATTTTAAACTGTGATAAGTTTACATCAAGTTTTGAATTTTAAGTTTCTACTTACCAGCAAGTCGGCCCTTTATTAAATTCAATTGATTTATCTGCAATACATAGAGCGAAGTCTGTGTTGTGTGAAATATTGCGCCCTTTAATTCCTTTGCAGATTGTTTAGTACTGTATACGTTAATTGCTTTAAATGTGAGTTTAATGCCGCGATTTCAAGCCCTTAGAATCGAACCCGAGCTCGATGATTTAATTTCTTTCGTTATTGCAGTCGTCCTGCAGCTGCACAAATCACTCAAGAATCATTGCGTTTTTTGTTTGAATTTACTGCAAGATTTGACATCTTGCTTGAGTTATCACTTATCACACAAGCAAGATCTTTTTGCTGTGCGCCATGGCCTCGTGGTTAAGAGCGTTCGCCTTGGAAGCTGGTAGGCTGGATTCTACTCTCAGTCGGGTCAAACTAAAGACTTTAAAGTTGGTATCTGTTGTTACACTTGCTAAACGCTAAGCAATGGCCGAGTGATTGGTGCATCGAGCTGCGAAACTGATTTTGCGGGTTCGATGCTCAACCAGGTCATCTTCCATGATGCATATACTTCACTCACATAAAAATTAAGCTGCAATTGTGTGGCTTAAAAAAAAAAAAAATTAAGTGCAGCGCGGAGAATGAAATATACAGAGAATAAAAATACGTCAGTGACTTCTCGACAAAATTTAGTCGTGTAGTTATACAGCGCCATAAAACCACACAACATTACATCTTTTTCCTGTGCAGGCTTGTGTAGGATTATCATTTTCACGCTTAGAAATTTGAGAAGTATTAGATTAATTGACATTCCGAATGCATTGTCAAGCTGTAGCTAGCGGTATTAGTCATTGCATTATAAAAATGCAAAAAGTCGTTAAAATATTAATTTTATGGAACACAGGTTACAAGAATTTAAATTTACTTCATGTGTGATAATGCCCACGTATATTTTGCTACAATCTTAAGTATTTTTAATTGAAAGAGCGAAGTCTGTTGATCCTCTTGGCGTGGTTTAACTTTTGGTAAACAATAACTCCGAAGAAAGAATTCAGAAAATTACGCAGTGGTGAGTCAAATTTACGCGAGAGCTTAAAGTCTGTCAGCGGGTCTCAGGACATTGATTAACTAAAATACACGTTGGCAGTCTTGATTTGAATCCTTTTCATGCGCTCGTGATGAACTTCGCAAATGACATGATTAATTATGAGATCAAAGGTCAAATAGGCAATTAAGTTTGTAAACATGTTTGGAAGAGAAGCGGATCCAGAAAGTTTTGGTGGGGGCGAATGCAGTCTTCTTAAATCAAGTTGAATGTTAATTAAATACGACGGGCCAGTTGGCAAATTGGTTAAAGACATTGCTATCCGCGCGGGAGGATGCGGACTTGATTCGCAAGCCGGTCGAATCGAACACGGTGTCGCTAAAGTTTCGCCAACGTTGCAGCATTTTTTTGTAGCTGTGTTGTCAAGCACGGAAATGGGCCCCGCCACGTTACACACTTCTGCGTAATGTCACGAGTATGGTGAAGGTTTGATTTTTTTTAACTAAATACAAAGAAGTTAGAGGTTTAACCCGGAAAAGCGCGTAAATAAGCACTTTAAAAATGTGTTCAGGTCAGCGCCGTATTGAAAACTTTTTTCAAGGAGAGAACATCAATTTTTGACTTTTTTGAAATGTATTTTTTTGCAGAATTCATTTGAATCAAATTGAGGAACGAAAGAAGTTTGGGGGCATGCTCCCAAAAAATATTTGAAAATTTACCTATTGCAATGGCCATTTTAGTACTTTCTGAACAACGTTTAGGCAAATGATTGTTTAAATTTATTGCCCTAGTCCCCTAATTGTCCCCTAGCTTTTCACCAAATATGACGCATTTTGTTGGTAGATTTCGATTTATGCGTGCTTAAGACGTAAGACTTTATAGTATTCGAAGAGGTTCGAAATTATGGAAAAATTGTGTTTGTCAAAAACATGGTTGAAAAAAGACTGGTGAGGGAGATGCATGCCCGAACCTGTTTTGAAAGTTTATTCGGAAAGCAGCCATTAGCGGTTGCTTGCAACTGCGGTCCAGTTCATTTTCGTTTTGTCTTTGCTTTCTTAGCTGTGATTTGAGAATCGATTTGGCTAGACCGCTTGCTTTTATCATGTAGTTCTCCAAATTTGTTCTTTCTTAACTGTGATTTAAGAACCGTTATGCATGAAACTGCTGCTTCTGTTTTGTCTATTGAATCACAAAGAGTCTTACTCTTCTTGAGAAAGGGCAACAAGCAAGTTTTCTTTGACACTCTTCATGAACTGCCAATGGACTGGTTAGAATTAGAAGTTCTGTAGTACGTGCGTGCACTTACAGAACTACTACGTAAGAAAGAGATAACAGTTACTTTGAAAATTGCTTAACTGTTACAATTCACTAAAAAATTTATCTGTCACATTTTTACAAACTTTACTTTTTTGCACGTTTACCGCAATGTACTGAAGCCGCAAAGCTTGAACCGCAAAGTAGCGAGGGTATTGTATTGTATTTGGTTGTTTGGTTGCATATTTATCCTCCTATAACGAGAAAGCAATCAGTGCGCTACACGAGCTCGCTTAGGAGTTGCCGACCACCTGTCTACCACACTAAGATGGAAGAATCGCGCTAAATGCCATTCCAAACGGTACAACACGTAAACATGCCGGGTTGTTCTTCGCACTGTCCCTTTAATGCTGAGCGTCAAGCAAACAAGCCGTGAATACCTAATTTAAAGTCATTGCTTTGACCCGACTCGAAATCAAACCCAAATCTACAGCTCCCGAGGCGGACGCTCTTACCACTCGGCCATCTGAGCTGTGTATAGCAAAGTACAGCAAAATAAGTATTGCAAGAGGGATCACTGCAAAGCAAAATAGACCAGCAAACAGAAACACTTCTAATACAAAATATTGAACAATTGTGTGACAATTACAGATCATAATAATCTCGCACTTGCACACTGTCGCAACCCCTGGTGCAAAAACAGTGTAAGGAAGCACACGTGAAGGTCAAAATCTGCTGAAACATCGCCAATTGGTGTTCTTTAAAACTTTTTGGTTGATTTATTGAACAAGAATTCTGCAGACACGCAAAAATAACAGCACCAAAGCCTACTGCTTATGGACCATTAGTCCAATATGCTTAAGAAGCTTAAACATTCTAATACACAAACTAACCTGGTGAATTATGCATTCCAACTGCGTCAAATACGAATGTCGTAACACTATCTCTAGCTTTTCTTGACAAAGAAAGTGTTCCATTTGATTTGCTACAGAAAAAAAATTAAGCGATTACAGTAGACTAGAGCATGCGTCCCGCAATAATTTCTGCATATAATTTAACAGTGGCGTATCTATCGCCCCCTCTGACCACTATGGAAATTTTTAATTCTTTTACGAAAATACTTCCCAACTGGTACAATAATACCTTTCCCTCCAAATACTAAGCGCCTAAGCGATCACTACGCAGGTAGAACAAGGCAAAACGCAGGTGTTAAAATTTTGTTGATCTGATTGGTTGATTTTGATGATTTCAGTTGCAATTGATACTAAAAAATGTGCATAATAGGCAGCAGCCACAATGGCAAGCGTACATAAAAAAAATCATGTTGTCAACAACCGTTTATATTATAAACACAAAATTCTATTACTTTCTGACCTTTACAAATTTGAGTTAGGCAAGTTCAAGTACAATCATTACGCAAAAACTCTTCTTAAAAGTTTTCAACGCATACTTTTTAACGATTGAAAAAGCTCATAGTTGCTATAAACGAAGCAAGCCCTAATAATATTATTATTTTAAAATTGTAAAAATACTAACATTTAATCATAAAAGAACTCCATACAATTTTATGACATTCAGTTTTGAAATGAGATTCTCTTGAGTATTTAATCTGTCTCCTTTTTTCTTTTTAAAAAGGAATACAAAAAGATGTTGTGACACTGTAATGTTGACTCCGATTAACTATTTTTTATTGAACTTTGTCGAGTAAAGAGCAATTGCCTAAAGATTTTTATGCTTTCGTAGTATTTCAAGTTTTTTGTCAGGGCTCAAATGCAATGGCGTATTATTTGAGTTGTGTGTGTTTGAGGCAGGGCCGTTGAGAGACAAGCCCGGGCCCGGTACCAAAATTAAAACCGGGCTCCCTGCAAAAATGACAAAAACAATGGTTCGCCAAAAATGATAAAAGGATGATTTGCCAGACAATCCACTTAGTAACATCGAATCGATTAACAACCAAAAATAGTCAACGATACTCTTGAACGAATGATGCTTACTGTGTAGGTACCGGTTCCGGTATCCTAGCTCAAGTATACATTATTTAGCTAACTCACAGCACAGCAGTATATTAAACCTTTAGTAGCCTCTACTGGTCCACAAAAAATCGGACCGTACGTAATTGATTAGACTATTAGAAATGGAAGTAATCTGTTCCGATATTGCTCAGATATGCAAAGTACATTACGCTGTAAATACAATTTCCATTAGCAGCTTTTGCAACCATGAATATTAACATAATAGCACTTCCTTCAATGGTGTTAGCATCTGTCTATGCCTAATGCCTGACAAAAAGTATTACACGATGTGATTGTGCATCTGGTATAGATGGGCAGATTTTAGAACAGTTGCCATAATCCTGGAATTTGAGAATGCATGGTATTGCACCCAGCTTTAATCATGGACAGTATAATAACATACGCAGTACTTTTAAAACAGTGAGCAACATAAATGTCTCTACTTCTATTCAGCCTGTCGCGAAATAGGAAATGGTATTACTTCGCTGACAGGACGATTGATAAGAATGGTATGACAAACCGTAGCAATTATTTCGTTCTTAGATCTGACTTCACGAAAAAACCAAGACCTTCTTCACCAAACGAATATAATAATCGACCCAACTTAACTCACTTAGCTACGGTACTCACCGCACTACTTTTCAATAAACACAAGCACCACTGCTCACTTCAATAACACCATACAACAAGGGCTATACCCTTCAGCATACAGCGAAATTGCTTACTCTACGCACACTAAATCTACACTCGAATAATTACGCTCGTATATTCACGCCTATTTATACTCTAAATTCAGTATCGAGAACATTCTACGGCCTTATCAAAAAGACACAAAAAGAGAAATCACATGACATACAAAACTCACACCAGCCACGGTAAACACGATTATGACGTCAAGAGAAATCATATGACTTGCAAAAATTCACACCAAACCGCAGTAAATACAATTGTGACGTCACAAGCACAAATTTTGACTTGGTGAAATTATGTAACGGAAAGATCTATCCAAAATATTCACGAAACAATTACGTCAGTAGAAATTATGACTTCATAATACAACCTTACGAAACAATCCCACGAATAAAACTTCGGAAAACAACGCATCGGTCTAGAACCTTTTCGTAGAGAAAGCATTTAAAACAAAACCATAAAAAATAAACAGTTATATCGTTACACTCCCCTTTTGTTGAGAATATTATCCAACGGAAAATATAATACACACACAAAAAACGATATCACTTATTTACATAATTACTTCACCCAAAAAATTTCAAACACGGCACAATCAACAATTTTTAGAATCAATCACTAATAAGCGGCTTAAATAACCCGCTACAACATTGTCTTTGCCCGGAATGTCCTACACGGTATAGTTGTACTCCTGTAGTGCCAATGCCCATCGCATAATTCGATCGTTTCGAAACTTGGCATCCTTTAGAAAAGTGAGGGGTTGATGGTCAGTCTGTAAAACGATTGGCTCACCGGCCAGATACAGACGAAATTTTGATACTCCCCACACAATGGACAAACACTCCTTCTGAATGGTGGAATACCTCCGCTCCGCAGATGTCAGCTTCTTGCTTCCGCACGCGATTGGAAAAAATCTTCCTTTGTGTTCCTGCATAAGCGCAGCCCCAAGTCCACAGTTCGACGCATCGGTACGCAAAATAAAAGTCTTGCTGTGATCTGGCAGACGCAGAATGGGCCTACGCACCAGGCTTTCGCGTAGGGTCACAAATGCCTTTTCTTGAGCATCTTCCCATCTCACACTTTCCGGCAGTCCCTTTTTTGTCAAGTCACTTAGCGGCGCCGCAATTGCCGCAAATGATGGTATATGGTCACGGTAATAGTTGACAAGACCCAAGAACGATCGAACCTTCTTTTTTGTTGTTGGTCTCTTCGAACCGCGTATCTTCTCCAAGTTTTCCTCGTTGATGGAAATGCAATTTTCTCCGATAGATTGTCTCAAAAACTCGACAGATTTCGAGCCAAACACGCTCTTAGTAAGTCAAATAGCTAAGCCTGCTTGTCTTAGTTTTTCCAAAAGTTTATCAAGCACCTGCAGATGAGCAGCCCAGTCCTTTGTGTAGATAATCAGATTGTCTACATAGCACTCGACATTGTCCATGTCTTGAAGTAGCTTCCTCATGCCACGAACCAACGTTGCTCCAGAGTTTTTCATTCCAAACGGCATACGCAGTAACTCGTAACAGCCATCCAGGGTCACGAACGCGGTCTTGTGTATATCCTCCTCAACGACCGGTATTTGCCAGTATCCTTTACTCAGATCTATTGTCGAATAATATTGGCACTTTCCTAACTTCCCAAGTAAGTCCTCAGCCGTAGTCATTGGCGCTGGATCTGCGACCGTAACTAGGTTGAGCTTCCGATAGTCGACGCACATCCTGTTTGAACCACCTTTCTTCTTGACAACAACCAGCGGAGAAGCATAGGGCGAGCTGGATTCCCTCACGATTACGGTATCCATCATGTTCTGTATCTCCTCCCGAATCTCACCTCTCTTGGCATAAGGCAAAGGATAAGGCTTGTACCTAATCGGGCAATCGTCAGTAAGATCAATCTTATGTTCAGTCACGCTGGCCTTTCCTGGGATTTCCGTAAAGATTTCCTCATACCTTTTTAGAACTTCCATGACTTCGTTCTGCTGTTCATCATTTAACTTCGCCCCCACGCACACATCTTGGATGCTTTTCTTTGACTAGAACGTCACCAGCCCCAGCAAGTCCTCCTCATTAACACTGACCTCATCAGCAACATTCTTCTTTACTTCTACCAAATTTGTCCCTACTTGCCCAACTGCAGCCGCCCGAGGATGGCCTCCCTGGACACATCCGAAGCCTACCTGGGTTTCCCCACGAGGCTCCCCTGGGATATCCCTCCGCCCAGGCGTTGCAGTCTCTTCAATCCTACCACTCTCCACATAAAGCTTTAACATGTTGATGTGGTGGGTCTTCACCTTCTTGTTGACTTCGACCTGGTAATTGTTTCCCCATATGGTTCCTTTGATCTCAAACGGACCTTTCCATTGCGTAAGAAGCTTGTTTTGGTCAGTGGGAAGTAACACCAAAACTTTATCTCCCACCTGGAAACTCCGTTTTTTTTGCTTTCCGATTATACAAGTTTTTGTTTCTTCCCTGGTTCTTTTCTAGTTCGGCTTGAGGCAACTTCGTTGTCTCGTCCTACCTTTCCTGCAGTTCGAGAACATACTGGTAACTTGTTGTAACTTCCGGAACCTCTTCTTCCTCCGACCATAACTCCTTCAAAATCTGGACAGGGCCTCGTACCGTCCTTCCATACAGTAGCTCAAACGGTGAGAACCATGTGGCTTTTTGCCGTGCCTCTCTATAAGCGAACAAGAGGGGATTGATAAAACGATGCCACTGACGTGGTTGCTCGTGGCATAACCTCCTCAACATCCGTTTCAAGGTTCCATTGAATTTCTCCACTAATCCGTTGCAATCGGGATGGTAAGGGAAGTCATAAGTCTCCTGATGGACAGTAACCTAAATACCTCCTTTATGCAGTCCGATGTAAACTGGGTTCCTAGGTCGCTCAGAACCTCCTCCGGTACTCCAACCCGAATGTACATGTCTAACAACGCTTCTTCTACCGTCTCTGTATCGATGTTCTTCAGCGGAACAGCTTCTGGGTACCTTGTCGCATTGTCCACTAAAATCAGGATGTACCTGTGCTCTTTGTCGCTAGCCGGTACTATAGGTCCCATTATATCTATTGCCACTCTCTTGAAAGACTGATCAATCAATAGCATGTCCCCTAAAGGTGCCCGTGGCACTGAGCCTCTGGCGACAGTCTTCTGGCAAACATCACAAGACCGACAGAAACTGGTAACATCCTCACGCAAACCTGGCCAAACGAAATTGGTCTGAATTCGATCCTCCGTCTTCTTCACCCCCAAGTGTCCCACAAAAAGAGAGTCATCAGCCACTACCATTACTCTTTCTCTTAAAGATCTCGGAACCAAGATCTGCTTACGGGGGTCTCCGACGTCATCCTTCTTTTGACGTATCCGGTACCAAATTCCTCCTCGCTTCTCATATGAGACCACATATCCCTTCCTGGTATCAGTTCCTTTCCATTGTTTTAACTTCTGCAAGGTGGGGTCTGCCTCCTGCATCTCGATGAGATCTTTCTTGTTAATTGACATCTTATCCGTCACTTCCTTCATCTTAAGTGGTATGGGGTCCTTGCCACTCCGTGCTTGCGCTCTTGTAGCCACCGCCGTCACCACTCCCCATTCTGGATTTGGATCGTCTGATCTTCTAGCTCCAGGAACGTTCCCAATGATTAAGTCAAATAGGGGGTCCTGCAAGCACAAGGCTTCAGCAGTTCCAACGTAGAACGGTGTGTCCACTTCTACTTTAGCCATGGGAGCTCGCTTAATCGTGCGATCCACCGTCATAATATATCCCATCTCTCCAGTAAAATCCGTTTCATCCACCAACTCTCTTCTGATAATTACTCCACTGCATCCAGTATCTCGCAACGCCTCCACTTTCTTACCTCCGACCTTGCCCGACAACACAGGTAAGTTATCTTTAATTCCCGCCATACACGCACCATTAAGCACCTTGATCTTTTCTCCAGACTTCAGTTCTAGCGTCTCCATCCCCAATTCGGCTTCTTTTTCGTCATTTCTTTGTAGCACTTGCATCGCACATGCATCGCGCATGCGACTCGTTGAGCTTGGGTCGGATTCCCCCAGGGACCACGCCCCCCCGCTCTGGATCCAGGTTGAGAGCACTGTAATACCGTTTTGCACTCATGAGCTTCATGTCCCATTGTCCCACATTTAAAGCAATAAGACCGGCGGCCGTGACGAAACGGCTCATTCCGTGACGTTAATGCTATGCTTGGACACTCCACTGCTCTATGGCCTCTGCCATCACACACGTAACACCTCGTTGAGTTTTTATGAGTTCTAAGTAAACTGGTCTTCACGTCCTGCTTTGTCACCGGCGCTTTCGTGGACAACTTCTTCCCGTGGGCATTTAGGTACTGCTCCGCCAGTTTTGCCGACTTTTCCAAATCCTTAGGACTCCTCTACTTCAAGAACACTGACACATCCTTAGGGCAGGAGTTCGTAAACTGCTCCCTCACCATCAACTCCGACACCCCCTTCAAAGTTTTGTCCCTACCGGCTAGTTCGACCCAGTTATCGAAGTAGTTGGAGATTCTTAGAATGAACTGACTAGGAGATTCCTGTCTCTCCGGCTTAGCTCCTCGGAATCTTTCACGGTAACCCTGTTCCGTAAAGTCGTACCTCTGCAGAAGAGCGTTCTGTAGCTTATCATAATCCCTTGCTTGTTCGTCTGACAATCCGGAGTAGACATTCAATGCTCGACCTGACAGTAATGGGCTTAGACGAGTAGCCCAGTCAGGTCGTTCCCAGCCTGCAACAATGGCATATCTTTCAAATCAAAGCAAGTAACTATCGAGATTATCCTTTCCGTCCACAAAACCAGGAAGCACTGAGGCTTTAGTTCTTGCAACCGCGTTCTGAGAAGCTTGAGTTAATGCCGCCTGTTGGTCTTCCGATGAAGCACTCTTTGGTCCATTCAGTCTCTCGCTTTCAGGTCGCAACTTTTCCATTTCCAGCTTGTGTTTTCTCTCCGCTTCCCGTTCCGCTCCTCGGCAGCCAATTTCCTTTACTCGGCTTCTGCCGCCAATTTTAATTTCCGTTCCTCGGTCTCGGCAGCCATTTTCCGTTCTTCGGCTTCAGCAGCCAATTTCCGTTCCTAAGCAGCCAATTTCCGTATCTCGGCTTCGGCAGGCAATTTCCGTTCCTCGGCTTCGGCAGCCAATTTCCGTTCCTCGGCTTCTGCCGCCAATTTCAATTTCCGTACTTCATTCTCTTGAATCATTTTCCATCCCTGGGTCAAGAACTTCGTCTTCTCCTTCCCTTCAAGGCTTATTTCTTCTGCCTGCCGTTTCAGATTTTCCAACGTGATAAACCCGCTTTCAGTTGCCATGACAATCCGCTAACTATCAACCGAACAGAGAAAAACAATTTCCCGGATGAGCCCCCAAAATGTCGCGAAATAGGAAATGGTATTACTTCGCTGACAGGACGATTGATAAGAATGGTATGACAAACCGTAGCAATTATTTCGTTCTTAGATCTGACTTCACGAAAAAACCAAGACCTTCTTCACCAAACGAATATAATAATCGACCCAACTTAACTCACTTAGCGACGGTACTCACCGCACTACTTTTCAATAAACACAAGCACCACTGCTCACTTCAATAACACCATACAACAAGGGCTATACCCTTCAGCATACAGCGAAATTGCTTACTCTACGCACACTAAATCTACACTCGAATAATTACGCTCGTATATTCACGCCTATTTATACTCTAAATTCAGTATCGAGAACATTCTACGGCCTTATCAAAAAGACACAAAAAGAGAAATCACATGACATACAAAACTCACACCAGCCACGGTAAACACGATTGTGACGTCAAGAGAAATCATATGACTTGCAAAAATTCACACCAAACCGCAGTAAATACAATTGTGACGTCACAAGCACAAATTTTGACTTGGTGAAATTATGTAACGGAAAGATCTATCCAAAATATTCACGAAACAATTACGTCAGTAGAAATTATGACTTCATAATACAACCTTACGAAACAATCCCACGAATAAAACTTCGGAAAACAACGCATCGGTCTAGAACCTTTTTGTAGACAAAGCATTTAAAACAAAACCACAAAAAAAAACAGTTATATCGTTACACAGCCCACTTTAGTAAACATATGCAAATTTAGAAAGAAGATAAATACTGCTTACTGCAACAAATGACAATTAAAAAAAGAAAAAAAAAAACTGAAACAACTTTTCTGGAGTTTAATGCATAACGTCTTAACCAAAAGTTGCTATCTACGCAGGTTTAAATGTTACAAACTAGTACTTGTCTGCAATAGCACATTTTTATGCTTTACGTTAACGTGATATATACATAAAACTTCGGCTTGCATTTTGATTAATTTACATGAGTCAATAATAAACGCTGAAGACTGGTTATACTGCAAAAACTATATAACACTGACTGCATATGACTTGAATCCGTTTAGCACATCACCGTGCCACTGCTGCTAATAATCAGGGAGTCCAACCGAACCCGAACCTGAGCCGCGAGCCGGTAAAAACCGCTTTTTTTCGGTGAACCCGAACCGAACCTGAACCGTTTAAATTTGAGGTCATTGAACCTGAACCGAACCCGAACCTTTAATATTTCAAATCTGTGAACCTGAATCCATTTCAAATCTGTGAACCTGAATCCATTTCAAATCTGTGAACCTGAATCCGTTTAGCACATCACCGCGCCACTGCTGCTAATAATCAGGGAGTCCAACCGAACCCGAACCTGAGCCGCGAGCCGGTAAAAACCGCTTTTTTTCGGTGAACCCGAACCGAACCTGAACCGTTTAAATTTGAGGTCATTGAACCTGAACCGAACCCGAACCTTTAATATTTCAAATCTGTTAAATTGAACCTTCTATTTTCAAATCTGTGAACCTGAATCCATTTCAAATCTGTGAACCTGAATCCGTTTAGCACATCACCGCGCCACTGCTGCTAATAATCAGGGAGTCCAACCGAACCCGAACCTGAGCCGCGAACCGGTAAAAACCGCTTTTTTTCGGTGAACCCGAACCGAACCTGAACCGTTTAAATTTGAGATCATTGAACCTGAACCGAACCCGAACCTTTAATATTTCAAATCTGTAAACCTGAGCCGAACCCGAACTTTTAAAATGTTATGCAAGTGAACTCGAACCGAACCCGAACCTATAATATTTTGTGTACATAAACCTGAACAGAAATCGTTTAGTAACAATGTTTGAGCCTGAGCTGTATCTTAAAAAATATTAATAGAAATCTCTAGACATGTGCTGCGATGCGTAACATTCTTTCTGCTTTTCAAAATTTAATGAGTCTGAAACAAGCAGGGTGTCGAACCGAACCCAAACCTGAACTGCAAACCCGTAAAAACCGCTTTTTTTCGGTGAACCCGAACCGAACCTGAACCGTTTGAATTTGAAATCATTGAATCTGAACCGAACCCGAACCTTTAAAATTTGGTGCAACTGAACCCGAACCGAACCTGAATTCAAATTTTTTAAAAGTCTTGAACCTGAACCGGAACTGAACCGTTAAAAATTAAATTTCTTAAACCTGAACCGGAGCGATATTTTAAACGGTTCGACTCCATGCTAAAAATTGCAGAAATTGTAGTAATTCATCTAAATGTTAAATTTTCGCAATCTGATATGGGTAACAATTCTGCTCAGCTAATTAACTAGCTAACACAATCAACAAACTGCCTAAAACAAAAATTACCAGTTCTGCATTGTTGCGTAAACTGGGGATGTGCCGAGTCGAATTCGAGTACTTGGCCGAGTATTAACGCATTTTCATTTGGGACTCGATTGAGTATTAAAGCATTCATGTTATGCGGCCCGTGGCCACTTACAGAAGTATCAACCTTGTAATATAGGACATCTGCGGACATGGTGACCTTTTTTTGCTTTTCACCTGATATTGAGTTCATTTTTGACGTCGCAAATACTCGGACTCGCCGAGTGATGTCGTGAATAGGCTACTCGTTACTCGACGAATCCGAGTAATTTTTCTTGAGGCACATCCCTAGCGTAAACAACAACAAACTGAATACTGTTTTGGCACTCCCACCGCTTTTAAACATTCCAGAAATTGTAGCTACCATATGCTGTATATGTGTGTGCAAAACAACAATACAACAAACTTTTTTTTCCAACTCTTTAAGTTTTACTCACTATTGCATTTTCAAAAACTTTGCAATTGGCAAAACTCTTGGTGCTTGAACATGTAAGCTACAGGATAGTTACTTCAAGATGATGAATTAGTGGAACTTTGCAAGCTTTTTTTTTTCAGCAAAACTTTCATATTAATCAAATCAGAGCCGGCGCCGGAGCAGTCGACTTAGGGGGGCCAAAGTTTGAAATTAAGCTCACAAACCGCTGTCTTCAAAAGATCAACCTTGTTAATTGGGGGCCAAGCATGTACATTGGGGGGGCCAGGCCCCCTGCCCCCCCCTTGGCGTCGGCCCTGAATCAGCCATATGTATAAAGGAATTGATTGGGCCTACTACACATTTTTCATTATATCATGGAATTCTCTAATCAGCTGTAGTTAACTTGTTATGACAGCTGAAAAGCCATTTGGTACTAAGAGTGGGCAATGTTTTAAGAGCACTCCTTATGAGCTATCCATCCAGCAATCAAATTCAAATTCTTATTGAATAAATTATCTTAAATAACGCAAACTCCAAAATGATCAATCAAAATCTGTTTGCCGTTTTCTTTTTAATGACTTTGAAACTAGATAAAGTTAAAATGTGTTATTTATAATTATGCAAGTAAACAATAACACATCTAATATCAATAGCTGCCACACTCCGGTTTATCACATTCAGGGGGTGATTTTTCTTGGTAGGCTGCTTCAGCTTGAATTAGCTGTTACAATGTACACAGATTACCAGGTAGGATATCACCAGTAGGTGATGGGGAGAGGTGACTTTGTATGCATTTATCCAGTCTATAGAGTTGCTCTTTCAAACTTGTAAGCCAAGTTTTACGTGCAGCATTCTCAAAATTCCGGGCCCCCTAAAATTTTCGGGCCTGGTACCAAAGGTACCCCCTGGACCCCCCTCTCAAAGGCCCTGGGTTGAGGTGTTTATTGAATTTCTTTTGTACTGTTTTTTTTTGCCTTGTGAATTTCGTGCCTTGTTATTACCATAATTTCAGAATAGTTGTTATGGGTGTAGTCGATTAAGCGAGCTCTGCTCTTTTACTACATCCACGGCATGGGACTTTGTTGTGCATTTTAAAGCTTACACTGTTTCATGTTGCAGCTAGTATTGTGCACTTCAATTTCTTTTGCTGAAAAAACAGTACATCTATCTTACTATCTATCCATTATTGTCAGAGCCAGGAAACATCGACTAATCGTGAAGTTTTCGAATCTAGATGCTCTCGGATAGTCAAATATAGGATACATAATCAAGTTTAGTCACTCAAATCATATGATATATTCATAGCCATTAGGGCATTACAGAAGTCAGACCTAATAGTTGTCATGAAAAGTAAGTTATCTGATATGAGACATATTTACACTGCATTTACCAGCATGAACATTGGCAAATCCATGAGGGGGCTGAACCCCCCAAATTTTGTTGTTATGCAGATTATTACATTTGTGCCTCGATACTTTTGAACCCCCCAAACTGCAAGGTATGCGTATTTTAGACTCCAAAACTCCTAAAAATCTCTGTATTCGCCCCTGATGTAAATTGGTAACCAAATATTTTGTGCTTTGTTTAGCATTATGAAGTAGAAGTAATGCACCGGGCAATCCATTTTTGATCTTGTCACGATTTTGTGATAACTTTGTGGCAACGTGAGTTTTACATTCTTCTGTTAAGCTGCAGATTTTATAAGCTTATAGAAAGCGCAGCACAACTTTTTTTACCCACAAGCAGCCACTGCTCTCGAGCATATTTTTCTACCGATCAAGCACTATTCCAAATATGCCGCGATTACACAGCCACAAATACATCATTTAGTTACAACATGCTTACATTTGCCTGGCTGGCCAGTATAGACCTTCATTGAAATTGGTTCTTAAAAGTCCGGTAATAGAAGTAGGCGCAGGTGTAGCAGTGGTTATTCTTCTTGCTGTTTGCTGTATTTCTGAAGCACGTCCAGATTCAAAACTAAGACTTTGTAGAAAAGAAACCTCGGATGAACTTCCAGGCCGAGGACGAGAAGGTGGTGGGCGTACAGGAGGCGGTGGGCGAAAAGGAGCCAGTGGGGGTACATTCGGAGGACGCGCAGGCGGGGTAATCAACTCTGGTCTACAAAAATAAAAAGCTAAGTTATTATCATTACCGGACTGGACTTTTAGGCAAAAAATTCATTAAAGATGCAAAAATTATTTACAACTAGCATTTTTCATCTCAAGCATAACCATCTTTTTGTGGTGGGAAGTTTTTCGCATGCGTGCCATTTCTGTTAAAGGGGCTGTAATAATTTCACCCCAGTTTCAATTCTATCACCAAATTAAGCTTGTTCTCTCAACAGAGGTCACTTTTAGTTTCATAAGACGATTGTTTATGTTAATTCTGAAACTGCAGGTGTCTTGGATTTTTTGACTGCTAATTCGTCAGGCAATAGCCGCTCCTGCTGTAACACCAAAATTCACTACGTTTTTCTTTGCTGTTGTATATACAGTAATTGACAATCCTGAGTTTAAACAGCGTTCTTGATTTGTTCGTGTAAAGTCGGTAGCTTGCCTGCCGGTATTGTTCTTTGTGTCAGTGTTATGATGTTGGTACGACTAATTAAACTAAATTTATATTGAGCTGAATATGACAATAGGTCTACCGATGTTCCAGCTATCCTACATCCACAATCTATCAATTATTTGATTGATAAATTGGATTTAAATCTTATCTACAAGTGACTGTTTTTATGCATCTCGAAGCGAATTAAGAGTACGTAGAATACACCCACCCCAAAAAAACAAATAACATGACACAGTTTGAAAACGTCAATCTGAACAGCGCACAATGAAAGCATGCACAATCTGTATAACTCCTTCAATGAGCACTCTATATTAAGGTGGAGGAAAAACTACAACAACTTCCCTAGCGTAAATAGCGTAAACAACCCTAGCGTAAACAACAACAAACTGAATACTGTTTTGGCACTCCCACCAAATAACATGACACAGTTTGAAAACGTCAATCTGAACAGCGCACAATGAAAGCATGCACAATCTGTATAACTCCTTCAATGAGCACTCTATATTTAAGTGGAGGAAAAACTACAACAACTTCCCTAGCGTAAATAGCGTAAACAACCCTAGCGTAAACAACAACAAACTGAATACTGTTTTGGCACTCCCACCGCTTTTAAACATTCCAGAAATCGTAGCTACCATATGCTGTATATGTGTGTGCAAAACAACAATACAACAAACTTTTTTTTCCAACTCTTTAAGTTTTACTCACTATTGCATTTTCAAAAACTTTGCAATTGGCAAAACTCTTGGTGCTTGAACATGTAAGCTACAGGATGGTTACTTGAAGATGATGAATTAGTGGAACTTTGCAAGCTTTTTTTTTTTCAGCAAAACTTTCATATTAATCAGATCAGAGCCGACGCCGGAGCAGTCGACTTAGGGGGGCCAAAGTTTGAAATTAAGCTCACAAACCGCTGTCTTCAAAAGATCAACCTTGTTAATTGGGGGCCAAGCATGTACATTGGGGGGGCCAGGCCCCCCTGCCCCCCCCTTGGCGTCGGCCCTGAATCAGCCATATGTATAAAGGAATTGATTGGGCCTACTACACATTTTTCATTATATCATGGAATTCTCTAATCAGCTGTAGTTAACTTGTTATGACAGCTGAAAAGCCATTTGGTACTAAGAGTGGGCAATGTTTTAAGAGCACTCCTTATGGGCTATCCATCCAGCAATCAAATTCAAATTCTTATTGAATAAATTATCTTAAATAACGCAAACTCCAAAATGATCAATCAAAATCTGTTTGCCGTTTTCTTTTTAATGACTTTGAAACTAGATAAAGTTAAAATGTGTTATTTATAATTATGCAAGTAAACAATAACACATCTAATATCAATAGCTGCCACACTCCGGTTTATCACATTCAGGGGGTGATTTTTCTTGGTAGGCTGCTTCAGCTTGAATTAGCTGTTACAATGTACACAGATTACCAGGTAGGATATCACCAGTAGGTGATGGGGAGAGGTGACTTTGTGTGCATTTATCCAGTCTATAGAGTTGCTCTTTCAAACTTGTAAGCCAAGTTTTACGTGCAGCATTCTCAAAATTCCGGGCCCCCTAAAATTTTCGGGCCTGGTACCAAAGGTACCCCCTGGACCCCCCTCTCAAAGGCCCTGGGTTGAGGTGTTTATTGAATTTCTTTTGTACTGTTTTTTTTTGCCTTGTGAATTTCGTGCCTTGTTATTACCATAATTTCAGAATAGTTGTTATAGGTGTAGTCGATTAAGCGAGCTCTGCTCTTTTACTACATCCACGGCATGGGACTTTGTTGTGCATTTTAAAGCTTACACTGTTTCATGTTGCAGCTAGTATTGTGCACTTCAATTTCTTTTGCTGAAAAAACAGTACATCTATCTTACTATCTATCCATTATTGTCAGAGCCAGGAAACATCGACTAATCGTGAAGTTTTCGAATCTAGATGCTCTCGGATAGTCAAGTATAGGATACATAATCAAGTTTAGTCACTCAAATCATATGATATATTCATAGCCATTAGGGCATTACAGAAGTCAGACCTAATAGTTGTCATGAAAAGTAAGTTATCTGATATGAGACATATTTACACTGCATTTACCAGCATGAACATTGGCAAATCCATGAGGGGGCTGAACCCCCCAAATTTTGTTGTTATGCAGATTATTACATTTGTGCCTCGATACTTTTGAACCCCCCAAACTGCAAGGTATGCGTATTTTAGACTCCAAAACTCCTAAAAATCTCTGTATTCGCCCCTGATGTAAATTGGTAACCAAATATTTTGTGCTTTGTTTAGCATTATGAAGTAGAAGTAATGCACCGGGCAATCCATTTTTGATCTTGTCACGATTTTGTGATAACTTTGTGGCAACGTGAGTTTTACATTCTTCTGTTAAGCTGCAGATTTTATAAGCTTATAGAAAGCGCAGCACAACTTTTTTTACCCACAAGCAGCCACTGCTCTCGAGCATATTTTTCTACCGATCAAGCACTATTCCAAATATGCCGCGATTACACAGCCACAAATACATCATTTAGTTACAACATGCTTACATTAGATCTGGCCAGTATAGATCTTCATTGAAATTGGTTCCTAAAAGTCCGGTAATAGAAGTAGGCGCAGGTGTAGCAGTGGTTATTCTTCTTGCTGTTTGCTGTATTTCTGAAGCACGTCCAGATTCAAAACTAAGACTTTGTAGAAAAGAAACCTCGGATGAACTTCCAGGCCGAGGACGAGAAGGTGGTGGGCGTACAGGAGGCGGTGGGCGAAAAGGAGCCAGTGGGGGTACATTCGGAGGACGCGCAGGCGGGGTAATCAACTCTGGTCTACAAAAATAAAAAGCTAAGTTATTATCATTACCGGACTGGACTTTTAGGCAAAAAATTCATTAAAGATGCAAAAATTATTTACAACTAGCATTTTTCATCTCAAGCATAACCATCTTTTTGTGGTGGGAAGTTTTTCGCATGCGTGCCATTTCTGTTAAAGGGGCTGTAATAATTTCACCCCAGTTTCAATTCTATCACCAAATTAAGCTTGTTCTCTCAACAGAGGTCACTTTTAGTTTCATAAGACGATTGTTTATGTTAATTCTGAAACTGCAGGTGTCTTGGATTTTTTGACTGCTAATTCGTCAGGCAATAGCCGCTCCTGCTGTAACACCAAAATTCACTACGTTTTTCTTTGCTGTTGTATATACAGTAATTGACAATCCTGAGTTTAAACAGCGTTCTTGATTTGTTCGTGTAAAGTCGGTAGCTTGCCTGCCGGTATTGTTCTTTGTGTCAGTGTTATGATGTTGGTACGACTAATTAAACTAAATTTATATTGAGCTGAATATGACAATAGGTCTACCGATGTTCCAGCTATCCTACATCCACAATCTATCAATTATTTGATTGATAAATTGGATTTAAATCTTATCTACAAGTGACTGTTTTTATGCATCTCGAAGCGAATTAAGAGTACGTAGAATACACCCACCCCAAAAAAACAAATAACATGACACAGTTTGAAAACGTCAATCTGAACAGCGCACAATGAAAGCATGCACAATCTGTATAACTCCTTCAATGAGCACTCTATATTAAGGTGGAGGAAAAACTACAACAACTTCCCTAGCGTAAATAGCGTAAACAACCCTAGCGTAAACAACAACAAACTGAATACTGTTTTGGCACTCCCACCAAATAACATGACACAGTTTGAAAACGTCAATCTGAACAGCGCACAATGAAAGCATGCACAATCTGTATAACTCCTTCAATGAGCACTCTATATTTAAGTGGAGGAAAAACTACAACAACTTCCCTAGCGTAAATAGCGTAAACAACCCTAGCGTAAACAACAACAAACTGAATACTGTTTTGGCACTCCCACCGCTTTTAAACATTCCAGAAATCGTAGCTACCATATGCTGTATATGTGTGTGCAAAACAACAATACAACAAACTTTTTTTTCCAACTCTTTAAGTTTTACTCACTATTGCATTTTCAAAAACTTTGCAATTGGCAAAACTCTTGGTGCTTGAACATGTAAGCTACAGGATGGTTACTTGAAGATGATGAATTAGTGGAACTTTGCAAGCTTTTTTTTTTTCAGCAAAACTTTCATATTAATCAGATCAGAGCCGACGCCGGAGCAGTCGACTTAGGGGGGCCAAAGTTTGAAATTAAGCTCACAAACCGCTGTCTTCAAAAGATCAACCTTGTTAATTGGGGGCCAAGCATGTACATTGGGGGGGCCAGGCCCCCCTGCCCCCCCCTTGGCGTCGGCCCTGAATCAGCCATATGTATAAAGGAATTGATTGGGCCTACTACACATTTTTCATTATATCATGGAATTCTCTAATCAGCTGTAGTTAACTTGTTATGACAGCTGAAAAGCCATTTGGTACTAAGAGTGGGCAATGTTTTAAGAGCACTCCTTATGGGCTATCCATCCAGCAATCAAATTCAAATTCTTATTGAATAAATTATCTTAAATAACGCAAACTCCAAAATGATCAATCAAAATCTGTTTGCCGTTTTCTTTTTAATGACTTTGAAACTAGATAAAGTTAAAATGTGTTATTTATAATTATGCAAGTAAACAATAACACATCTAATATCAATAGCTGCCACACTCCGGTTTATCACATTCAGGGGGTGATTTTTCTTGGTAGGCTGCTTCAGCTTGAATTAGCTGTTACAATGTACACAGATTACCAGGTAGGATATCACCAGTAGGTGATGGGGAGAGGTGACTTTGTGTGCATTTATCCAGTCTATAGAGTTGCTCTTTCAAACTTGTAAGCCAAGTTTTACGTGCAGCATTCTCAAAATTCCGGGCCCCCTAAAATTTTCGGGCCTGGTACCAAAGGTACCCCCTGGACCCCCCTCTCAAAGGCCCTGGGTTGAGGTGTTTATTGAATTTCTTTTGTACTGTTTTTTTTTGCCTTGTGAATTTCGTGCCTTGTTATTACCATAATTTCAGAATAGTTGTTATAGGTGTAGTCGATTAAGCGAGCTCTGCTCTTTTACTACATCCACGGCATGGGACTTTGTTGTGCATTTTAAAGCTTACACTGTTTCATGTTGCAGCTAGTATTGTGCACTTCAATTTCTTTTGCTGAAAAAACAGTACATCTATCTTACTATCTATCCATTATTGTCAGAGCCAGGAAACATCGACTAATCGTGAAGTTTTCGAATCTAGATGCTCTCGGATAGTCAAGTATAGGATACATAATCAAGTTTAGTCACTCAAATCATATGATATATTCATAGCCATTAGGGCATTACAGAAGTCAGACCTAATAGTTGTCATGAAAAGTAAGTTATCTGATATGAGACATATTTACACTGCATTTACCAGCATGAACATTGGCAAATCCATGAGGGGGCTGAACCCCCCAAATTTTGTTGTTATGCAGATTATTACATTTGTGCCTCGATACTTTTGAACCCCCCAAACTGCAAGGTATGCGTATTTTAGACTCCAAAACTCCTAAAAATCTCTGTATTCGCCCCTGATGTAAATTGGTAACCAAATATTTTGTGCTTTGTTTAGCATTATGAAGTAGAAGTAATGCACCGGGCAATCCATTTTTGATCTTGTCACGATTTTGTGATAACTTTGTGGCAACGTGAGTTTTACATTCTTCTGTTAAGCTGCAGATTTTATAAGCTTATAGAAAGCGCAGCACAACTTTTTTTACCCACAAGCAGCCACTGCTCTCGAGCATATTTTTCTACCGATCAAGCACTATTCCAAATATGCCGCGATTACACAGCCACAAATACATCATTTAGTTACAACATGCTTACATTAGATCTGGCCAGTATAGATCTTCATTGAAATTGGTTCCTAAAAGTCCGGTAATAGAAGTAGGCGCAGGTGTAGCAGTGGTTATTCTTCTTGCTGTTTGCTGTATTTCTGAAGCACGTCCAGATTCAAAACTAAGACTTTGTAGAAAAGAAACCTCGGATGAACTTCCAGGCCGAGGACGAGAAGGTGGTGGGCGTACAGCAAGCGGTGGGCGTACAGGAGGCGGTGGGCGAAAAGGAGCCAGTGGGGGTACATTCGGAGGACGCGCAGGCGGGGTAATCAACTCTGGTCTACAAAAATAAAAAGCTAAGTTATTATCATTACCGGACTGGACTTTTAGGCAAAAAATTCATTAAAGATGCAAAAATTATTTACAACTAGCATTTTTCATCTCAAGCATAACCATCTTTTTGTGGTGGGAAGTTTTTCGCATGCGTGCCATTTCTGTTAAAGGGGCTGTAATAATTTCACCCCAGTTTCAATTCTATCACCAAATTAAGCTTGTTCTCTCAACAGAGGTCACTTTTAGTTTCATAAGACGATTGTTTATGTTAATTCTGAAACTGCAGGTGTCTTGGATTTTTTGACTGCTAATTCGTCAGGCAATAGCCGCTCCTGCTGTAACACCAAAATTCACTACGTTTTTCTTTGCTGTTGTATATACAGTAATTGACAATCCTGAGTTTAAACAGCGTTCTTGATTTGTTCGTGTAAAGTCGGTAGCTTGCCTGCCGGTATTGTTCTTTGTGTCAGTGTTATGATGTTGGTACGACTAATTAAACTAAATTTATATTGAGCTGAATATGACAATAGGTCTACCGATGTTCCAGCTATCCTACATCCACAATCTATCAATTATTTGATTGATAAATTGGATTTAAATCTTATCTACAAGTGACTGTTTTTATGCATCTCGAAGCGAATTAAGAGTACGTAGAATACACCCACCCCAAAAAAACAAATAACATGACACAGTTTGAAAACGTCAATCTGAACAGCGCACAATGAAAGCATGCACAATCTGTATAACTCCTTCAATGAGCACTCTATATTAAGGTGGAGGAAAAACTACAACAACTTCCCTAGCGTAAATAGCGTAAACAACCCTAGCGTAAACAACAACAAACTGAATACTGTTTTGGCACTCCCACCAAATAACATGACACAGTTTGAAAACGTCAATCTGAACAGCGCACAATGAAAGCATGCACAATCTGTATAACTCCTTCAATGAGCACTCTATATTTAAGTGGAGGAAAAACTACAACAACTTCCCTAGCGTAAATAGCGTAAACAACCCTAGCGTAAACAACAACAAACTGAATACTGTTTTGGCACTCCCACCGCTTTTAAACATTCCAGAAATCGTAGCTACCATATGCTGTATATGTGTGTGCAAAACAACAATACAACAAACTTTTTTTTCCAACTCTTTAAGTTTTACTCACTATTGCATTTTCAAAAACTTTGCAATTGGCAAAACTCTTGGTGCTTGAACATGTAAGCTACAGGATGGTTACTTGAAGATGATGAATTAGTGGAACTTTGCAAGCTTTTTTTTTTTCAGCAAAACTTTCATATTAATCAGATCAGAGCCGACGCCGGAGCAGTCGACTTAGGGGGGCCAAAGTTTGAAATTAAGCTCACAAACCGCTGTCTTCAAAAGATCAACCTTGTTAATTGGGGGCCAAGCATGTACATTGGGGGGGCCAGGCCCCCCTGCCCCCCCCTTGGCGTCGGCCCTGAATCAGCCATATGTATAAAGGAATTGATTGGGCCTACTACACATTTTTCATTATATCATGGAATTCTCTAATCAGCTGTAGTTAACTTGTTATGACAGCTGAAAAGCCATTTGGTACTAAGAGTGGGCAATGTTTTAAGAGCACTCCTTATGGGCTATCCATCCAGCAATCAAATTCAAATTCTTATTGAATAAATTATCTTAAATAACGCAAACTCCAAAATGATCAATCAAAATCTGTTTGCCGTTTTCTTTTTAATGACTTTGAAACTAGATAAAGTTAAAATGTGTTATTTATAATTATGCAAGTAAACAATAACACATCTAATATCAATAGCTGCCACACTCCGGTTTATCACATTCAGGGGGTGATTTTTCTTGGTAGGCTGCTTCAGCTTGAATTAGCTGTTACAATGTACACAGATTACCAGGTAGGATATCACCAGTAGGTGATGGGGAGAGGTGACTTTGTGTGCATTTATCCAGTCTATAGAGTTGCTCTTTCAAACTTGTAAGCCAAGTTTTACGTGCAGCATTCTCAAAATTCCGGGCCCCCTAAAATTTTCGGGCCTGGTACCAAAGGTACCCCCTGGACCCCCCTCTCAAAGGCCCTGGGTTGAGGTGTTTATTGAATTTCTTTTGTACTGTTTTTTTTTGCCTTGTGAATTTCGTGCCTTGTTATTACCATAATTTCAGAATAGTTGTTATAGGTGTAGTCGATTAAGCGAGCTCTGCTCTTTTACTACATCCACGGCATGGGACTTTGTTGTGCATTTTAAAGCTTACACTGTTTCATGTTGCAGCTAGTATTGTGCACTTCAATTTCTTTTGCTGAAAAAACAGTACATCTATCTTACTATCTATCCATTATTGTCAGAGCCAGGAAACATCGACTAATCGTGAAGTTTTCGAATCTAGATGCTCTCGGATAGTCAAGTATAGGATACATAATCAAGTTTAGTCACTCAAATCATATGATATATTCATAGCCATTAGGGCATTACAGAAGTCAGACCTAATAGTTGTCATGAAAAGTAAGTTATCTGATATGAGACATATTTACACTGCATTTACCAGCATGAACATTGGCAAATCCATGAGGGGGCTGAACCCCCCAAATTTTGTTGTTATGCAGATTATTACATTTGTGCCTCGATACTTTTGAACCCCCCAAACTGCAAGGTATGCGTATTTTAGACTCCAAAACTCCTAAAAATCTCTGTATTCGCCCCTGATGTAAATTGGTAACCAAATATTTTGTGCTTTGTTTAGCATTATGAAGTAGAAGTAATGCACCGGGCAATCCATTTTTGATCTTGTCACGATTTTGTGATAACTTTGTGGCAACGTGAGTTTTACATTCTTCTGTTAAGCTGCAGATTTTATAAGCTTATAGAAAGCGCAGCACAACTTTTTTTACCCACAAGCAGCCACTGCTCTCGAGCATATTTTTCTACCGATCAAGCACTATTCCAAATATGCCGCGATTACACAGCCACAAATACATCATTTAGTTACAACATGCTTACATTAGATCTGGCCAGTATAGATCTTCATTGAAATTGGTTCCTAAAAGTCCGGTAATAGAAGTAGGCGCAGGTGTAGCAGTGGTTATTCTTCTTGCTGTTTGCTGTATTTCTGAAGCACGTCCAGATTCAAAACTAAGACTTTGTAGAAAAGAAACCTCGGATGAACTTCCAGGCCGAGGACGAGAAGGTGGTGGGCGTACAGCAAGCGGTGGGCGTACAGGAGGCGGTGGGCGAAAAGGAGCCAGTGGGGGTACATTCGGAGGACGCGCAGGCGGGGTAATCAACTCTGGTCTACAAAAATAAAAAGCTAAGTTATTATCATTACCGGACTGGACTTTTAGGCAAAAAATTCATTAAAGATGCAAAAATTATTTACAACTAGCATTTTTCATCTCAAGCATAACCATCTTTTTGTGGTGGGAAGTTTTTCGCATGCGTGCCATTTCTGTTAAAGGGGCTGTAATAATTTCACCCCAGTTTCAATTCTATCACCAAATTAAGCTTGTTCTCTCAACAGCTCAGATGGCCGAGTGGTATGGAGCGTCTGTCTCTTGAGCTGTAGACTCGGGTTTGATTCCGAGTCGAGTCAAACCAATGACTTTAAAATTGGTATTCACAGCTTCCCTGCTTGACGTTCAGCATTGAAGGGACAGTGTGGAGAACAAGCCGGCAAGTTTACTTGTTGTGCCGTTGGGAAAGGCACTTAACGGGATTCCCCCATCTTGGTGTGGTAGACAGATGGCCGGTAACTCCTAAGCGAGCTCGTATAGCGCATTGATCGCTTTCTCGTGATAGGAGGATGAATATGCAACTAAATAAAATAAATAAATAAACAGAGGTCACTTTTAGTTTCATAAGACGATTGTTTATGTTAATTCTGAAACTGCAGGTGTCTTGGTTTTTTTGACTGCTAATTCGTCAGGCAATAGCCGCTCCTGCTGTAACACCAAAATTCACTACGTTTTTCTTTGCTGTTGTATATACAGTAATTGACAATCCTGAGTTTAAACAGCGTTCTTGATTTGTTCGTGTAAAGTCGGTAGCTTGCCTGCCGGTATTGTTCTTTGTGTCAGTGTTATGATGTTGGTACGACTAATTAAACTAAATTTATATTGAGCTGAATATGACAATAGGTCTACCGATGTTCCAGCTATCCTACATCCACAATCTATCAATTATTTGATTGATAAATTGGATTTAAATCTTATCTACAAGTGACTGTTTTTATGCATCTCGAAGCGAATTAAGAGTACGTAGAATACACCCACCCCAAAAAAACAAATAACATGACACAGTTTGAAAACGTCAATCTGAACAGCGCACAATGAAAGCATGCACAATCTGTATAACTCCTTCAATGAGCACTCTATATTAAGGTGGAGGAAAAACTACAACAACTTCCCTAGCGTAAATAGCGTAAAGAACCCTAGCATAAACAACAACAAACTGAATACTGTTTTGGCACTCCCACCAAATAACATGACACAGTTTGAAAACGTCAATCTGAACAGCGCACAATGAAAGCATGCACAATCTGTATAACTCCTTCAATGAGCATTCTATATTAAGGTGGAGGAAAAACTACAATAACTTCTAAAAGAAGACGTTTTCGGACGTAAATGCAACATCATCGGAAAACTTCAGAAACTTCTGTGGTAAACATTTATTGTAATTTTTTAATCGCTGTTTTTGTAATTTTTTAAGCCAAAGTAAAAAGTTAGGGCTTGTTGTTCCTTTGCATAACTTTAAACAGAAATAAGTTGACATCTAAACAACCGATATTGCATAAGGTTTAACGCGAACAGCAATCAAAAGGCGCTGTCAGAGGAATTATTTTTCGGAAAGCTTCAGCATAAAATTTAAACTCTATGTTGCGCAAGATTTTTTTGAATTTGCATGTGGGTCTCATGGTTGATTCGAAGAATTCCATGCGTTATTCTCATTAGCGGCTGCTCCGTTTTAGTCGCGATACCTCATTGTTCTATAACCGTGATGCATATCATAACAAAAATATAGAAAAACTGACAATTACTCAGCATGTTTCGGAAACAGATTTTTGAGTCGAATTTGAGAACTTATAAATTTATCTGGTATCCAGATGCCATCGCTAAAAGAGTCATATCTGGCACACGAGTCAAAGATTCCTAAATCTCTATCCTAATCTTCAGAAATCCTTCAAACGAATATTTTATTCATTTTGATCATCTTTTACTTCATTATTATTCAACTAACGTTGTAATCAGTGTGCTAAACCAAATAAGTTTTATAACTATAGTAAACAGTAGGCGACCCATAAAAAACGCTTTAGTTCTTTTATCCATTAAGCCAACGCGATTAGCTTACTCGCAAACCACAAAAAATACTTTGCTGAAAAACAAAGAAAAAGCGCTAAACTTTTAGCCAATTTCCCAAGAAGTTAAAGATCACATAAATAGTGAGTCAGCAGACAACAGCATAAAGTTCTTCTTAATTGTTTGAAAGATATCTTCACTTCGACTTTGGTGGTGGAGCCGAAGGTTTACTCTTTTATCATTCCGGTACTTCTGGTGGCAGTATCATTTCGGTACTTGACGGATTTTTTGAATCAAATATTTGAGCATGCGTCGACCAGCTACGTAAAGGTTTTGCCATCAAGATATTGCAGATCGCGCTGCCCATTAGGGGCACGGTAAGTGGCAAGTCCAGCAACGATGTAGTCAGCGGTTTGTTCCTCTAGGCCGCAGTCACAAGCCGTGGAAGGAATCCCTCCTCATTTGCACATGTTTGGGGGGAAACACCTAATGCTGATTTGGAGGCGATTAAAATGAACTGCGCTGTTCTAACCATGTGCTTGCCAATACTACTGGACTAGACATTGGGTACAAAAATGCGGCGTCCGAAGAAGTTGTTTTTCAATAACGCGTTCTATTTATGATCCGCCCAGTGAGCCACGCTGACATTTAGGTAGCCAGACTGCTTTATCTGCGGTGCAGCCTCAGATGGTCATCTTGATTTAAGTCGTGTGCGTCGTTTGGAGTGGCGATAAAAAAATAGGTTTGAAGCAAATGATTTGGCTCTAAAGATCGACAAGATGAAGATAAAGTGACTAGTTCACGACGGAGTTCAACTGTTTGGATGCCTGCAAGCACAGAAAAATTGTCCGTTGTTGTGGGGCGCAAGCATCCGGTGTGATGGCAGCCCCATTTCGATAAATGTGGCCTCTCCGACACCAGACAGTATAGTGTAGACTAATTTAGGGCTCAGCAGTATAGAGGACTAAAGCTATGGCTGTTGTGCTCCGAGTCTAGGCGGTTGCTCCCCAGCTGGAGCCCATCAGATTTCTTAGCAGAGCAGAGCGTGATGTTATTCCTTGCGTAGTAATAAGAGGTGCCTTCGAAACGTGAGCGACCAGTCTACTATATCACAATCAGACAGTTGGGTTCAGGGAAGAATTACGATGTTGACCATCAGTGGTGTTTTAAACTCTCGTTTTGTTCTTTTGCAGTATAGTCGTAAAGCAGCCGACTATGTTTTGTTTCGCTGAGCTTCAACTTCCAGTTCTAGAGGTAAGTGGTAAGTATTTATTTATTGGCTCAAAGTTTTCTTCATTGAATTCCAGTATTATGCTGATTATCAGATGTCGAGTACATCTGAATAAATATATCTAGCAGAAATCGTCTCTGGTAGATCATGGAAGTAGATGTTGAAAATAAGTGGGGCTGGCACTGATCCTTGTAGGACGCCGCTTCTAAGACACCGTAGCCTGCTTTGCTGTCTGTTCCAGTGGCGAAGATAAAGCTACGAATACGTACCTGTTCTATAATCAAACGAAGCATTTGTTTGTTTGGGGGCTGTCTCCGCAATTCGCAGGCAAAGCCTCAATGTCTTAGAGTGTCGTAGGCAGTTTAAAATCTATTAATATAGACCGGTTTTCTTTTTAGTTTGAAAAAATCTTCGATGTTCATGGTCATGAGCAAAAAGTCAGATTTAAAGTAGACCATGCGTGCTGGAATCCAGCTTGTCACCGGAAAACTGTTGGTTTGATGGTACGTTCAAAACAGCCGGAGATTAGACGTTGGAGCACATTGAAAGAGACACAAAGAAGAGAAATAGGTCTATAACTCTCGAGTTACCCTGGTGGTTTGTGAAGCTTAAGAGCTGCAACTAGCTCATCTGATAATTTTTGGAATTATGAGGTGCCACAGGCATAAAGATACAAGTGCGCGCTGCTACGATTTGAGAGTCTGAACGGCATGAAATATATAAGTTTCGAGCAGATATTGTGAGAGTCAGGAAATTTAAACAGCTTTAAAACTTAAAGGGAACGAGGACAAATTTTTCCGCAGGAAAGTTTTGGGACATGCATTTGTCTTATGGTGTTTCTATTCTCCACAGATCGTGCCTGATCTAGCCTGAGACCAGTCCCTATAAACATCATTAAACAAAAATAAATGCATTGGCCTAAATCAAAAACAAGAACAAGCGACAGCAGATGTGAGCTGGCTTTCCATCGTGCAATCATTACACCTCGTCTCACTCAGAACAAAAATATTTTATTAATGTGGTGTACCTTTCAGGTACCGGTAACTGTAACGTCACACAGCATAAACATTAAACAATTCAAAAGTACTGAAGAAGTTCTCCAGCTGGGGAGATAATAGTGACAAAAGTCTTGGAGTTCCTCTGGTTGCAAATGTTGGTGTGCGTTTGCAAACGTTTATTATACGTTGGTGATTCTGGCAACTCCAAACTTGATTGTATTTAAAAAACAATCATTTGTAAACAGAAGCGGATCCAAAAATTTTTGGTGGGGGAATGTAACTTTAAATTAGGTTAAATGTGAAATAAATACAAAGACGTTAAAACGTTTAGACTCGGAAACGGGCGTAAATAAGCCCTTTGAAATTGTGTCATGTCAGGGGGGTAGCCTATTCAGAAATTTTGTTATCAGGGTAGGGGCACCAACTTTCGTTACTTTTTCAAGCGTAGTTTTTCCCCTGCAGAGTTAATTTGAAGCAATTCAAGTTACAAAAACACCCTAGGGGGTCCGGGGGCATGCTACCCCGGAAAATTTTTGAAAATTGACGCATACTGCGATGGCCATTTTAGTTTTTTTGAACAATTTTCAGGCAAATTTTGTTTATGTTTTTGCCCCCTAATTTTGACTGCTTCACTAAATACGATGCATTTTGTTCGCACAGTTTCGATTAGCCTATGCGTGCTTAAAGCGACTCAGGCATATTGTTATGAAGAAGTTCAAAATCGAGCAAAAATTTTATTCATCCAAAGCATTATTGAAAATGGCTGGTGAGGGCAATGCATCCCCCACATCCCACTCTGGATCCGCACCTGTTCATAAATCGAAAACCTTGTGTGATCGTGAGAGTATCCACCACTTGCTTTTTTCTTTCCATAACGGTTGCCTAATGCTAAATTATTGACCTTGGCCAAAGAATTGTCAATGTAGCTTTGCACAGCAAAACCAAGATTTAAGGTTTTGACTGAAATTTATCAAAAAGAATTGTAGTTCAGTCATTTGCAAAGGTATCGGACCACCTAAATGTGGGGGCAAAGCTGCAAATAATTCATCATCCGATTTGCTGATGAGGTTAGCAAGGAATCTTTTAAAGTTTAAAATTTGTATTTTCAGCCATTTCCAGAGCAATTTTGGTATGGTTGAAGAGGACATTTAATTCCTTAAAAAGCGGCAAGAAATGGCCAAAAATCCTTTAATATTGGCTGTAAAACTTTTTCTGAATGCGATTTTGCGCATGAAAATATTCTCGCGCAGTCAGGAATAGCAATAAACTGAGTCACAAAAGAATTAAGAAAAGTGGCATTGATAATGACAAAAAATGCACTTCCCTTTTATCATGGCACATGTGGGAGGTGGTTTTACAACTACATTATTCGCTTTTAAACTGAATTTATTATACAAGCCTTTTATAGCATATATTTACCATTCATTTTACGAAATTTGGCTTGTAACTTGAAAAACAAATGGTGGGGGGTGCCTAATGGCATGATCATCTTTTGATGATGTTTTAAAGGGTCTACCAAAATTTTTATGCCATCAGCAACAGCCTGCTTTTTGTCTTTTGAACATTTTTGTGGGATGATAAAAACTTTGCTACATAATTATTAGTTCGATTTTTATCTACCACCTCTTGAGAACCTTTTCATATGAATCACATGCAGAAAACATTCCAAGGCCAACAATATAAGCTTTTTGCCCATTTTTTACCGCTTATTAAAAAATTAAATGTTCCCTTCAAGTTCAACCAACTTGAACTTGCCTTCGAAATGGCTAAAAATACAAATTTTAATTTTTAAAAAGTTCCCAGGTAACCTCAATGACAAAAATAAGTTTTTTCCGTAAATAATGTATCAATAATTTGGACAATCTAATGACGAATTAGTTTCAGCTTTGGCACAAAATTTAGACTGTATAGTAAGAGTCAACCCATACTCACTCAATGGCTGTAATCGGTCCACTTTCCGAAGACTCAGTAGTTTCATCAAGTCTGAAAAAGCAAGCTAACATATCGATATTGTTACCAAAAAATTGTATGTCTACGAAAAGTAGTACCGAAATCCCGCACTTTTAATTTTAATCTTCATCTCCATTGGCTCAACAGCATTTTGGAGACTCTAAGTGGAAGGTAAGCCGGTTTGACAAGTGCAAGCAAAATGCCAATTTGTCAATGAACATGAACAGTAAGACTATTCTTTACACCGGCCAACAAAATAATTTTGGCATAGAGGGTGAGATTGGTTATAAGGCGCGTTTACACATTGGTGAAGCTACGCGCAGGTTTTTGTGTGTTTCTTTGTGCCGGGTTCAGCGATTCGCAAGGGTTTCAGTGAAGTTAAGTGAAGTGTTGTGCACCAAGTAGCTACAAAGCCACTTTTGAGCCTCGGTGCACGCGGTTTATGGGTCGACTGTTACTAACAAAAATAGGTCCAGAAGGTCAGAGAAACCAAAGTGTTTATGTGCAGGGAGTTTACAGATAGTTAACAGGCAAGTTTTGCTACGAATAGTTTATCCAGGATTCGCAGTTTGATCTAAGTCGAATATTTTTGTTTTTTGTAGTTCGTTGACCAATGGTAGTGTAACCGCTAGTCTACAAAGCCTAGTAAAGTAGTAATTTGGGCAAGGATAGGTTTTTACAAAAACGGTTGGCTACCGGTACATTTACGCTTAAATTGGTCTGTACTAGTTTACTGAACTATGCTTTTTTTTGGACTGCTGCCATCAAACACAGGGTACCGGTAAGTGACTTGCCAGCCAACCTAGGCCAGTAGGCCGCCTGTCTGTAGCGAAGGATTAGGTTGGGGTAGGATCAGCTGTCGGTATTGAGTTGGACAGTTGCTACTGTAACAATGTACCGGTACTGGTAGGTTAACAATATTGATGGATGAATGGTAACTTTTCCCCAAAGGCTAATTATCGTACCGGTAGTCCACATCATGGGTCCGATTACCAACTGCCCAACCTGGTTTTACAGTTTAGAGCCACAGGGTCAGAGAGAGAAAATTGTTTTTCTGCAGGGGTATATACTGGTATAAAGGCCTATCTAAGTAATGAACAAGCAAGTTTGGCTAAGCATATTTTATTCGAAGATTTATAGTTTAAAAGTATGTCAAATGTACCGGTATATAATAATTTTTTAAAGTCAGTTGACAGGATGACTAGTACAGAATACTGGTACCAGTATATACGGTAGTACGCCTAGGCCTGTCTGTAGTCGTATAACTGCTAGTCACTATGTCTAAAAAACTATCAATTGGGTACCGGTAATGATAGGTTTTTCAAAACACCAATATTAGGACTGATAGACTGCACTGAGAAGTAGCAGTTGAATGATTAACAAATATAGGCCTACCGGTACAGTACCGTACTAATTTGCTTTGCTTAATGTAAACAGTTTTTTGTGCAATTTTTCTTTCAATTTTTTTTACTCAAATTAGCACCTGACAAGGACCAATCGTTGTTTTTATTTTAAAGTTCACTACCGGTATATTGCATAATTATCTATATTGCTGTAGGCCTAGTTGTTTACATTTTATATCACTGTATCATCCAAAATGAATCTCTCTGATAATTGGAAAGAACTTTTAATTCTTGAAGTATCGAAATACCCATTCATATATGATGTGACAAAAGAAGCATACCGAAACAAATATATTCGCCAAAATGCTTGGGAAATCCCATCCCAAGTGTGTGGTTGTCTTGTTGAAGGTATTGCAATGAACTATATAGGCCTACGTTTTTGATTTTGATCTGCACAGTACCTGTATATATGGCGCATAATCCTATACCCTATATACTTTGTTTCCTTTTGCTTACTTGTGCCATCTGTTTTCGTTACAGTATCAGTTTCTCTCACAATTTTTTTTGTAAGTTTTTCAAGTTCAAGTTTTATTTCGTTACATAAATTAAATCAATCAAAAAAAAAAAAACAAGACAACAGAAAGGCACACCGTTAAAGTTATGTGCAGTGTTGTTGAAATTGTAACAGGAAGTTGCGAGGGGACCTTTCGGTCATCGAGTCGAGCAGCCACCTTAGTCATTTGTAGGGTGCTAGACGAATTTACTGCATCTCTTGGCTAATTTATAAAATTTAATGAAGTGTGGATATATTAATATCGCATCGACCTATTGTGAGTGTTGAGTGGTTTTTATTAACATATTTGTGACCAACATTATGCAGTCCTGCAATAGATTAGAAAAAAAAAATTTTTTTCAGCGCTAAACTTCAATAGTTAGAAAGTAAGATTTTTTTGTATTTCATTTTAAACTGATTGAAAGAGAGTTTTCTTAGGTCATTAGGTATAGAGTTCCAAATTTTAACCCCTTGAAATTTGAAACTTCTTTGCAATTTGCTTGTTTTGTATCTTGGCAAATACAGGTTGTTGCTACATGAGGCCAACCGTGTTGTTCGTGTGTGTATCGAAATGACAGGAGTAAAGAAGGAAGAAAATGCAATAGGAGTGGTTTTATGAGCGTATTTGAACATTAATTTAGCAATTTCGTGGGTGTATAGGTCATTTAACTTTAATATGTTAAGCTGAGCATAACAGGGATTAGCGTTGCTCTGCCAATGACAATCGACAATTTATTTAATGGCACGATTTTGAAGGCTGGAAAGACGCTTTAAGTAAGATTTGAATGTCGTGCCCCATATTGTGATGCCACAAAGCAAGTGAGGGTGTATCATGGAGTAATATAACGTGCACAATGCTTTTGCAGGTAAAACGTGTCTAAGTTTAGTCATTATTCCGATAGATCTAGAAATTTTTGATTCTAATTGTTTGATGTGGATTTCAAAATTTAATTTTTTATCAATCGTGATACCCAGATATTTGATCGACTCATTGATTGGAATTATGGATCCATTAAAAACTAGGTGTATGTTAGGTGGGGGACTGGTAGCCTTGGGTGGTATTATCAAAACTGACGTTTTTTTAGGATTAACCGTTATTTTATTAGCTTTAGTCCATTCGTAGATATTTACTAGTTCTCGGTTTACGCTATTCTCCAGTAACGATGAGTTAGACGTTTGAATCACCAGGCACGTGTCATCGGCAAATAATCTGGGTTTAGAGAACAATGCGTTAGGAATGTCGTTGATGTAGATAAGGAATAATGAAGGGCCAAAGTTACTCCCTTGCAGAACACCAAATCTATTAACTGCGTTGTTGGTGCGTAAATTTTGGTCGGCAACGAATTGTGAACGATTAGTTAAAAATGATTTTAACAGCTTTAGAGCAATTCCACGAATTCCATAGTGCTCTAGTTTATTCAGTAATATGGAATGACACACGGTATCGAAAGCTTTTTTAAAATCTAATAAAACTAGGGCAATGTAATCATTACTCTCAATGTTATCATAGGCGTTCGTAAGAACATCTAATATAGCATGAGAAGTAGATTTGTTATTTTGAAAGCCATATTGTGTTTCGGAAATGATAGAATGTTTTTGAAAGAACAAGACCAAGCGCGTATAAATCAACTTTTCAAATATTTTCGAAAGACAGGTTAGTATAGATATTGGACGATAATTATTTACTTCTTTTTCCCCTGCTTTAAATAAGGGAATGATTTTTGCTATTTTACAATTTCGCGGGAATACACCAAATTGTATGGCATTGTCAAAAAAATAGCAAAGTGCTGGAGCTAAAATGTTTGATGTAAAATAGTATATACCGTAATAAATTACGTTATACAGTTATACAAATTAAGGTGCTTCAATAAAATAAGCTGTGCTTGTTAGATGTTTCATTTTCTGCAATATATCTGTGTGTTACCAAAATTGTGTGATTGTTTTGTTCATCCTGATAAAAACTTGTAACATTGAGATTTTAGACATTAAAAAATGCTCAATCAATCAATGGATAAAAAAAACAATAAAATTTGACGGCTTGTAAAAACATTATTGTTCAAAAGATGCTTGCTTCTAATACCATACATCCAAACATTTGCTTTGTGATGCTTAAATCATGCCAGAAGCTTGGTTAATGGGTGTGCTTGCATAACTCCTCATTGACGTTGTAACCATGCCTACTCCTGCAGAGTGCAGAAGTGTGTGGAAGAATTAGCGCAACAAATTCAATAAGCAGGAGGAGAGGTTAGAAAAAAGCTGATCTGGCGATAGTTTCACACCACAGCGGAAATGGGATCTGTATGAAGTTATGTCTTTTATCCAGCCTCATATACACTACAGAAGGTAAGTTCAAAACAGTTACACAACAACATTTTCATCAATACATGTTATAAAAACTGTACCGATAAGTGGTAATAATTTATTGCTTGTATGAAGACATGTTTACAGTAGTGGTACTTGTATATATTGAATTGAATAATAATTTTTGTCAGTGGTCCTGGAGCATTTCGTTCTTAGTTTGACATGTTTACTTGTCTGGTTGCTACTTGCTTGTGTTTGGTCTTAAGGGCGCCTCATGATCTATGCTAACTGCTAAAGGTTTTGTGTTTAGTTATAACTAATAATGTTTTGATAGCAATCGACAAGAAAAGCAAGTCTTCTTGTTTTCACCGTGTTTATTTAGAGTTTGGATATTGCTGTCTCAGTATCTTGCAGTTGTTATGCGAATAGATGGATATGTTGTGACGTAACGGCTAACAATTAATTAATTTCTTTATTTTAACCTCCTTTTACGAAAAAGTGAAGATTCATCAGAGTTTTGCAAATGATGTTTTGCTTCTTTTCAAATTTGCAACATGTTAAAATTTCCTCCTGCAGTAATGATCATTGGGAAGCATTTTATCTAAAATTGCCACCGCACAGCTGTAGCGCAGTTTAACTAAAATAAACTTGCTGTAATGTTTGTTGTTTGAAGCGATGCTGCCTGCGAAACACTTTGCCACTTTGCTAATGGAGATTGTCAGTTTAGTAAAGTTAGATTTGTGCTAAATTAGTTTTACTTTTACCCATTGCTTCACCATTTTGTTATTTTGTTTTGAAGTGGGATTCTATACCAATGGCATTCTGCATTGACTGAAAGCAATATTATAGATGAGCATAGAATTTTAATACTGAATGCAAAATTTTCATTGTCAGAAAATGTTTGAGGTAGTTAGTGAGTGAATTTTTTTTTTTTTGCGCAGCACATCTTCCAACATGGCTGGCTAATGTAGACAACCACAAAGTAGATTTGAGACAATTATTGGAAGAAGAGGATTCTATGCCAAGTTCTTCTCAATGGATGTCACCCCAGTCCCTGAGCCATTCAGAATCAGTATTTACACTGTACAGCACCAGATGTTTCCGAACACAGTAGCTTACATGCAGTCCAGATTCAGGAACCCAGCAGATCAGAATTACAAAGCAAAAAGTGGAGTCGAGTTAAATCTTTAAGTACCGGCATGTGTCGTTTGTATAAAAGTTAAATAGTGATATACCTGCGACATTATGCAATAGTGATTGATATACCTGCGATATTAAATCGAAGTTCTCATTCTTAAAACTTTTGACTTTTGTATTATTTTTGGTCTCCTATTTTCTAGGAGACAAAATACCTGCGATTTTAAATTGAAGCTCTCATTTTTAAAACTTTTGACTTTTTTATTGTTTTTGCTCTTCTATTTGATTGGTCATTGGTTGTCCAAATAATTCTTTCGTGTTTTATGCAGGTCCAAAATTTTCAAGAAAGCAAAAGAAAGTTGATGAAAGCGAATGCGAAGAAGACGTTGTTACCTCCAAGCTAATAGGTTTTTTGGAAAACAGCAGAACTAAAGGTACAAATGTTCGAATACTGTAGTTACTAAAATGTACAAGCGACTTCATTCATTTGATTTGTGTTTAAAAATACCAAATTTGTATTTATTTAAAAATGGAAAAGGTTTGAAAATGGTATTCAAAAGTGGTGTTTGTATTAACTTAAAAATGGAAAAGTTTGTAATTATCGTAACTTAATACAGTAGGCTACTAGCGCTTTGTATATCGGTGAAAAGCGTCCATTTGGTAGCAGAAAGACTGGATTATATTTTCGGTGGGATCATACTAAATACTTCAAAAATTGTATTCACAGCTTCCCGCTAGGCGCTACACAATGTGTATTTATAACACTCGCTGTCTCCTACTTTTACTTTTAATACAGTATGCTAAAATAAGATAATAGGTTTAAAATTACACAGGATTTAATTTTCATGTCAAAACTGCAAAAGAAGCCGCACTTAACACTGATTTTTATTTGCTTATGCAGAAATCGTCAATGATCCAACTTTTCATTTTTTTTTTGGTATGGCTCAAGAGGCACAAAAATTGCCGGATTCAATTAAATTGCAATTTCAAAAGAAAGTTATGCAAGCAAGTATCGTTGCGGCTGAGGAAGCGCGAACGACATTGCAAAAATGATGATGCAAGTTGTTAGCAGTCTTTTTTAGTTTGGTGTTTAAGTCGCGTAATTGCGAGTATTTCTCCGACATTAAACTCAAACCATATAGAGTTACTGGTCCTCCGATGATGATTAATTCAAGTATAGGCTATCAAAGCAACAATTTGCATTGTGTTTCTCAAAAACCAAACGAATTCTGCAATATTAGGCCTAATCAGCATTACTGATTTTGCTATGAACGCCGTTTTTTATTTCTGGAAAGCAAACCGTCAAATCGAATAGCATGGAACTGCTATCTCTAGTTTCGCTTATTGTGTTTATGTTTTTTTATATCGCCGAACAAGCTAACCTGGCAAACATACTACTGTTCTAATGCTCTTGTCTCAAAACATGCTGATTACTGTCATTGGGAGATGGGCAGTTTTGCATGATCGTGAAGAGAGATTTCGGATAAGCTCATTTATTGCCGTTTATTTTCACATTATTTGCGTGCTCGCTTTGCCCACAACACTTTTATCGGGACGAAAGCCGGTGAAGCGGCCATCTGCGGTGGCTAAGTATCTGCAGTAGCAATATATTTTTGATCATAAGTTTAGGTGGTGTTACGTAAAAAACTGCTCTTGTACAATATACAGCTCAGATGGAGGAGTGGTATTAGCGTCCGCCTCGGAAGCTGTGAACTTGGGTTTGATTCCGAGTCGGGTCAAACCAATGGCTTTAAAATTGGTATTCGATCACAGCTTTTCTGCTTGACGTTCAGCATTAAAAAGACAGTGTGAAGAACAAGCCGGCAAGTTTACTTGTTGTGCCGTTGGGAAAGGCACATAACGGGATTCCCCCATCTTGGTGTGGTAGACAGATGGCGGGCAACTCCTAAGCGAGCCCTGAGCGCATTGGTCGCTTTCTCGTGATAGGAGGATAAATATGTATACTAATATTTGTCGCTGCTTAGGGCGTATGTAAAAGCTTTTGTGTTTTTTAATGTAACTTATAACGCTGAAATAAACAAACAGACTGGCAGAACATGTGTAGTGCAATGTTATGGTTGGGGATGGTGGAGAAAACAAATGATTTTTGGTAAATAGAATCTATTTTGGAGGATACATAATGTTAAAGTTGAGTCGTGCTCTAATATGAAAGGTTTTTGTGGAAATGATATAAAGGGCCCTATTTGAAGCGGAAATTGAAAGGAGGCTGCAACCATTACTAATTTTGGCACTGTCAAGAAACTAACTTTACTCCCGAGTTGAAGCGATTGATTGATGCAAAGCGAAAATGAAATTTGCACAAGAAGAGGGGGTAGACGGTCCGTCTGAAGGATGAAAACAAATGGCGCGGGCTATACTTTTTTAATTTTTTGAAGTAAATAAAGTAAGACAACTATTTCACTTTTTTTCATCCTGTGTCACTCTTGGCACTGCGTTTCACGGATTTATAAAACAAAAAATCTTTACGGTCTCTCGTTGGAAACAGAAGACTAATTTAGTAATCTTGTCGTAATTCCTTTTACGTAGAATGGGGTTAAATAACCCAACAGCTTCGCTGTTTTCGTGCTCTTCCTCCGAGACTCCGCTTAGATTTTGGTTTATCTGCTTTTTTATAGTGCTGGTAGAGTAGAACAGATCTCTCAAGTCTGAGATCAAATTGAGTATTTATTTGCGGAAAACACGTGTCAATATTTTATAAACTTGATTTGATTTTTTCATCTTTATCCTCCTATCCTATGCTTAGGACGAATCCACATTCCCTTAGGAGTTGCCTTTGTTTCCGAGTTTTCCGGTTAAACTTTCATACAACCGATCAGATGGCCGAGTGGTATAGCGCGTCTGCTTCTGGATCGGTGGACTTGGGGTTCAGTTCCGAGTCGGGTCAAACCAATGACTTTAAAATTGGTATTCACAGCTTCCCTGCTTGACGCTCAGCAATAAAGGGACAGTGTGAAGAACAAGCCGGCAAGTTTACTGGTTGTGCCGTTGGGAAAGGCTTTTTAGTGGAATACCCCCATCTTATTGTGGTAGACAGACGGCCGGCAACTCCTAAGCGAGCTCGTACAGCGCCTCGTCACTTTCTCGTGATAGGAGGATAAATATGCCAATAATGAATGAATGCTTCTGACTTCTTTTTTTGCTGCTTGCCAGATTCCACCAAGCAGAGATAATCATCGTGAAACATCTTGTCCAAGGACGCAACGAGACTAGTTTGGGAGTTGAACCAATCACCTAGCGATCATGGTCGTCGTGAAAACGACGCATCAAACCACTGCGCCACGCTGCCGGCAGAATGGATTAGTTGTTGCTAATTGCTACCAGCAACGAAACACAACCAAAGTCAGCGCTTCACCAATCAGCGGAGCACTTCACTAATGCGTAAACAGTCACTTGCTCTGCGCGCTGCTTCACTGCGCCTAGCCCTAGCTGAACTTATGTGTAAACACGGTTTTAGGGTAGGCCTATATCGAGGTCACTGAGCTCGAATATGCACAAAGTTTTTTGAAATATTAGCTCTAGTTTTTGAGGTATTAAGCGCCAAAAATTTTCAGCGAATTGTTATAGAGTACAGTCAGTACATAACACAGCATTATGATCAATCTACGATATGATACAACAATTGCAGCATTGTCCTGCTGAAATGAATGTATTGTAAACAACTAAAAAGCAATGTCCTTCCTGGCCTACCGGACGGGAAGTCATGACGACGTCGTCATGACTTCCCGTCCGGTAGGCCAGGAAGGACATTGCTTTTTAGTTGTTTGCTCTTCACCCTGGCCACGTAAAGAGTTTGACTGGAATGGTGACGTAGCCACACGAGTGGATATGCGTACCACAAAGGTTAGATTCTTTAAGAAATATTTATCCGAAGGGATGAGTGATCCTGGCAAGATCATTCGTCCTGAAAGATGAATGTTTCTTACCTGAGGGCGGCTGATGAAGGCTAATAGCCAGAAACAGCGCTGTCTCGCTCTACGGTATGAATGTATTGTGGTGAAACAATAGTTACTGCAGTAGTTTTTTTAGTCTACAACGTACTGCAGTGCACATTTCAAGGTAGGCTATGCAATGTAAGTTTCGATGTAGCCCCAACACCTGTCCAATTGAGTACAACTTTAATCTGTATATTTCAGTAGGCCTATTACTCTAAGTTGACTAATCTGTGTTTAAAAAATGTAGTAGAGGTGGTAATTTTTATTTTTAGCCATGAAATAGGAAGACACAAAAAATAGCAGGGCAAAATTTATGGTAAGAGCGACAAAACGCTACCATACGTCAAGTCGTGCACATAAAAATATTACCAGTTTTCAAACTTGACGCAAACGTGGCACCTAAAGATTGTCTAACGGTTGTTTTATAGTATTTCTGTTCTACACACTACACAGTTTGCTGATGTCTAGAACTTTATTCTTAGGAATTGCATTTATTTTATTTCAACTTAAAGATAAAAGGTTATGACTTCAAAGCGTGGGAGTTGCGTCAATGATCCAGATGTGTTCTGCTAAATTCGAGGCTGGTACATGAAAAAAGAGCGTCGTTTTAATGTACGAGAGTTTATCAAGAGAGCGTACCAAGCATACTTAGACATAAAACTGCGGGATCAAGACAAGCGCTGGGCACCTCATGAAGTGTGTAAAAATTGCAGTGAAGCCCTTCGCTTGTGGTCGCAAGGTAAAGTAAAAGCGATGAGATTCGGAGTGCCTATGGTTTGGCGAGAGCTTAAGAATTACCACAACGATTGTTACTTTTATATGGTGAACATGTCAAGATGGAACCGACACAAAAAAGGTTCGTGGAACTACCCTGACATTGATTCTGCAAGGCGACCAGTGGCACATTGCGAGGAAGTACCTGTTCCAGAATTTTGTTCTTCGCCACAGCTTGATTCCACTAATGAATTGGGTGCAGAAGCGATACAGAATAACGGTGACGACAGTGGCTTCAGCGACGATATGTCTGGCACAAATGCAGAATTGCAAAATAAGATAAAACCTTTTACCCAGGGCCAAGCTTCTCGTCTCAAAGAACATGGCATTCTTGATTATCAGACCAAAATAACATTCTACCGCCATAGGGAGGAACTGCTGAGTGATTACTTCGTTAATTAAAGAAGTCAATTTTGTAAAAACGTTAGAGGCCTTCTTTCAGCAATGGGTCTAGAAAAATATAGGCCAGATGAGTGGCGTTTGCTCATTGATAGTTCCAAGCGAAGTTCATACACAACGCAAATACCTATGCTAGTGTCCTATGGGCAGGGTTACCACCGGACCACACCAAAAAATAAGCACGCTGCAGTTAAGTTACCAAAAAGTCAATAGCTCTTCATTGTGAATTCACTAAAAACCGGTGAAGACTAAAAAAAAAGGTCATCACGTCAACAAAGTCCTGTTTTTCCACTAAAAATTGGTGAAGACCAAAAAAAAAAAGATCTTCACGTCCGCAGTATCCTATTTTTTCCACTAAAAAATTAAAAATAAGCACGGGACTCAAAAATAAGCACGTTTCTTAGAAATAAGCACATTCACGTTTTCTAAGACATTGCCCTTGAAAATAAGCACAAATCTTAGAAATAAGCACGAAATGGTAACCCTGCCTATGAGTCATTCAGTAGCGTTATAAAAGAACTACTCGACTGATAAAATGGTATTGCAAAAGCTGTGCTACAAAGAGCACCAGTGGCTTATACAGTATGTATGGATTTAAGGATGGAGAAGTAAGCGAAGAAGGTGAAAGATTCTATCAGTTTATCCAAACCATGGAAACGAGGTACCAGGGTCGATGGGACAGCCATATGTTGTCTGACTATTGTTGGAGTCTCATACAGGATGGTATCCAGCAAAATTACTAGCGAAAATCCTTAAACGAGCCTTTCAACAAGTGGATTAACCCAAATCAACTATGAAGAGCAGATCATGTCTTGTTGTGCTTATATTGGTATGAAATTTAGGTGCCATTACGTCATTAACACTAACGTGCAAAGTGATACGCTATTTATGAATAACGCGCCAATGCAAAGAACTAATTTTGATGTATCACAAAAAGTAGAGCCAATTTCAAAAAACTAAGCGCATATTCGAGCTCAGTGACGTCGATATAACCCAAAATTGTCCTCATACTCCGCGCCTTTTGAAAAAAAAAATTTGTTGACCAATCTTATTATTACTTGCAAAAAAAATCCTGGTCTAATAAGTCATGTTAGTAATGCCATAGACCAATAGACCAGGGTTTTCCAAACTTATTGGGCTTCAGACCCCATTTGTAAATTTTTTTTCTCGGATCCCTATCTTATGATGCATCAATTTTCCTGTTTAAACAACAAAATACATTATAACTAGGGCGATTTTTTATTGACCTAAAAATCTCAAAAAATTGACCTTATTTTATCAAAAAATTGACTTTATTGACCTAACGAAACAATGATACGAAAGAACCAGTCCATAAGAAAAAAAAAAAAACACCGAAGTCACTTCAGTTAGTGCTAAACTATAATGTACGCACATATAATGCCGCACGTTTTTTGGAAGAAAATATCGGTTCTTGGCCAGCAGCTTCTTTAGCATCGAAAAGCCTAACTGCTCTGCATAATTGCGCAGAATCCAGAGTTGTATTCAAGTGTTTTGCTATTTGCTGTATTGCAATCTTTGTAACATCAAGTATGTTCGAATAACTAATGCATTCTTTTTTCCAATTGTAATGTTTTTGACTACCGGTACGCAACGACAAAATTATGTAACAAATGAAAACACGACAAAACGTTTACTTCATCATAAACCAATTTTGCTAAGATTGCAATCTTGCAAAGCTGTCTGAACAGATCTTTACAATCGACATCAATCAAATCACATCAAACATTACATTAATAAATTAAGCACGAGTAAAACTGTAATACCGGTAACAGTCTGGCGACAGCATAAACCTTCCTGCTACCACCAACAGTTACGAACCTCCATCTATTAATTATCTGAGTCATCTCTTTTTGAGTATAAAGTAGAATCGCGCAAAAAATGCAAGAAAGCAAAAATTGACCTAATAAAAAAAATTGATCTAAAAAACAAAAAAATGATATTTATTGACTTTATAACTTCATCAATACTGATCCTACGACCGTAAAATTTTGTTTCCACATTTTTGGAGTTGTTTTCTTCATCCAAAAAAAAAATTGACTTTATTGACCGTGAATCGTCCTAATTATAACTTTAGGAAACGAGTCGAAATCAAGAGATTTCCAAACCAAAACGTGCTCAAACCATGCTTTGCGAGCATAAACCCAAAAAGTTCTATAAGGCAATTTCGGGACTAGAACACTCAGGAAATTGTTTAAAAAATTGAATAATGAAGTAACGACAAGAATGGAGTTGAGCCTTTTCAACTCGTAGTCAACACTCCCGATTCGGGAATCTCTTCACTTCGAATAGTTTTGTCACTTTTGTGTGTGTGGCCAAAAACCGACTCAACTCAATCGCACGTGGGCAATCATTAAGCCGCGGCAGATGTGTGTGACGTAACAAGGCAAGGATTGCGTCACAAGCAAAAATTAGTGCAAATCGTCAGTACGGGAAAGTTTAATTACGCGTGTTCAAGAACAAAAGTGTCAGAAAGTGATTTTTGCTGCGAAATTTCAACAATTAGCGCTTGACGCTTAAAATTAAGAAAAGTTGACGGGGCACCAGCCTTCCGTCAAACTTTCAAAAATTAACGGCGCTACGAGTAGCGTCAACAAAAAGTTTACGGCGCTAATTGACGGCGTCAAATTAACGGCGCTAAAGCACATCACTGGTCTTACTACAACCCAGCATTTCTCACGGTTTACCGACCGAAAAAACTGAATATGTAAATTTTGAAACTCACAGTAGAACGTCTGCTGGCGACCACCTCTATGAGAAGACCACCGCGTAAGCAATAACTACTTTACCAATGCCATCACTGCATTGCATCTTCGCTGATACTGTGTTGGTACGCGCTGCCTGAGTGTCTGCTGGTTCGATCAAATCAAAAGCAGTAAATGCACACGCGACATTCACGAACAATGCGAAACATGCGCATGAGCGCGCACAAACAATTTTGTTGTGCTAAATTCCAATTGTTTGTACCACAGTAGCCTAAACTGACGTCAGGCAATTTTTCCTGTAGTTAAAAATTATGGGCTAAAATCGGGTATAAAATGGCACATTAAATGAAAACAGGTAGTTATTTTCTGCCATCATTGTTTACTAGCATAAGCTGTCGAAAAAGGCAATGTCAATTTGCGTAACACTTCCCCTTTAAAGAGAAAATTTTTTTCCTTGTCTAGGTCTATAGGCCTACTACCACTTACCTAAGCCACCGATACAAATTAGAAAAATAATAAGCTTTTAAAATTTGTGCAGTCATGCTAAAAATGAGCCGATACCCAGCTTAAGAGAAAACCTATAATCAATCATTTCGTTTTACAGACTGTGATTGGTTTTCAAAAAGGCAGCGGCTATTTGTACGGGGCCGCACAATTAACGTCTGGAGTTATTTGTGCGTGAGAATCGATCATTGCATGTAAAGTACGGTAACTTACCTTCTCATTTCAGTCTAATACCTTCACGAATTCAATAGTTGACCACATGTCACGACGAGAATTGAACCGAAGCCGAACGAACCGAAGCCGCGACGAGAACCGAACCCAAAACTAGTGCAGCGCTTTCCTACTAGCGCTGCGATCTAACCCACCGCGCCATGAAAAACTGTGGCATTCTAGCACAAAATGGCAGTTATGAACGACCCTCGTCACGGTCTATCGGTTATACAGCTTTCACGTTGCAAATAACTTCAGACGCTACTCGTACGGTCACGCTAAACCCACGCTCGTCACGGTCTATTGATAATACGACTCTAACGTACAAATATCTCAGACGCTATTTGAACGAGTCCGTACAAATAGCCACTGCCTTCCAAAAAAGTGGAAACAATTCCAGTTGATTTTTTTGACTCGTCCAAGTTGGGAAAATATAAAAATTAAATTGTAAACGCTTTAAAAGTGAGTATGCGATGAATTTGTGGGATTTCTTTCTTTCAGTATACAGCAAGATCAAGTGGCCTCCTTTGCAGTTGTACGAATTTTACAATCGAAACGTAAGCTTTAAAAAAACAACTGCTGCAGAAATTACAGAAAAAGATGATTTTCTTCGTAAAGTGTGGGCTCATTCAAAACATGAGTATAAAAAGATTTTTTAACATTTAGCGCAGTGTTTATCAATCGTTGTTCGACCAAACCCCTAGTGTTCGACGGAGCTGTCTCTGGGGTTTGGTGGAAGTCCTTCAAAATCCTAACACTTTCAGAGGCGTACCCAGGAGGCCGCTGGCCACTTGATTTTGGGGGGAGAAATTGGACGTCGGCCACGTGATGACATTTTTTTTATCTCCACCTGATTTTGGGGGGGGAAATTGGAGGTCGAAATACGTGATGACCTTTTTTTTGGTCTTCACTTGATTTTGGGATGACCTTTCTTTGGTTTTCATTTGATTTTGGGAAGGAAATTGGACGTCGGGTTCGACTGAGACAGCCACGAAGTTGTGAGGGTTCGGCCGCTTGGCACGGGTTAAGAAACACTGACTTAGCGAGTGTTATCGGTTTAGCTAAAATTTAAATATACAGATTTGTTAGCAATTCAAATGGTAAGAACCATTATGATAATATTTTAACCATAAAATGCTTCGAACTAACTAAAAGTCACTTCGACTGTAAGCGCTTTCTTTTTGATGTAGGCTACTTCTCCCTCTTGTTGAATTAGCAAAACATCGTAGCCTACTTCAAAATACAGTCCCATACGCAGCACGCACGAATTCTTACTGTTGCAGAGCACAATAACATTTAAGCAATACTGCTAAAAAGTACAGTAATACTAAGAGATTGAAAAAACCTTACATTGTTGCGGTTATAGCATCGTCTTCATCTCGAAATGCTGATCGTCGTCTTTCCACGCTAGCTTCGGCATCTGCTTCGTTACTAGTGACAGTGATATTCATGGCGGCGTTTATTCGTCTTTATATAAAAGTTGTTTGGTTTTAGTCTTGCAAAGTACGTCATGTCATATAACTCTATGCTCAGAACCGGATTGAACATGTGGCGCTTTGTATGGGTGTCATGCTTTTTAAGGCCTCGCATTTTTAGCCCCCTTGGCGTTTTGTACCTTGTTACACTGGCCGTGTGTTGATACCTAACGAAGAAATCGTAAAAACTTTTTCGCGAATACAGCTATGGTCACTGATCACAGCTGAAATGTCTTCAGCGGTAAGCAGGAGCTGTTTTTTTGTATAACAGTTATAAGTTTAAAAAATTGCCCTGAATAAATATTTTTCCCGTCATTTGGAGTTGCCTGTTACCCTTTTTAAAAAATGAATACAAATTACTTTTTCGTGCTTACAAAGCAAAACTGAAATATCAAAATAAGCATTGACTTTAAGGTATCAAAGTTACTTCATTTATTTCAGTTTTGGTAAATCTTAAAATGAAAAAAAAACTTTAACTTTTAGCCTAAAGTTTATTTTCCCAAACAAAAAACGGCAACATGGTTTGTGTGGATGCAAAACATGTTAATTGACGGTGAATTACGTTTAAACATGCGCAAGCTAAACGGATTGATCGTGAAACAGAATACTACTATGCCTTCTGACTTGTTCTTCATAAATTGGAGTTATGACAGCATTTGCGTTCTAAATATTCCTTTTGGAAATTGTGGTTCCGCAAAACAACTGTTTAAAAAAAAATTGATACCAGCATACAACAAAAAGCAACGCGTGTAATCAAAATTAAATCGACGTATGAACCTGAAGCATAGATGGGCAAGTTAATGCAAAACGTTTGCTTCGTTAACCACTACTTCTAAACACAGTTGTGTACCTCCGTTAACGTTAATTCGTTAAATTCAGCTCCAATTAACGGAAGTTAATTAAATTCGTTAAATCGTTAATTTTGATTTAAAACGGCATTTCTTTTTTAAAAAAAGCTTATAATTTTGATATCAATGTTTGCGTAAGCATTTAAGCAATTTTTCTGCTCACGAGCAATATGTTTTGTTGTTTTTATCTCGCTTTTTCACCTCATTGGTCGATGTGCTAGTTTATCGATTTCAAACTTAAAGAACAAGAGAAATAAGCGTTTACAAAAATTTAACGAAAGTTATCAAACACTAACGGAAGTTAATTTAGTCCGTAAATTTCAAGAAGAAATTTAACGAATTAAGTCGTTAATGAAAAAGTTAGCTTCGTTATTAACGAAATTGTGCCCACCTCTGACCTGAAGCCATGATTATCAAAATGAAATTTATGCCAACGTTGATGTTTTTATCCAAAATGTATAGTTTGCAGCGTAGCTTATCAGCAAAACTCAATAGCATTATTTTAAAGTATTTTCTTGGACCTGATAATAATTCTATAGCCATTATTGAAATAACTAAAAATAGAAATGAGGGCGGGTATGGCCTCGCACTAAACTACCAGTATGATTTAATTTCAAGAGTTTTGATGCAAAATGACCTTGTAAGCCAGTTACAATTTTGTAAATAAATTTCTTACCTTTGGTCACCCATTTTAAAATGAGTCTAGAATGCACCAATAACAACACGGTAACAGCCACGAAACAGTTCACACACCGGCATGTCAAACTGCATTCATTTATAAGCTGTTTTTAAAACATCTGCGGTTTAACGAAAGACTGTTTTTGCATTCAGCATCTCAGTTAAGCTATGTTTAAGCAAATAGGCTTTTAAACATAGTTCTACAGCATACTGCTGGTTAGTCAGTAAAATAACTCGTTACCTTTGTCGAGCTGCTTGAAAGCAGGCCGTTCGAAAGCGTCTCCAACATCCAGGATAAAGATATTCGTAATTGTCCCGACATCGCCTTCCTCGAATTTCGCAGTTCTCTTCAGCTAGATTTTCTCTCTTACCGTCGCGCTCACATCGTCGAAGTCCTTTTTCTGTCAAAAAATTTTCGTCGTTTATCCCATTCTCATTACGTGGTAATAATGTATAAAGATTCCCAGCTTATCAATTTAGACCTGTTGCGCATACCCAATGCCATACAATTTGCAATCTTCCCTCTCACATACAGTATGACTAAAACAACGTAACAACAGAATTTCAACTAAAAAGCAATGTCCTTCCTGACCTACCGGACGGGAAGTCATGACGACTTCCTCTTGTTGGGTCAGAGGCTATAACAGCACTCCATCACCAACAGTGCAAAAGCACTCCAGTAAATCGTACCGTAGAGCGAGACAGCGCTGTTTCAGGCTATTAGTTTGTGAGGCTAATAGCCAGAAACAGCGCTGTCTCGCTCTGCGGTAACAGAATTTCAATCACACATTTCGTAAATTTGCGAAAGCAAAATTACGGCATGACGTTTTGGCACTTTATCTTGGCAACTTTTATGAACAAGAAGCGTTAGTAGTTTAGAATATCACGTAGGGTTTTCCGATGTATAAAATATCTAATCACAAAATCATCAGCCAATGATAAAGACGTGAAAGCGATAAAAGAGAATTCTTCAACTCCTCCAGCACTGTTCCCTAGCGTGAATTTAGCACATGCACACGTACCTAATTCCGAATCGCTTGTTTCAACATTTCTTTTCTTTCTCTTTGTTGGTGATTCGTAGTTGCACACACTCTGTCCAGCTGTGAGTGGCACACCATGAGTTCTTAAACCAGCACCCTAATAAAAACCAAGTTGTCATTGTAAAAAGCCTTAACCCAACACATTAAAAAAAATTTTTTAAATCAACTGCGAGCGTTTACGCAAAACTGAATTAAACCAGCAACTGCAAAAATGTTAGGTGAATGTTTTTTATTTGTCCCTCTTCCACATATAGTTATTGAATGCCCATCACAAACAAAGGATACAATCTTAAAAGATATCTAACTGGCAAATTACTTTTTCTGTTTATGCTGAGACTTATCAGTTATTTTTATTACGGTACTTTCAAATATAAAAAAGCAAGTCTAAGCCATTAAAACTTAACCTTGATAAATACCGAAAAGTCTTATGCGTGCTTTTTCTACTAACTAGTAATTCCAAAAAATAAGTTATCTACAGTAGTACAAGGCTTTTTTGGGTGTACCTTGCTTTGAGATTAACACATTACGAAAAACCTAACCAGTATTATTTTACTTCAAACACATCGTTCGCATTTCTTCCTCCGCTTCTAACACATCCTTGGTCATATTCATCCATTTTCTCAAACATTGAATCGCGAGTTAATCGATCTTGCTGATGAAGGTAATACGCTGCCTTATCAACTCCATGCATGCCAACTATTGCAAAAGGTGCTCCTGCGAGGAATACGCTAATGTTGTGGGTCAAACTTTAATGAAAAGTTTATTGCGTAAGAATCTTTGTCGCAAAAATTTTTGGACAAATATGAAAACAAAACTTACTAAAACGTTGCTGAAAACGAGATACAAATCTCACGACGTACTCAGGGTTAATTAAAAAATATTGTGTTGTAAAATTAAGTACTGGCAGAAATTTTTGTATTAGTCCAGGGGTGGCCAACCCGCGGCTTGTTTCATGCGGCTCTTTTTCACATGCTGTGTTTCTTCTATCATCATTTCATTGCAGAAAAGATTAATTCTATCACCATTTCGATTTCATCAAGAAAGGATTATTTTAACATTAACAAAATCTGTTTCACTTTATTATTTTACAACATTTCATCCAATCCGTAGACTGTTGTAATTTTTTTTCTTTTCTGTTAACCCCAATTCTTGAGTATGTTCCGTAAATTGTTAAATGTGATGATTATCACGCATGCTTTTGACAGGAGCCGTTTCGAGTAAAAGACATTTTGTTACTTCACGGCTTTCTGCTCGCAGTAATCTTCGAAAATATATTTATTTCCGCTTTTGCTGTTATGGTGTTGTTATGCATTGCGACGTCCGCCTCTAGAGATACAGACTCGGGTCTGATTCCGAGTCGAGTCAAACCAATGACTTTAAAATTGGTATTCACAGCTTTCCTGCTTGATGCTCTGCATTAAAGGGACAGTATGGAGAACAAGCCGACAAGTTTAGTTGTTATGCCATTGGGAAAAGCAATTAGTGGGATTCCCCCATCTTGGTGTGGTAGACAGGTGGCCGGCAACTCCTGAGCGAGCTTGTTATAGCTTATTGATCGCTTTCTTGTGATAGGAGGATAAACGTGCAACTAAACACAAATAGATGGCCCCCGACACTCCTTAACGCCTCGTCGTAATTCTCGAACAAAGTGATTATTACGTGATAATGCAACTTATGCGTTGGCAAACGCACCATGATTACAAAACAAGGCTGCGGATACAACAACAAGTTTTATTTGTCGATCCGTAGACTGTTGTCATTTTTTTTTTTCTTTTCTGTTAACCCCAATTCTTCTCGTCTTCGACGAAATTAAACCTTCATGCGCCTTTGGCGCTTATTGAATTTTATGAACGCTCGTCTTGTGGAAGGTTGGATCGGTTCCCTAATGAGATCCCTGACGTCTCCGAAATGGACGCACATCTCCCCTTCTACCTGATTTGAGCACTCTCATAAGTCGTGCCCTCTGTGACGTATCACTGTTATGGTGTTGCCTCTCCTCTCCCATGGCACGCTGAAGGTTACCCGAGTTGCAGCCTGGTTTGTTTCCATTATGCGTCTGTATTGTCGCAATCGCCCTTGTCGGTGAATACATAACCAATGTGTGTTGTTAAAGAAATTTTTTCTTGCGCCGTTCGTCATGACTTCTTCATTAATGCTCAAAGTCTTCCTCACTCCGCTGCGAAAAATGTGTTTTTGTTTTGGGCATGATCCGTTTCGATAAATCTGTAGTTGATTTGTTGCGCTTGTTAATTGTAGCGCTATGCCGAAACAGCGGTCTGCATCTTCTCGTCGTCGTTCTAATACTTGTCTGCAACGTTGGCGTGCTACCTGCCCTCAAGACTTTTATTTGCTGTATATATTGCATTTGCTTTGGGCTTTTGTCATAGCATACCTGATGAGTCTTGATTAGACGCAATCAAGTATGATGCATCACCCATTATCGTGTGCAACTTAGGTTAGTTTTTTGCATACACGGGTGGGTTAGGTAGCTTTGACTATTTTCGGCTTCGCCGAATGGCCGTTTTGTCTTCGTCGTTAATTTTTTTCTGCTTGGACATTAATTTTTCTTCTTCGCCGAATGACCTTAAATTAAGAAGCAATTTTTTATTGAGGATCTGTAAGAATAGAAGACTGCTTATGTTATCACGATACGCTCTATGTGCTTACAATTGGTAAACGTCCTGTCTCTTTTTTACCCATGTTTTAAGTTTCATTTAAGCTTTGAGTATGTCAAGAACAAGGTTAGCTTTGAGATATAATATCCTATAGAGGTGAAAAGCAGGAGATTTAGGAATTATTCTGAGTTTATTTTTAGGTGGGGAGGCTATGCTGCACTGATGAGACCTAATAAGGTCGAAACGCGTCTGCAGCTGCCAAACGGGTTAGATAATGTGCATGTATTCATTAGACAGTTTTGCATACACGGGCGGGTTAAGTGAGTTTGAGTATATTACCGGTAGGAGATTCAGAGATTATTCTGTGAGTCTGAGTATGTAGGTGAGTTCGAGTATATTGGGAGATCGGGTGAGTTAGGTGAGTTTGAGTGCATACGGGTGGGTTGGGTGAATTTGAGTATATTCGGCTTCGCCGAATGGCCGTTTCGTCTTCGACGAAATTAAACCTTCATGCGCTTTTGGCGCTTAATGAATTTTATTTCCGCTTTTGCTGTTATGGTATTGTTATGCATTGCGACCAATGCTGCCATAGCAAATTTTCAAAAATCACAAGATTTTTGAAAAAAATCACAAGATTTGGACTCAAAATCACAAGTTTACAAAATCAAACTTTTGATGACTTTTTATGCCAAATTGAAGTCAGTTATCACATCTGAATCAACAATCATGACTTTTGAACTACATAGACTTTCGTAAAAGAAACTATAATGTGTTTGTTTCTAATTGTGAAAATCACAATAGTAATAATTAATAATAATCACAATAGAATAAAGAAACAATAGTGAAAATCAACACAAACTTGTAGAAAGCACAGCTCAAAATTCAGATTAAACACAACTTTAATGGCATAGCAAAAAGTAATGCCACTTGGATAAAATTACTGTACCGCATACACAACTCCAACAAAAAAACATTTTCAAAATAGTGGTGGTGTTAGCTGTAGGTAAAACTGCAATTAGGCCTATGCTCCAGTCCAAACAACAGTGACTTTTCACCAAAACTCCAACTCAAAATTCAGATTGAACACTAACTTCACTTACACACTAAGCCCACAGCCACTACCGTAGCCCAGAGCCAGAATTTTGCAATGGGGGAGGGGGTTAAAATGACACCATTTTTGACCATACGTTGTATACAGGAGCGGATCCCGAAAGTTTTGGTAGGGTACATGTAATTTTGAATTAGGTAGAATGTTAACTAAATGCAAAGACGTTTAAACTCGGAAACGGGCGTAAATAAGCCTTTTGAAAATGTTTTATGTCAAGGGCGTATTCAGAATTTTTTTCAGGGAGGGGGCATCAATTTTTGTCACTTTTTTAAACGTATTTTTCCAGCAGAGTTAATTTTAACAAATTTAAGTGCCAAAAACGACTCTAGGGGGGCCCGGGAAAGGGAAATGCTCCCCAGGAAAAAATTTTAAAAATTAGCATACTGCAATGGACATTTTAGTGCTTTCTGAACAATTTTGAAGGAGAATTTGTCATATTTTTGGCCCCTAACTTTGAGCGTTTCACCAATGATGCATTTTGTTCGCACAGCTTCGATTATGTATGACGTCATTTGATACTCAATGGGGGGTTGTAACCCCCAAAACCCCTCCCATGACTCTGGGCTACGCCAATGCCCACAGCTACTGGCTAACAACACTAACAGTTTTCTTCACTATCCAGTTCACTTTACAGACAAAAAACCTTCCAGTACTCTAACAGGTTACCCTGTGCCAGTATCCGCACCACACATTCTTAAGACGATCTACTGTAGATACTAAGCTGGACTATAATTAGCAGATCTACCAGCGCTGAGCGCCAGTCATTCATTGTTTGTTTCCTCTAAGGTGCAAAATTTGAGAAAAATGAGAAATTTCGGGCAAAATTTTGCTGTATTTTTCTAAGCTTGCCGACTGGACAATGGAATGGTGATTTTTTGTTGGAATTAGAATTAAGGTGTTCAATACTTTGATGTGAAAAAAAAGTCTCATACAATTTGAGGCCAAAATTGACTCAACTTTCTTTGACCCCCCTAAATTTTTGGGCAAATTTTTTGCTAAAATTTATGTTTGGGCAAATTCGCACTTGCTAAAAACTTATCTAGGGAACAGTGCAGGCATCTATGACCATGCTAATGGTGGGCTATGTAGTAATTTCATCGGCTAAGTTAATCGGTATATTTGCACGGACGAAAATCATGAGTCATGACACCCGACATCAACCTAACAAGTGACACTGCAACAAGTGCACAAGCCTCATGTGTGTTACCGAACACTATTTTGCTTTTATGGTTCCGCAATCCGCATTCCGAATTCGATGTGCTGAAACTGCCGAGTGCCGATGGCCCGAGATCCGTGATGAAAAGATGTTGCCATGTTAAACAGAAAACTATTTTCATGCGGAGTTGGAAAACTTTTTATGCATTAAAACATCCGATTTAAGCATTTTTTCTTGAAATACCGACCAAACATTGTTTCAATGAAAAATCACAAGATTTTTCCCAAAATTCACAAGATCACAAGATTAAAATCAAAATCACAACATCTTGTGGAAAATCACAAGGCGTGGCACGATTGATTGCGACAAATAAAACTTGTTGTTGTATCCGCAGCCTTGTTTTGTAATCATGGTGCGTTTGCCAACGCATAAGTTGCATTATCACGTAACAATCACTTTGTTCGAGAATTACGACGAGGCGTTAAGGAGTGTCGGGGGCCATCTATTTGTGTTTAGTTGCACGTTTATCCTCCTATCACAAGAAAGCGATCAAAAAGCTATAACAAGCTCGCTCAGGAGTTGCCGGCCACCTGTCTACCACACCAAGATGGGGGAATCCCACTAATTGCTTTTCCCAATGGCATAACAACTAAACTTGTCGGCTTGTTCTCCATACTGTCCCTTTAATGCAGAGCATCAAGCAGGAAAGCTGTGAATACCAATTTTAAAGTCATTGGTTTGACTCGACTCGGAATCAGACCCGAGTCTGTATCTCTAGAGGCGGACGCTCTTACCACTCGACCGTTTGAGCTGTTATCTCCGCAGCTTTGAGTCTGGGCAACACTAAGGTCCGTATAACTTACGGACTTTGGGCAACACAGCCTCGAATTTAAAGAAATATCGCAGCGGTAGCGACACTTTGTCCACTTTGACCTTGACCGCCCAGGCAACGAACCCCTGACCGTCCGCACCGATAGCGATGTCGTTACAAACTGAGCTAACCGGCCGGTATAGGCCTACTATGAATCTAGCTAAGCAAAGCATGTGTATCAATTAAATTAGCGTTTCTCAACCCTTTTCTTCTGCGACCCAAAATCGATTAAAAATCCGATCTGCAAGAACAGCTGCGACCCAAGAAACCTGAGCGTAGTACATATAAATAGAAAACACCAAAAACAACTTTTATTCCACAACATTCAATGCCATTTCGCTTCAACAAGTTCTTGAAATTGTGGCTCAACATCACTCAGTGCCAAACGCATTGGATGCTCTGCATCCAGACGATTTCTGTATTTGTCTTTCATATATGCCAGAGCAGAAAATCCATTCTCACACAAATAGGAACTTGGAAAAGGGATTATAATTTTCAAGGCTTCTTCGTACAAGATTGGATAATCGTGCTTCAAATGACACCAAAATTTGAGTAATGAATGTTCCCTAAAAGATAACTGCAGTGACGAATCGTTTTTGAGATCAATCAACTGTTCCTGAAAACCAGGAAGAAATCCTGTATCAAAATCGGCCACATTTGCGGTGAATGGATTTTTTATCCACGTATAGTTGTTGCTGTTTTCTGGAATGTATTTTTCAAAGTTTTTTCTCAGAGTGTGAAGGTGTTCCAAAATAACAAACGAAACTGAAGCTATTAAATCGGGCTCTGGATTAAGGTCCTCAATTGACTTGTTTAAAACAGGAAAGCAAACCTTTTTTTTTTCGCTTTGACATACCACAGTTCTAACTTTTCTTTAAAAGCACGTACTTTGTCTGCAAAATCAATTATTGTGCGACACTGTCCCTGCATGGATTCATTCAACGTATTCAGCGCTGTCATCATATCACACAAGTAAGAGAGAAGCAAAAGCCATTCTTTATTTTGAAATTTTTGGCCAAGCGAAAAATGTTTTTCCCGTAAAAAAGTTTCTAGTTCTCCCTTCAATTCTACAACACGCGATAAAACTTTGCCGCGTGACAACCACCTGGTTTCAGAATGAAATAATAGCTCTCGGTGCGCAGCTCCAAACGATAAACACAACTCTTGAAACAGGCGAGAATTTAAAGCACGAGCTTTAACAAAATTTACGATTTCAATAACGTCTTTCATAACTCGATGAAGAGTTTCACTTAATTCACGAGACGCCAAATTTTCTCTGTGCAGCATGCAGTGAATAACTTGAACACTAGGATTGACTTTTTTAACGTGGGCAACAAAACCTTTCCGGCGTCCTATCATGCTGGGGGCGCCATCTGTGCAAACACTAAGGCACTTGGCCCAATCAATCAAGTTTTCTGCAAAAAACTTGTCAACCAAATTGAAAATATCTTCACCAGTTGTAGTGGTAGAAAGTGGTTGGCAAAACAGGAAATGTTCTTCAATATCATTGTTGCTAGCAAATCGAACATATGCAAGGAGTTGTGAAAACCGAGCAACATCTGTACATTCATCCAACTGCAATCTAAAAAATTTTGACTCTTTCAGCTTCGTGACGATTTGGTCTTTTACATTGTTTGACAATTCAACGATTCTTCGCTGAACAGTATCGTTGGACAATGGAATTGTTGTTAGTTTCTTTGAGGTTTCGTCACCACACACTGCCTTTACCATTGCCAAAGCTGCTGGCTTAATCAATGTTTCACCAATGGAGTAAGCTACCTTCGACTTTCCAATTAAATACGAAACAGTGTAAGATGCAGCAATGGCTTTCTTTTGACTGAGAATCGATTCATTTTCACTTGTGTTGTCGAGCCTTTGCTTTTTTAGCGCACTTTCCTTTCGTTGAAAAAAATCTACACTTTTTTCTTTAAGGTTAGGATGGCATGAATGAAGGTGCCTCTTAAGCTTGTTTTCTTTCAACGATTCATTTGACAAAACTTGAAAACACAGGACACACTGCGGCTTTTCGATGCCCCCCTCACCACGAATACAGGTGAAGCCATGCTTAAGAAACGCGGACTTGTAACTACGTTTTGACATACCGATATCTAAAAGTAGAAATAAAATTTGCTAAAAACACTGCAGAGCCTTAACGCCTTTCGATTACTTATCTTCAATATAAAACATAGCCTACTACACTACTACAGCCTGCAATTCTGCAACAGGACAGCTCGCAACTACTGTCTTTTTGTCCTCACTGCGTCTGCAGCAGCAGCACTGCATTCTCTGCAAAGTTTTGATTAAAACTATATCTATGACATCACAGAGCATTGGCAATATTGGATGTGCGTACTACTGCGTAGTAATGCAGAAAGATTTAAAACTCACTGTATGATGTAACTAACACTCAGTCACTATCGATTTAAAAAGGAACGATGAGATATTGCTTGGAGATGTTGTTTAGGCTAATAAATTTACTGTATCAACAGAAGCCTTTCGCGACCCACTCAAAAAGCCCTGGCGACCCATGTTTGAGTCGCAACCCATGGTTTGAGAAACGCTGAATTAAATTATTAGAGGTATGGTGATGCTACTGCGATCATTATCCCTTGCGTGTATGATATGGCTCTTTGCTGAAACACAGCAAGAAATGCGGATCTTGGTATCTGACTGGTTGACGGCAATTACCTATCCTACAGTACTTCAATTGCATTCTCTACTTTCCCAACCATGCTGATCGTTAAGCTGAGTAATGGGTGGGGTAGGAATACATTTCAAAAAACTGAGAAGTGAGATTCGCAACTAATCCTGAAGAACACAACGGACGCTTTTAAAACATCTGATTGAGCAGCGATTTACTTGTGGTAATTTCAGTCGCTAAGGCCGCTTTCACACGAACGACACGAGTCGTACGACTTCAATTTTTGTCACGTTATTTTGAGTGCGACAGCCTTTCACACGAGCGACAGCAATCGTACGACGTTATTTCACAATGGAAGTGGAAGAAGCGGCTGCTGTGTTAGTGCTGGTCGATTTACAAAAGAATGTTACGTCATTCGGTGATTATTATGTCAGCTTGTCGCACTTGCGAGTGCGACTTCGTGTGAAAAGCGCGATTCGTTTGTGTGCTATGGTACTGTCGTACGACTAAAGTGTCGTCCAGAAAGTCGCATGTCCATGACACCCTAATTTCTGTCGGTGCGACAGGTCAACGACTCAGCCTGCGATTGCGACTCCGTGTGAAAGGCTCCATTTGATCTAATGGAAACATACTGTCGTACGACAGATGTCGTACGGCAACTGTCGTCCGTGTGAAAGGGGCCTAAAACAAGCATCAAGTTAGGAGCATTAAGATGGGTTTTCGAACTCAACTTCAATAAAAATATAATAGCCAGTATATTTGCAATCATACTCACAAACGTTTCGGTAAAAACTTATACGATCATCAGTGTGAAACTACATAGGCACTAGGCTAGAATAACCAGCACAAGAAAGAAATTATTTTAAATACGGCATAACTAGTACGTCATAAACAAAGTAGTTGGGATTTACGTACAATATAACTAAAGGGGCAAATTCAACAATTACGTGCAACTGGAGGGACTAGATTAATAGTAGGATTATTAAGTACAAATACTGTAGAATTAATTAAATCATAGTTAAAAAAGAGACGTTGAATATAAATGGAAATTAAACACGTTACTGATTGCGATTTAGGCCAACACGAATATTGCGCGAAATTGTTTAATTTGCCCCTTTAGTTATATTTTACGTTTTACCTCCAATATAACTAAAGTTTGATATTTTTAAAGTTTGAAATTGTTTATTTTGCCCCTTCAGTTATATTTTACATTTTACCTCCAATATAACTCCAAATATCATTAAAGTCCAATATAACAATATAACTGAAGTAATTAAAATATAACTCCAACTACTTTGTTTATGACGTACTAGTTATGCCGTATTTAAAATAATTTCTTTCTTGTGCTGGTTATTCTAGCCAAGTGCCTATGTAGTTTCACACTGATGATGGTATAAGTTTTTACCGAAACGTTTGTGAGTATGACTGCAAATATACTGGCTATTATCTTTTTATTGAAGCATCAAGTTGATTTTGTAAAAAGTTACGCAAAGAAGTTAATATTTCAATCTTTTTTCCTTTTTTTGTTTCGTTAAAATTAAAAAAACTGTAGAAACCAAACCTTCTTGACTGCATGGCAGCGAAATCTAAAAATATAGTAACAAATAGGAAACTCAAGTTTTTTCAGTCTGGAATGAGTCTAGCTGGATTGGCTGAGTGCAGCAAGGCTGACGAGAATTTTGTTATAGTCGAAGCATTAATTTGTCCCTTGTAAGTACAGTAAGCTAGCTATACTATATGTTCTAATCCATTCCTATGCGTCATCCTCATACAAATTGTTCGATTAGTTCACAATTAACAATGTGCTCATCCAATTAGTATTTTTAATTCTTGTGTGTTTGTAGACTTGTGGAAGGCATACGACAAGGTTCCAAAAAAGAACTGTGGCATAGTCTAAAGAGATCAAGTTTGCCAGAAGAGTTGATAAAAGTGATTCAAAACATGTGTGATGAACGCTTAACAGCTGTTAGAGGAGTTCTGTTGACACAACAGACGAGTTTGGCGTTAAGGTTAGATTGTACCAGGGATCAGCCCCAAGCCTATTTTTATCTGCTATTTTGATGGACGAGCCGACAGATGGCATTCGCAAGGCGTTCCCCTTAGAATATGATGCAAGCATATTGCGCACTTAAAGCAAGGAAAAAGTAGAAAATATTTTGGAAAAGTGCAGACATGCTTTAGAGATGAGAGCAATGAAAGTTAGCAGCAGCAAAACCCAGTGTATGGTTGTGAATGAGAAGATTGATGGTCAAGTAAATTTACGTGGAGTCGAGATTGAGAAAGCAGAAGAGTTTAACTATGTAGGATCAACTGATCACAGCAATGGAGTCGTGAAGTTAAAAGACGAGTACAAGCAGTATGAAATGGATGGAGGATAGCAACTGGGGTGATTTGCGACAAAAAGATATCAGCCATATTGAAAAGAAAAATGTACAAGGTATAGATAAGACCAGCTGTGATGTATCGATTGGAGACTGTGGCGTTCACAAAAAAACAGGAAGCAGAATTGAAGTCGCTGAAATGAAGATGAGGTTTTTCCTGGAAGTAACAAGATTAGACAAAATCAAGAATGAGATAATTTGACGCACAGCGCATGTGAGACGATTACGAGATAAAGTGAGAGAATCAACACTGAGGTGATTTGGTCACGTACAAAGGAGACCTGAAGAATGTGTAGGGAAAAAATGTTACGGATGCAGTAACCAGAATTCGTATATACATCGTATGATATGTACACCTACGCAAGGTCGAGTGGGATCACGTGATGAGCGGAGACGACACTTCTACTTTTCAGCAGATTGTACCAAAGAAACTCAAAATTCCCAAATTTAACCGACCGGATCCAAACTTACTTGATGAAAAAATACAAACTTATCGTGAATTAGTTTCAGCAAAATTACGAAATCTAGAACCGGAAACTAAAAGAATTTATCGGTGGAAAAACAATCTTAAATTTTCGACACGTATAGCGTTGAATGAATTACGTAACCTGGTTGCGAACAATCGTGTTGTTATTTGCCGTTCCGACAAAGACGGCAAAGTAATTGTTGCTGACTTTACTGATTACAATCGAATAATGCGTGGAGAACTCCAACAATTTTTTTTTTTTTCTTATTTCAAGCCACTTTATTGCAACAATTTACTCCATTGGTGCACCTTACCTGTGATAATGTTGATAAGTATTTCGAAACAGTTCGCACCAAAACCCATCAGTTAATTATAACTTTACACAAGCTTGGAGTGATTGATGATGTTTTTCTCAAGCACATTATTGGTGTCAAAAAGTATGATAGTCAATATCGTAAAATCCCTGGTGTTATTGCCAAGCACTTTACTTGCAACCAGCCCGCGTATGCCTATCCACTTTTTAAGACCCATAAATTGGATCCTAATGTCGTGCAAACTACACCTATTTTAGACATACCTATTCGTTTTGTTACAATCGGCTGGCACTATCACCACATTTCGCATTACTGCATTTATCGAACATCTGCTCAGTCCTATCAGTGTCAATTTCTGTAAGTATAAGTTCAAAGAATATTGCCGCGATAGCAAGGACTACCTGGAAAGCCTTGCCACTTGGAAACAACACACTTCTTTTAATCCCAACGTGGAAAATTTGTACATAACGGCAGGAGATGTTAAAAGTCTCTATCCAAACATCTCAAGACCTTTAGCTTTGACAGCCGTACGGTTTGCCTTGTCCAGGTTTACGACAGTCTCTGCTGAAGGTATTGACAACTTGATAGAACTGCTTTCTCTTTGCATGGAAAGCGTTATAGTGCGACTTGGTGAATCGTTTTATTCACAGTCCAGTGGCATGGTCACAGGAGACAACCACTCGGTTTCCATCGCAAATTTGACTCTCCACTATGCGTTGTTGCCTGCCGCTGATGTCATTAATACTGCTCTTATCTTTCGCTGCTTTATCGATGACATCATTTGGATTTCCCATGGGACAGAAAATACTAAGGCTGTCCAAGATGCAGTAGACCAGGCTCTTAAAAGCAATAACCTTGAATTGAGTTTTCGAAGTAACTGTACAGGACCTACAGAACAGGGTAAAAGTCTCGAGTTCCTGGATGTTGACCATGTAATTGACATGTCATTTCCAGCAGGATTTTACACCAAGGACTTTCTTAAACCCAAAGCTACTGACAGGACTTTTTTGCACGGCAAATCCCATCACCCGCCGGCCGTTTTTAAGTCGATAGTTTTTGGTGAAGCCGTACGATTGAGACGGCTGAATGAGTGTCAGATCCAATACACAAAACGTCTGGGTCGACTCCAAGCAAAATGTTTAAAATCGCGCTTTAATATGGGAATGGTGGATGACATGATTCAAAAGGCCTTGACCTGGACTGAACGCTTTGGACCTAATTCCAGTAATCATAACAATAAAAAACGGATAGTTTGGGCTACCGCATTTAAAAATATTTTCTTTTTCGGAAAAGGAAAAAGCATTGGTTCCTCGCGCCACCATCGTCTATAAAAGACCGTCTTCACTGAACTCAACGATTACTAACTACAAAAAAATTGCTATAACTTCAGGAAGAGAAAATGTCACCACTACCCCGACTTCGGGTGAATCTAAACCCTGTGGGAACTGTGCTTTATGCGGGAATTTTGGTGTTCACAGGAAAAATATGGTCAAAAACACTAATACTGTCACCAATCCCCATGGGAAAATTTTCACGCTAAAACAGAATCTCAATTGTAAAAACTATGGTATTCACGCCGCAAGGTGTCTCTTGTGTGGTCAATTCTACGTTGGCCAGACGATCAATAGGTTTTCCAAGCGATGGGCTGGGCATCGTGCCTCTTGGATAGCTTGCGGCAACTCGGAGAGCAAATTTGCCCCCACAGTGGATGGCAGCTCGGCTCTTTATGCCCACTTGATCAAATATCACAATGCACTCCGTAAAGCTACCACACTTCCGGACTTATTTGAAGTAATTTTCTTACAACAACCCAAAAACAAACAAAACCTAGACCTTTATGAAAGCCAATGGATTTATACATTGGACGCTCAAATTAATATAGCTAAAGGAATTCTACCTAAATATAAATAAGGTTTCTTGGTTTGTGTAGTCACCACTCCGCTTTTCCACCTTGTGCTGCGCTGGATTGATTTCAGCCTTAGATGCATTGTGGTTCTTAACGGTTTTATTCAAAGTTTAGTTTGTGCTTGCCCATTACGTGTTTAGTTTATTTTAGCTACAGTTCTCGAGCCTTAGATTGATTAAGCGTTTGTTTTATTGAGCAGATTAACTGAGGATGACCCACATGGGTAGAAATCGATTGTAGAAAAAAGTTTTAAATTATTGACTGATTTTGCTTACCAGCAGTATATCCAACATGTAGTAACCAGGTAAGAGAAGTAGAGACAGACCTAAGTGAAGGTACATGGATGATGTTACTGCAACTCCACAGTGAACAATCGAGTCGAGAATCGAAGCCCAGCCTTTCGCGTTGACTTGGTGCGGAAAGGAAGTACTAAGCTAGAGAATTGCAACCTCGTCTCTGTAGAGATGCATTTCCTGCTCCTGGCGATTAATTTTCTTGTTTGGTAACAAATTTGAGCTATTTGTGTGCACGCTATTTAGAACGTAATTGCTCTATAGGACGTTGTAAGAATTGTATTTCTTGTATCACCGAATCAGATATCAGATTAAGGTAGACGCTGTGAGATTCGGACGTGTTTTAGCTAAACTGTGTGAGACGTAAATATTGGGCGTGGTTGTAAGTTTAAGACTCTGCACTCTAGATAGAAATCTACTGTTTGAACGATTAATTTACTTTGGTATACTGTCAAGAGAAGTGTTGAGTTTAATGAATTACGTTACAGTGTATGATAGCGACGAGTATGTGAAATTACTGTAGTTTGATATGGGAGAGCACAAGAGTGACGGCATAATTTGTAGATGTTATTTGGGGCGATTTAAGTTCGTTAGCCGGGGGGTTTCTACTGGGTTTCAATTAACGACTTGATAGAGAGGATACGTCACTCTTGCAGTGGTGCATTGTAGTAGACTACATTCAATGAGACTTTACTGTTTAGAACACTGTTTAGATTACTGTTTCAAATGAATTGTAGACTAGTGTTGCTTATAAGAATATCTGCTGCAAAACAGTCGGTAAGTGTAAATTTGTTATTTGTGATTTTGACCGATGCCGGCAATGATCGACTAGCAAAACGTACTTTTTCTTATTCCCTTAGTAAAGCGTAAATTGTAGTTTAATTCGGTTCCATAGTTTATGATCTCGCTCAATATGATTTTTGCGCGTTGCGATATGGCTGATTGGAGGCTTATGGAAATTGTCATAAATTATTTGCGTTATTGATATTTCATTACTTTAATTTAATAATGATTTAAATATTGTTTTGTATTTAATTTGCTTTAATTTACGTAGGCCTATCATTTTGTGTGCATGTTACTTATCTGTGTTTATAATTGCTAATAGAAAACCGCTTCAACGCTACTACGCCTCCATGCTTCACTTCAGCTAGACTGTCCACGGAAATAGCAAGCAAGCATTGGTTATAAGAGCGCGTTTTCAAAACGGCAGACCTGCAGCAACAGATGAGTTAAATGAAGATACGAATGTAGCTGGTGTAGCTATGAAAGATGTAAGTAACACGTCAAGATGGACAAAAGCATTATGCTGAGGCGACCCCCAATCAGAATAAGCCAAAAGAAGTTTTTAAGCAACCAAATATTTATTACAGCTGACAATCTACAATGTTTCACCATACTGAGTATAAATTTCGAGTATTTACTGCGTTTATAAAGTCAAGACAAACAGAAGTAATCCATTTTCAATTGATGATATTCTTAAGTCTCAAACAATTTATGCCAACTTTCTACATCAAACTTGTAAAAAAGTGTTATCGAAAGTCGTCGTAAATCTGACGGCAGCCTACTAACGATACGGTCTCACATCCGTGCCGTAACCTGCACACTGCTCCGACTTTCGCTCGGCAAGCACATGGTGCGAATAATCGTGGAGCTTGTACACAACAGAAGCCTTATTCTGACAGCTGAAGATGTAATCAGAGAAGGCTACGACGCTTAAGAAATAGCGACCTTCAAAGATCGGCATTGGCCCCTATCCTTTTCGATATCAACATTTATGATTTTTTTCCTACAGTTAACAAGAAATATGCATATGCCGACTTCTTGCGATATCGCATTCTGCTGAAGACTGGAAGGCAATGGGAGAGGGACTTCAGTAAAGACATGACCATCTAGTCGGCATATTTCCAGACTTGTAGGTTGAAATTCAGCGAGACTAAAACAGTGACCGCTATCTTTCGTTTTAACAATCGAGATGCCTGAGCTAAAGATTCAGATCAGAGGAAATTTTGACGCTTTGCTCTGCCCAAACCTACTTTGGTGAGAAACTGAACAGGGCGCTCACGTACTATCAAAACCTCGTGGCACTGCACCAGAAACTCTCCATACTTGTGACATTAATGAGGCGACTTGCAGGCTCTGGTGCTATAACATTAGGTACAACTGTCTTTCCATAGTTTATTTAATAACTGAAAGCGGAGCACCAGCGTGGTGTCGTAATGCGCATACTCGCCTTATTGACATCTGCGCATTAACACTGGATGTCCGCGTCCATATTTAAAGGACGATCTACCCATACTTGCGGGTATTCAGGCAGCTGGGTTTTGCCGCTTAGGAGCAACACTCATCTGAGCCAAGCGTGACATCCGGGATCCCGACCATACCCGACATGGTCACAAAGTTAAACCACTGATAGGGGAGATTGAAATTTAGACGCCCATTTGTGCCTGCTGCGGGGAAAAGACGAGACATGTCTACAGACAATCTATTCACTGAAAATACCTGCGCGGCTCAATGGACAAATCACAAGTTGACCAAGGAGTGCCTGGACAGCACATCCAAAGTCCGTGCTAGCATACCACAAGCCAGCCTCCGACCACTTGGAATAGTTTTTCCAAACAAACGTGGTTGAAACTAAATGACTTACGAACTGGCGCACATCAATTTCGCTCGTCCATGCACGGGTAGTGTCTTGCGAGTGTGACGCAATTAAGCAAACAACACACCCATGTGATTTATATGCGCCCGATACATCGAGCACCAAGAAAAATATGTAATCTGTTACTAGTAGGTGACGATACTAGAAAATGGCTTAACAACATCGCCGCTAGCTTCTGATCCCGTTTTTGAACAACAATCCGGGGTGGTATAAGAATCAACCCTCGGTCTCAGAGTTGTTTACACTTCATCTGGAGTGAATGCTCGGCCAAACGACGACGACTGAAAGCCATTCTGACACATCGCATTAAAAAAGCATATTAATCACTGGAGTGTTAAATTTAAAAAGTATAAATAGCGACGAACTCATTTGTTGAACTAATGTTAGAGAGCATCGCCTTCCACTGCAACTTCCCAAACAAAAGATTCACGAAAAATCTGATCAAAAATTTTCTTTTTTATGCTTTTGTCTCGGTTTATGAATTACTGGCAACAAACTGCAGTTTGACGTAAAATCCGTCAAATTTTATTACTGCTCACACTTTATTTAAATCAATTTCAGCTGTTAAGTTATCATCAGTAAATTATTATTCAAATAGAATGTTTCTATTTGTTTCTAGTATTTTATATCCATTATGTTTTTATTATGTTTCTATTATTAAATTCTATTATGTTTCTATTTGAATAAGAAGTTACTGATGATAGCTTAACAGCTGAAATCGATTTAAATAAAGTGTAAGCAGTAATAAACTTTGACGGATTTTACATCGAGCTGCAGTTTCTTCCAGTAATTAATTTTTGATCTTTCAATGCGAAATCGTCAATCCAACTTTGTCAGGGTGCTTGTGATTCTCTTTATCATTTATACCGTACAATGAACTTTTTTGTCTCGCTTTAGTGTTAGTCGAAACATTTCTCACTAAATTTCATGTAACAATATCCATACATTTTCTAACAAGCGCATGCTATTATTATATTACCTCTTATAGTTACAGGAAAATTCGCTCCGGGCAGCACTTGCTCAGGAAGTTCCATTGTTAATTCCTGAACAACAACAAAAAAATGATAAAAACCAGTCGAATACAGCTGGAACACGTGTCGCCAACCTTAACACCGAAAGAGCCATTTGAATCCTGTTTCCAAAATAAAACTTACTGGGAGCCGCAAATATTTTTTGACATCTAAAATGGGGAAAAGACGCATTCATTCAGAAAAAGATACATACGCTTATTAGGAATCAACCTTTTGAAAATGAGCTATAAACAAAGTACCGGTACTGTATACTGCTTTTTGACCAACCTTTACACTTTGTAACTTATAAACAACTATAGTGTGTTGCTCATGAAATCCACGAAGTGCCACAGAGAAAATTGAATTCTCTAAATTAAAATAAAAATTCTCTGCGCCGCAGTGTAAAGAGGAAGGAGCTGCACGCGGCTTTGGAGCCGCAAGTTGCCCACTCTAGAGCTAGAGCATCAATTTAAAAATGCTCATTTACTGCAAACAAAATTTTTTCGAATGAACTACCAAAAACTAGCTGAATTGGTTGACAATTACAACTACTCGACATGTCAACTGAAAAACTTTCAATTTTCAGGAATTTGTAAAAATAATTAGGTCAAGCAGTTACCGATTTGGAAAAAAGTACAATTATCTTGTCGAAAACAAACTTTTGATACTGCTTGTGTGTCCGATTCGGGTTTGTATTTCAAAACCCGGGTTTCGGGTTTTTGCACTCTCAAAACCCGGGTTTTTCCCGGTTTCATCTGCTTCAAAAAAATGATGCTTTTTATTTAAATAGGTAACAAAAAATGCAATTTTTGCTTTTAGTTTGTTTAACACTAGAATTACCAGGTTTTTTTATGCCTAGAATTACCATGGTGTTCTATAACAGTGTTTTTCAACCGGTGTGCCGCGGTACTCAAGTGTACCGCGAGATCGTGTCAAGTGTTCCGCAGAAAATTGCTAACTTTTATATGGTTATCTAATTTTTTTATTTTTTAGAAGTTATTTTTTGCATGAATGATATATCGTAGTAGGCCTACATGAATTAATTGACTATTATATATTTACACTAGTTAGCCTAGTAAAACAATAAATAGATTTTTGAAGAGAAATCTAGAAGCCGATCTTGAATCTAGTCAAAGCAATATTAACGCAGATGAAATTTTTGGTGCTAGTGGTAAAAAAATAGCGAAAACAGCAATTTCGCGAAAGCACAGTATGACAAAAATTATATTTCTTTTGGATTCACTTTGACTGGGGATGTCACTAATCCTGTTCCATTATGCGAGGTGTGTAACGAAAAGCTATCAAATAGTGCTATGGTCCCTAGCAAACTGAAACGCCATCTGGAATCAAAACACCCATCTCACAAAATAAGAAGGCCGACTATTTTCGTCGCTTAATCAAACACACAGAAAAACAGGTCAATTTTATGAACAAAACTGTAAAAGTAAATGAGAATGCTCTGAAAGCCAGCTATCAAGTAGCTGAACTTGTAGCCGAGTCTAAAAGAATCACTCACCGTTGCAGAATTGTTAATATGATTCTAGGACAAATGGGTCCCGGACAAAAATTTCCCTGACCAAACCCTGACCTATTTGTCCGGGACCCATTTGTCCTGGTGCCCATTTAACCGGGACCCACTTGTCCTGGTGCCTATTTTTCCTGTCCGGGACCCAATTGTCCGAAAACCCTTGATATTACCAGCCGGCAAAGTAATTGTGAAAAAAAATGATCGGCCCTGACGCAGTTTGAAAAGTACTCAAAGTTCCTCTCTAAGACGATGCAATTAGCAGACGTATTGATGACATGTCTGAAGATATCGAAACGATCGTTTTAGATAAAATACGAACTGGCAAACAGTTTTGTTTGCAATTAGACGAGTACTCAGATATTGGTAAAAACGCTCAACTATTGGACCACGTGCGTTTTGTGGAATTGGATGGAGATGTTATTGGAGAGAAGTTGCTGTTTTTATTACTTTATAAAAGTGGTGTGCCGTGACATTTTTCTTGTGCAAAAAGTGTACCACAGCTCAAAAAAGGTTGAAAAACACTGTTCAATAGGACACCTTTATACATTTTAGGTTTTTCGCTATCACTGATTCACTTTAAACCAATTTAGCGTATTAAATGTCAACATTTTGTCACAGTACTTTAGTGAATGAAATTTTAATATTTGAAATCAAATTGTAAAGAACAAAATTTGTGAAATAATTGGTCTGTTCTACATTGAGTTACTGACAAATTTGCTGTACAGAAGTCACAAAGCATAATTAGGAGAAAGGAAAGTAATGAACGACAAACTACACTGAAACAGAAGTAGCAGCACCCATTGCATTTTACAAAAATCATTTTAAAATTATCTTAAGAGCATTTTCCTCGTGTAGGATTTTGGCATTTGGAGCATATAAATGTAGTTGCATTGCTACATCCTGTTTTATAGCATTTTCTGCGTTTTCGTGGTCTAGATGTCAAAGTGCTACGAGAGCAGCTGTTTTGCTGTTTTTGATGACGCAAATGCTCAGTAAGCTAAAGTATGAATTGTCTTCGCGATGATTGAAAATGGCCCTGTAACCACTTCGCGAAATGGATGGTATACAGGAAGCCAGTTTTTAAATTTTTGATTTTCTTCAATTTTGAATATTTCAGATTTTGGAGTGGACTTTGCGTAAATTGCGCACCCATTGATAGCTGCAATATCGAGAATGTTGCCCCAAACAGCTAGAGGCCATCTTTTGGAAGCTGATCGAGTACAAACGTGCCATTTGGTCAAAGCAGTCTACGCCCTCTGTTTTTATTGTAAAAACTAATCACAAATGTTTTTTTGGCAGAGGTGGTTGTATCTACATCAGGTGTTGAATGCATAGTGAACAAAAGACAGACAATTTTCTTAGGTTTTGGTTGGTATCTCACCAACATCGCACCACTGTTCTTGTGCCAAAAAAATTTACTAGAATTTACACCCCCTCGCTGAGGCTCGGTCATCGATACTGACAAGTCACGACGATTTTTTTTTATGGTGACAACTAAAGAGAACTTTGATTTTTGCTGTTTTTCAGCCAGTGGCAGTGATGTGAAAAAATTGTCGCAACAGATATTGTAAGCTTTTCCTTGATAGGCTCACAAATTTTTGATACAACTGACTCTCCGAGCGGTACGCCACAGCGACTTTCTTTTTCTTGTGCACTCAAGTACGGAGTAATGTTTGCAACATACTTTGCTTTGACATCTACCAAAATCCAAACCTTTATACCGTATTTGTCCGGCTTGTGTGGCATGAAGGTGCACCGAGACTTTAGAGACATGAGTTGCTCATCGACGGTAAGAGAAAAATCGCATGTATACTTGGACTTACACATAGAAGTATAAGTTGTGAATACGTCTCGTATTGGTGCAAACTTGTCGACTCCTGCACCACTTCTTATTCTGTTTGGTTTGTCATCGAAACGCAGATATTTTAATAGTTTAGTAAACTTGTTTCGGTGCGTTGTTTCACCAAAAATAGAAATTCCATACTTTTTACTCCACAAAAATGCAACGGGATGATTGTTTCCATACACACCTCTAGCGTATTGCAAGGCAATGACACTTTCAAGTTCACCTAGGGTCAAAGAGAAGTCGACGTCTACGCGGCGTATAGCTTCATCAGTAGCGAACTTGGTCATCGATCTCAATATTGACTCATGAATGAACATCTTTCAAGCGTCATATGGATTTGCAATACTGCATGAAACACTGCGGGGTACTCCAGGAGTTGCAGTAAAAACATTGTGCGTAGCAGTTCTTCCAGTTAGCTCAGGCTGACAGGACGTCCAAATTGTACCATTTTTGCCAGTTATAACGGAAGAAGTATCGTTTCGTGCTCCGATATTTGTAACACCTGTTGCTATCATCGTCCAATTCATTTTCACCACAATCACTGGCAATAAACCTTGACTGAGCAGAAGATGAATGCGAAAAACCTAATGGTGTTTCTACATTCTCTTCATCACTTGACAACTCATCATTTGTGTCTCAAGAAGTGATCATATTTGTAATTTCGTCTTCAGATGGCACTCTTTGCTGAGCAATGTTGAACCCAAAACACTCAAGTAAGTAATATCAGGGTTGCGAATTCGAACTTGAACTCGAACTCGCTAGAACTCGATCGTTTTTGCCGAACTCGAAAAATAAAATTTTTTGAACTCGAACTTGAAAAAAAAATCAAGTTCGAGTTCACTAATTGAGTGCTTCAAATTTATTGATTCAAATCTCTCAAAACGAACTTTACTTTTGATTTTTTGTTATAGATTGAATAATTGCAATTTTGCGATTTTGGTGCCGATATTGCATTATTTTGCATTTCATTTTGCGTTGTCTTATTGAAACTGATTTATTGCATTGCATCATAATCTTGTTCCGAGAGATTTCAATCAAAACGTAGGACAATGCAGCGGCCTGCTCAGTGCTCACCTGCAGCTGTTTGCGTGTTACTAATAGGCCTACTAAGTTAAGGTTTGGTTTTGGTTGGAATATTTTTAAGCTGAGTAGATCAGTAAATAGGTCAAGAGAGTGCTAGGCTTTAGGGGTAAGATACGAAAGTTTAATTTTGTAGTGTTTGATGCTGAGTCTACTGACATTATTTAAAGATCTTGTTTTCAGTGTTTCGGCTGAAAACATATTTTACAAAACATTAAAAAAGCAGTTGTAAAGGTCAGTCAGAACAAGAATTAGTAACGACTAAAATTCTTTCCAGGTAGCGTTAATGAAAAGGCTTACCGTCAGCGTAGCGAACTCGAACTCGATCATTTTTGCCGAACTCGAAAAAATTTTTTTTTAACTCGGACTTGCAAATATCTCCTGAACTCGAACTCGGTTAAAAATCGATTGAGTTCGCAGCCTTGGTAAATATCTAAATTTTCGTAGCTAAATTAAATCGACTGTAAAAAAACAAACAACATGAACACTTTTGCAAATTCTGCAACCATTAAAGAAATAATAATGCCATCTTTTTCACTGATATTTTCTCTGAAAATGATTTTCAAAACTCACTACCTGACATACATACTCTGGCTACCACTAAATATAGATTATTATTATTTCACGGAAGTTTTACAGCTGTTATCTTTGCAGTTACTGCTTTGATAAGTACTGCTGAGAGTTGCGAGGGTCGAAATAGAACTAGGACCATGCAGCGTCGATAAACTTTTATCAATGAAGCTAATTAGAAAAAAGTCATAGTTATTGTGGGAAAAAACTAATAAAACAAAGCCATGGCAGATGAGTATCAACAAGCAGTAGTTGGAAAGAAAAGTTGATGTTTGGATAAGAAAAACTGGCCAATGCAATGCATAATGCATCGTGGTGTCTTATAGGACACGTGGTAATTCTAGGGTGAAAAGTCAAAACAATAATAAAATCTTTTGAACAAAAATCTTGAGAATTACTATTGCAGGGCAGTGCTATTATCTTGACTAAATTTTGTTAAAAGTCAACAAATTTCGAAATCGAATTTTATATACCAAAGCGGGAATATCAATTTTGAAAGTGCCTGGTGTCCTGCAGGACACCTTGGTAATCGTAGTGTTAACGCATTAAGAACAATTATGAAACGCATTCAAACTATTACATAGCATAACAGGTTTAAAAAACCTAACATTAAAAAATAATACCACGAAATGGATTAATATTTTTTATAAAATTGACACGTTACAATCGTCGCGTTCAAATTGCTATCATTTAGCCTGTTTCTAATCTAGGTGGCAAAAGTCCCATAGCAGAATATGCCCGCTCTGCTTCTACAGAAGTTGGTCTAATTGTGAGGAGAGAACGATAAAGTTTCTCTAAATTCTCAGCTCTATTTTTCGCAGCCTCAAACAACTGCAACTCTTTGTTGATAATTTGCGCTCCAACACTCTGGTCTTCTTCAATTTGCTGTCCGGGCTTGTCAAACAATACCCTTTGTCACTTACAATTACATATTTCTCAAAACGCTAGTTATATATCGGCGTTGTAATATTGTTACTTTGCTACGAGATGAAACCGGGGTTTCGCACCAAAAAATACCCGGGTTTCGGGTTTCAAATATTACTCCAAAACCCGGGTTTTCGGGTTCGGGGAAACCCGGGGAGGACACACTACTTGACAATATCTACGGTGACGCAGCGACTATACAGCTGCAGCTCATGTCACATTATTTTAAATAAAGATACCCAGTGGTGAGCACGATACTTTTAATGCAGAATTAATTATAGTTACAAGTTTCTTGGCAATAAGAGTAACTTAGTTGCAGTTACAAACTTAAAAAAGTAATTAGTTACAGTTACTAGTTACAATCGCACATGCCGCAAAAAATCCTTGTCAACTTTTAACTTTGCTTCTTAAGCATTCGCAAATGCTCAAAAAGGGGCCCGGGCCCTTATTTTTTTAGTAATGGGTCTCAAACAGGCGCCTAAATGGGACAGGGCGTTTAATAATCTCTGGTGATGCTTCACGTTTTTTCTTGTTATCTGCCATGGTCAAAAATTTGCTGCTATCTGATCAATTGGTTGAAATCATCTCTCTTACTATTTGTCATACTGATTTGTCACAGCCATGTTTGGTCATAATTAGACCTCCGCATTGAAGCAGATTGTTTTGAATCAAAGCTTCTGGCCAAAAAACGGATATTTCCTTGATAATTATGTCAGTATTAACAATTGGTTATAGTTTTTCAATGAAAATATTACATAATTTATTCAAATTGGACATGAAAAGGTTTGTGATAGTGAGAGATTTGCTGTATGTTACCGCTTGTTTGACAAAGTTGCATATTATCGCTCGCTGCATTGCCGAACAAACGGTTGGCGTCAGGGTGGGCTGAGCTGAAATATTTACCGGGCGACTATTCAAACACGGGCTATTATTTTTTTGAAAAGCTTTTCAGACCAGGCCTTTATTAAAACAGGCCCTTAATCAAGCAGGGGCTCTTGTTCGAATGTATACGGTAAGTGTATTTAAGTTAGAGCCCGAAAGGCAGCACAGTCGTATTCCGTGAGCTGAATTAATTAGCTAAAACATTTTTTACCATTAAACCCTATTTTTTACCACCTTTTCATGCAGTCAAGGCTCGACGACTAAAGGCATGGTACTTTTGCAACAAAGTCTACAGCATAATGTGGACAGTTTAAACGAAGGGTCATGGCCCCAGCCCCCTCCTACGGCTACGACGCTGCTGGAGGTCTGCCACGTAAATGACATTATTTCAGGATTGTGGACAAATAGATGTTGATTCAGGAAGAGATTATGTCACCTGCGCGCCATTGACCGGTCGGTTTGCGAAATGGTCAAAGACATTACTCTCGTTGAGGGAGATTCTGAGCTCGTGACCGGGCTGATCAAACCGGACACAGTGTCGCACCAACGGCTCGCCACCGCTGGACGTTTCTGCGGAGCTGTGTCGCCCAGTCGCTACTTGACCCCGCCACTCGTTACACGTTTCAGCGTAATACCATTATACGCCTCAGATTTACAGTAATTTTGATTTTTTTTACCTCTTGGAATAGCAAAAGTCAGTACGGCCTATATTTGGTTACTACTTAAATCGACACTTATAGCGATAACGCACGATAAAAGTCAGTGGATGTCATCATCATCATCGTTTTGCTCCAGAGTGGTAGAATTTTCTTCTTGTTCTGGAGCCCGGCAAATCATCTATGCACGCAAATGCCAGCCGGTTTTTGCAGCCAAGTTTTCAGAAATTGCGGTCTTGTGCATCTATTCTTTTCAATTCCTTTTCACGCATATCTTTCTCCATTACCTCTATCCACCTCTTTTTACGTCTTCCCTTTTTTGAGCGATCTATTTGAAAATGCAGGGTTTTTGCTGGCCCTCTGTTTTCATCCATTCTCTCCACATGTCCTAGCCAACGCAACCTTTGCCCTCGCAAAAATTCTTTCATTTCATCCACACCAGTTATTTCGCAAACTTTTTCATTGGTTATTTTGTCCTTCAAGGTCTTTCCACATATCAAGCGCAGCATCCTCATTTCTGTTGTTATCAATCTTCTTTATCTTTTATTCTCAAACCCCAGCATTCACCCCCATAGGTAAGAGCGCTTCTCGCATAGCTTTTATATAGGACCCCCCTAATCTTTAACGACATGTATTTGTTGCACAAAACACTTGAGACTTCTTTAAATTTCATCCAACCAGATCTTATCCTTAAACGCACAGCTTCTTGAGCTCCTCCCTCCGCGCTAAGCACATCGCCTAGATAGGCAAACTTATCTACAATCTCTATGTTGTCTTCATCTACCGTAATATTTTCTTCCGTACTTGTAGCCACCAAACCTAGGCATCTTTTGCAGACAAAACCATTCATGTTTACAACCTTTCCTTGAATTCCAGAGCACTTTTTGTGTACCCAATATTAACATTTGGTGCATTGTAAAGAAAACCTTCCCATTCCATTTCCACGCACCGAAAAGAGAAATTTTCGGGTTTGCATTCTCACAACTTTTTTGCTTGAATAGAATCCCTTCGTTTTGTTTACATTTATTTTTAAGCCATGGTTTTTCAGTGTTTTCTTCCAACGAGCGTAACGAGATGTGGCTCTTATATTAGTGGATGCGATTCTTGTATCTTATATTAGTGGATGTGATTCTTGTATGAAGAAAATGTGTGCTAATGGATATTGATGTATTGAGCAACTAATCGCATATGGTACTGTTGTATATTTAAAGTTACTGTGTGCCACGTCCTATCTGTTGACTTGCGCAACTACCGTTTTTGTGTTTTCACGCAATCAGCGTTTTCTGTATCTGTACCTTGGGGCCAGCTGAATTGCGAAATGTTATCGAAAGCTGCCCTCGTGTTTCTGGTCATTCTTAAGTTGCAGTCAGACTGTATGGACGTATACATTATTTCTGTTCTTTTTAATTTTCCAATAAAAAAACTTAAAAGTGGCGACGAGAATGGGTTACACAAAAATTTTAAGAGACGGCTTCAGCCTACTTCGCCCTTCTCCACCCTCTTAATCTGCCATCAAAGCGAACGACATGCAGGCTTGCAAAAACCAGGAGCTCATCTATACCAAGTAATGATCATAACGAAGTGCAAGGAAAAGTAAAACGCCCCACATCACAGTCCCCATTAAATCTAAAGGGGTGGAATCAAATTTGATGGTCGTGTAAAGTTTACTACAGTCGAATTGCGTTGATGCACAAATCAGCGCAGGGGCGCATTAGCATCTTTCAAAAGGGGGGGGTCCAAAAAAACTCGATCTCGCAGTCAGGAGCGGATTCAGAAACTTCTGATGGAGGGGGATGAAATTTTGAATTAGGTAGAATGTTATTTAAACGCGAAGACGTTAGACCCAAAAAAGACAGAAAAAGCCCTTTGAAAATGGTTTTTCATGTCTGCGGCGTATTCAGGAGTTTTTTCAGGGTGGGAGCACCAAATTTTGCCATATTTTCAAGCGTAATTTATTTCCGGCAGAATCATTTTGAAGCATGCTGAGATTAAAAAAGTATCTAGGGGGTCCGGGGGCATGCTCCCCCGAAAACTTTTTGGAAATTTACGTACCGTAGTGGCCATTTAGCACTTTTTGAACAATTTTTAGGCAAATTTTGTTTAAATTTTTTGCTCCTACATCTGAGTGTTTCACCAAATATGATGCATTTGGTTCCAGCATTTTCAATTATGCGTGCTTAGGGCGTAATCAATCAATCAAGTTTTTATTTGCCAGGTATACAAAATGCAACACGTACATTAAATGATACACTATGACAGGGAGACAACGAAATGACGATGCGGTCTTCTAGTCAATTGCCACCCTAGGATGCAAGCATGCAATTTGTTTTGGCTATAGCATGAAAAATGAATAAAATAAAAAAGAAAACCAAAAACAAACAAGACAATAATAATAAACACGAAAATGCACCAAATTGTCAATTATGATTAGAATTTAAACGGTGATTTAGAATTTCGTTTCATTTCTTTTTGTTTAGTAAATCACTCATCGTGTGTCATATTTAAGAATTAAATGCTTCTTGAAATTTTTCTTAAATTTGGGAAAACTAAGATTTTTTAGTTCATGTGGAACTTCAGACCATATAAGAGGACCACAAACTGACAGTGACTTTCGAGCAAATTTGGTATTAGTTCTTATTATATAATAATTATCTTGCACACTTTTTCTGGTTTCATAAGAATGAGTTTTGGAGATCGGACAATAATTAATCAACTCAAGACCTGAGCGTTGATTCGTGCTGAATTCGTACATATGTTTCGCAACTTCAATAGTATATAAGTCTTCCAACTGTAAAATTTGTAGTTGACTAAACAAGGGACTCGAACGTGCACGATATTCACTTCCGGCAATCAATCGAATAATGTGTTTTTGTAAAATTTTAAGAGGTTTTAAGTTACAACTTGATGCACTTCCCCACGTATTTATGCAATACGAAAGATGCGAATGTATCAGGGAATAATAAACTGACTTAAGCGTACAAGTATTGACATAGTTCCTCAACCTAGCAATCGCCCATGCTCCAGAACTAACTTTTTTGCAAACCTGTTTAATGTGATGCTTCCAGTCCAGGTTATTATCTATTAATACACCTAGATATTTAATGCATTCTTTTTTAGATATAACATGATTATCTATCTTGATTTCAAATTTGAGGTGTTTATCTAATTTCTTTTTGGTAACAATCATATACTCAGTTTTTGCAAAATTGATAGATAACCTATTATTTCTCATCCAATTTATCACGTTTGTTAACTCTAAGTTCACATTGTTTTGTAGCTCATCAAAGCTGTTACCGCACATAATCAAGTTTGTATCATCTGCAAACAGTTTTACATTAAATTTAGTTGCTAAAGGTAGATCGTTTATATATAACAAAAATAAAAGTGGCCCTAAAGTGGACCCTTGAGGAATCCCGCAGGTAACATTGCAAAATAAAGAGCGAACATTATTTACCACTGTAAACTGCTTACGATTACTCAGATAACTTTTCAACAGTTCCAGCGGAGATTCGCGAATTCCATATTGTCTTAATTTATTGATAAGAATGAAATGATCTACCGTATCGAAGGCTTTTGCTAAATCCAGGAATATTGTGCATGTTATTTTCTTATCATTAATGTTACTGATTATTTCATTGTGTATTGTAGCCAAGGCCAGTGAGGTTGAATAACCTTCGCGAAATCCATATTGATGCGAAGCTATGAGTTTATTTTTTAACAAATAAGCAGATATTTGTTTGTGGAGGTACTTTTCAAATATTTTGCTAAATGGGGAGAGCACTGATATCCGCCTGTAATTACCACAAAGTGCTTTGGATCCTTTTTTAAATATAGGGGTGATTTGAGCTATTTTTAGATCATCAGGAAAGATCCCTTCCGTTATACACCTGTTGAATATCACAGTAAGAAAGGGAGATATGATGACATTAGAAAGCTTTATACATTTGATTGGAATGTCCGTAGCCCCAGCACTTTTGTGATCATTTAAAGATCGAATATAATGAGTCACTTCTTCTTCAGTAATAGGTTCTAAAAACATAGAGTAAGGAAGACTTTTAATATTGGCCGTAGGGGATTTTGATGTTGGTGGAATTTTTGATGCTAACCGAGAGCCAACTTCACTAAAGTATTGATTAAAAGCGTTACTAACTGTTGCCGAATCAGTTTGTTTGTGACCATTTGCATCTATCACTTCATGGGGAATATTACTTGTTTGCTTGCTTTCTTTTCTGATAATTTCATTAATTACTTTCCATAATGTATTGCTATTGCTTTTGTTTTCATCTATTACACTTTTGTAATACATTTTCTTTGAGATTTCTTTAATATGAGTAAGTTTACTTCTGTACGTTTTGTATAAATCTACGGCCATTTCATCTCTGGGGTTTTTCAGTTGGTAGGCAAAAAGTTCATTTTTCTTACGTATTGAAACACAAATGGCCTTAGTCAGCCACGGTTTTTTTTGCCATTTGCTTTCTTTTCTAGTTTGTAACCGAGTTGGGGCATGCTTGTTTACGATATCAGAAAATACACTTTTAAACTGATGAAAATGTTCATGTATATTCAAGTTATTCAGGGAAATTCTACTGTTTTTAAATGCTTCATCAAGATCTTCAAGAAAAGTTTCAGCGATAATTTTTTAAAAATCTCTGATTTTAATTTTTTCATACTTTTTCTTTTTCAAAGAGAAAGGTATATGAAATATAAATGGAAGGTGATCAGAAATGTCACGCAAAAGCACCTTGCATGTGATTTCTTTTGTAACATCATTGGTGTATAAATGATCAATTAAAGTTCTACTTATTGGTGTTATACCAGTGGGCTTGTTAATTAGAGAGATACAACCTTGACAATGCAGCATATTAAAATAATCGTGTACAAATTTATTCTTATCATACTGCATTAGGTCGATATTGAAGTCACCACATATGTAAAATGTCTTTTTCAGTTTGTGTAAATGGTAAACAGACTGATGCAGTTTTATTCTGAAATTCTACCAAATTTGATTTAGGATGTCTGTATACAATTCCTAAAGTTAAAGTCTTTTCATTTTTTAGCTGAGTATCTACCCAGAGGTTTTCACAATCATTTGTATCAAGATCTATATCTTTACATAGGGTAACAATTAGGCATTCTTTCACATACAAACCAGCAAATCCAGTCCCATTGGAGTCAGCATTTACAGAATCAACATGCATGAATGTATATCCTGTTAACTGCACTTTGGGCAATCGAGAAGGTTCAATCCAAAGTTGGGCAATCGAGAACGTAAGGCTTATTGTTAACGAAAAGGTTCAAAATTGTGGAAAAATTGTATTCATTAAAAACAGGTTTGAAATTGGCTGGTGGGGGGGATGCATCCTCCACATCTCCCTTGGATCTGCCCCTGCCCGCAATGATAATAATGTCTCTTATCACTACGCCAACCGATTTGGCTTCAGTACGATGCGGGGCAAATTCTGTCACAGCAGCTGTTCTGAAATAATAGCACGTACTGCACTTGCACAGTTTGGACATTTTACGTTAAAAACAAGGGTTTGGTTTCAAAAGGGGAGGTTCGACTCCCTTCCTGGCTGCGCCACTGGATCAGCTGAATAATTATTCATTATGGAGTGAAACTAAACAATTCTTTTCCGTTCACTTACCGGTCAAAGATGCCTATAAAAGTAACAGTAGCTTTTTAAAGTTGCAAAGTGGAAACTTTAGTCACTAATTCCGTTACTTCTGCAAAAAAGTAACCCAGTTACAGTCACTGAAAAACTAACTTGTTACAGTAACCAGTTACAAAAGCAACTACTTACTGCCCACCACTGCCGGTAACATAACTTACAGCAGAATCTCTTATTTTCTTAACTGATGATGACTGATGAAAGTATTTATCTTGTTCAGACTCTGCTCATTTAGGTATATTATTTATTATACACTGCTATTTATAAGTAGAAATAAAAAATTGGAAAATGAGAAAGTAGCTGATACAACACCCTTAGAGCCAGATTACACTAGGTGAGTTACTCGCGCCACTTTTAAGCTGTGTCGCCCAGATTTGTCAATCGGGCTCGGGATTTTGGGTGAGGACGTGTTCGGCCGAGCTAAGGTTTGGATTTTGAAAATTTGTCGGGTTTTAATCGGGCCAAGCGCCGGAGCAAAATGTAGGTTTTCAGTGAGTGATAAGGCTTTCGTTTAATATATGTCGTTTATTTATTTATTTCAGTTATTTATCTTTAAGTACAAAAAAGTTAAGGATGTTTTACAGAGCGTACTGGTTAGTTCCATTTCTTTGACTGTATGAAATTTGTTGTTCGTAACTGATGTGACTGTAAACGGGTAAAACTCATTTTCTTTTTAATTAAAATTTCTTCAAAATTTAGAGTGATGTTTTTGATTTCGAGTTTGAATCGGACTCAGACTGGCTGAAAACTTAGGAATCGGGTTCGGGTTTAAAAAATCGGGTTCGGGTCGTGCTCAACATCTTCGGCCCGTTGACAACTCTGGTGGCGCCTGACAATGTGCATGGAACTGGCAATGTGGTTGGCACATTGAGCCCTGGTGCTGGTTTTGCTGATTCGCTGTAAGACTAGGTCATCTTCTTTGATGCGTGTGTTTCACCAAAATAAAACCCAAATTGCTTTAAAACACAAAAAACGTTGCTGCCTTGAAGTTACCTAGCAACCGTTAGGGCCAATAGTCTGCCATTCATACCGGTGCTGTGACTTTAGTTATTTTTAATACAACATATGTATGTTAGGTTTAACTTCCAAAAAGACGGGTTTTTGAATAATTTTCTAATTCTGATGCACATCAGCCAAGTAATTCAAGACCAGCACCCCCAAGGTCTTCCATTAACTTTTCGAAACTTTGTGCTAACAAACTTGCTTCGCTGGTATTGCGAATATGCAGTAATTTGGATGAAAAATGCTCCATGGACGCTCAAAATCACGAAAAATATATGTGCAGAAAGTTAACATCTTTTCGTTAACTCACTTCATGATTACCCGCAGACCAAGCTTTCCCCAACTAGTGCTTCAAATTCAATTGACAATGTTAAGTTTTCTTTCGAAATAGTAGTGTTCATGGGATTATCAAAGGATTTGGAAGCAAACGAGGATTTCCCTAGCTACTCGCGGGAGTGATTTTTCGCTGCGAGTAGGTGGTCACAAATTTGCTAGTCGCTCACGCGAGCTACTCATCCCAATCGTCTGGTGTGACCAGGATTTTAAAGGGGCAGCCTGCACAAGTTTAAGAAGTGATTGATCTAATTAACAGTGATGAAGGTCTTAAGACCGGTCTTGGTCTTAAGACTGGTCTTAAGACCATTTTTTTAAGGTCTTGGTCTTAGTCTTGGCCAAGACGGTCTTGGTCTTGACCATTTGCGGTCTTGGTCTGGACCATTTAGTTTGGTTTTAAGACCGAAAGATCTAAAAAGCATCTAGTAAAAATTTAAGTGATCCTGCACAGTTAGAAAAAGTGTTCAACAGCGTGTATGTGATTGTGTGGTTCTTATTTCTTTTAATATTCTGTATATATTTTGCCCGTTTTTTTTTTTTTTTGTTATAGAAAAATAGCGATAAGTGATAAACTGTTAATTCTCGTCCCATTTTTATGGTCTTGGTCTTGAAAAAAATCAAAGGTCTTGGTCTTGACAAAGACGGTTTTGGTCTTGAAAAATTTACAAGGTCTTGGTGTTGTAGGTGATGGTCTTAACTACATCACTGCTAATTAAAAAATTGTTTCTTTTGAGTAAAACAAAAACGTGCTGGGATGGATCCAGGAATTTTTTTAGCAAAGTTTTGGCACATTGACGTAAGTGCAGAGGCGTTGTAGCAATTTGTAGGCCAGAAGAACTCCAGCAGCTTCGAACTAGATATCACGCTGTCGGGTAATTAAAAAGACACACTTGAAGTTATTTGAATGGAGTCAAGCTTTCTAGTCGGCGAGGTATCTCCTCTGATTGCACAAAATGGACCGTGTCAGTGAAGCAAACCTTTGTAGAATATTTCATTTATTCAACTAGGACGGAACAGGTCCTCTGTGAACTGACACAACAACTACCCAATCCACAGAACTATTACACTAGCGCAAAATAATACTACAGGCCCGAAAACTATAACAATACCAACCTGCTTGCATTGATCTGTAACATCAACCCATAGAGATGCAGATACTGTTTCTGTTCCTTTTCTGTAATAAGCAACGATTCTAAATGCTGGGACCATGCTCTGAGTGACCAATATCCTTACAGAGCTTTGTGAGCTTCTTAAGGGAGGAGTGGTGCTTTGTGATGACAATATCTTTCCTCGAGATAACACCTTTAAAATTCAAACAAAGAATACATTACGGATTTGAATCTCAAGCCTCAGTTGTAGTCACTGATCACTCCCAGTGAAGTCATATTTTGTGGCTTTATGTCATTGCTGCTCCAAATTATACAGGAAAGATTTTTTTTATTTTGAACCAGCCGCAGGAAAATGTATATCTTTATGCAGTATCGCAGAGTATCAGGATATTTGAAAAAGCTTTTTGTGGCAATTATTTTCAACGGCATGGCTTAGCAGTTACTGCGAGCAGGTCACAGATGCTACGTGACGTGTTCGATTCACGACTGGAGCCGATCTCATTTGACATATTTACCGGATGGCTGCTGACTCGAAGAACGCTAGCTCACTTCGCAGTCTCGCTCAATCGGTTAAATTTCTAAAAAGTTCTCCATTTGCAAAATACAGTTTCACATTAAAGTGTCCTAAGCGTTGTTGATATTCAAAAACACATCAAGTGTCTTACATTCCTACATATCATTTCAAAATCTTTACAAAAGTAATACAAATTTTTTACTAAAAGGGAGATATAATCTAACATATGCAAATTTAACCTCTCGGATAAATATAAACGTGAAAGTATTCACGGCTATGGGCGCCACAACGCAAGTTCCAAAACTGATCAGATGTCTATCGACATAACCTCGTAAAATAGAACGCCACAATGTTACGCATTGTTGCACAAGTCGTTTTTATCATGTTTTTCCCACAGACTTCAATGCGTTTCCATCCAAGGGATCAATTCTTTTACTCTACTCTTTTTTTGTACAATCTCACCGCCCCATGTATTATAACTCACCCTTGATTGCTATTTAAAAGTTACACTGCAAAATTCAAAGCAACCCCAGCTTTGTGTTTATTCGAATTTTATTTTGTAGAGTAAAAGCATGAGAGTTCTACAGCTGAAGAGCTACAAATATTCTGATGAGGGCTACAAATATTCTGATGAAAATGCAAACAGCTGAAGAAATAACGATTCTGCAAACATCATTGCAATATTTACCAGATAGCGAATTCGCACTGGAGTAGTTGGAATGTAATCAAAAGTAATACCATAAATTCCATTAACAGATGCGACCTCTTCCGAAGAGGTAGGTCTAATCTAAAATAAAACATAATTTAGCAAAGAGAGCTTTCCACAAACAATCTACAGCGTAATGCAGGGCCTAGAGGATAGCCTTTACTACTTGTAACAATGCTATCACGCTTTTAACAGCATATCGACGCTTTTGTCTATTTCATACCTGCTTATCAGAGACAACTTGCTTCCCTACTAACAGACATTGGCAAAGTTTGGTGCTTGAACGGCAAGAATTAACATCAGTTGGAAAAGATAGGTCGCCACTATATTACAAAATATTTCTCGGCATGCTAGTTTCGCTGTTTTGGGATCAGTGGGTGAACGCGATTTCTTGATAGCTTATATGTGTAAATAACAACAATCAAAAAAGGCCACCCAAAGCACTGCAATAGTATTCTTAATTGCTGTGGTATTATGAAAATATTTTATCAAGCTATAATGATAAAAATGTTTATGATGTATTCACTTATCTTTGTTTTTGTCTTACTCTCAAGTAGCTGTTTGTGGGAGATGAGTAAGGCAAAACTATAAAATTTCTTCTGGTTTGGTTCACCGCTGCTACGTTTTCCAGATCTGTGGAGATGTTGACGTTCTAAAAAGCATAATAACTTAATTGTTTGTCTAAAGCCAAAATTGATGAAACTACTTCAAACATAGACGCGCTTACTCACTTTAAATTACATCACTTTCTTGGAAGTGGCCCGCGAGAAGCAAATTTTGATTAAGTGGCCCGTAGGCCAAAAGCAATTGGACCACGCTGCGCTAAAGCATGGACTAACAGCAAAGTTTTCGATCCAGATGTTTTTCCGGATAGTCAAATAAAAAATTTATTATGCAACAATAATATCATAAATCAAATGCAAAAACGCTAGTGTGTACGCATAACTGCAGACAGTGAACACTGTTTCGACCTATCAGATCTCATCAGTGTAGGTGGTGTGACCGACATGATGAGATCTGATAGACCAGACCACCAACTGCACTGACAAGACTTGGTAGGTCGAAACAGTGTTCAATGTCTGCAGTTATGAATATCATAATTATTACTGTAAATGGAAACGGTAGAGCGAAAAACTAGGATTGTTGGTATTTTTAAGCTATACGGTGCTAAAATCATAAGCTACCAAGTTTTGTCATCTTCTACATTACCAAAAAAAGTATAATATTGTAATATTAAATATAACTATCTACGGGTAAAACATAAAATTAATGAATAAAGAAAGCACATATTGAAGAAAGCAAAACGCTTTTAACTTTAGTAAAACGGTAAAAGGTTATTTTTTTTAATAAATTGAAAAAAATTAGTGAAAAGTTTACTCAGATAGAATAACATAACCTGAAATATTGTGCATCGCTATCAACAATTGAAACGAAATACATGAGCTTTATGACGCACAGTTTGGGAACTAATGTTTTGAACACAGAAAACATTTTTTTGAAATTTTTGTTTTTCTTTGATTTTTTTACAACTTATTGGGCAATGGGCGGGATTTAAAAAAATAAAGCGAAAATGAATACGGATTTTGCCTTTCCTCGGAGAAGTTTGAGAAGAACTATCAAGGCCACGATAGCAGCAGCTAGGCCAATGGGTACACTTAACAAACACCATTAACCAAATTTTACCTGTGAGCCTTGCCCTCTGAATACAAATGAAGTTGAAATTTGCCCATCACTGTCCGAGGTCAGCAATTTCGGTGAGTCAGAACTATCAGCTGGAGATATAAATAAACTGTATGAAAAAATTCGACGTGAGACGTGGTAAAGAGGTGATGTTTAAACAAAACTCAAGAAGTCACCGATTAGGTTGAAAAAGACAACGCTGAGAAAGGCTACTTAATGCGTTTTTCCTACTTAAAAAAAACTCATTAACAGGCCGGAGCAAAAGTGCCAAACTAGCAGTCTGTGAAGTTCTCAAAATTGTCGCGAAAATCAGAGTCTAAATTGTTGCAAAAAGCATTTGCAAATATAAAAAAGTATCTCAGTGGCACGTTATAGCTGCTTTGCTATTTTTAAAGAACTTAAAATTGAGTAGGACAAAACAAAATATTATACTTCTGGTTTGACTTAGCGAAAACAGTCAGTGAAACAATATTAACCTCAAAACGTCCTTTCACTGCTCATAAAATGACAAAAAAGTTTTAACATTAATGTATCCACTTTCATTATTCTTGTGCAATACGCCGAAGCGTGTCATGAGTTGGTGGGGATCATCAAGGCAACTTTGCACAAATAGGCAATACAGCGACCAACATAGTGAATAGTCTACTTGTGGCAATGGTGTGTCACTGGTAGCTCTGCGCTTACTCAACCAAGTCAGCTACTTGCATAAAAGTTGCCGATCTCATGTCTACCACTGTAAGGCATTGCCTTCAAGATAATGACACCATAACATCTGAACCAAACTTTGACTACGCTCCCAAAGCATTCAGTGTTAACTTCAGTTCTCACTGATTTGCCATGCAGCACACTACTGGGCACTACTCGATTGGTTCAGACGAGTCAAAGAAACCTAACACGCATGCACGCGTTGCACACGTAAATCAGCGACACACGCAACATATTTTGTTATTTCTTTGATGCCCAACATTTGAAATTTTGTAATGTAACTAATAAGTTTGGATACCCGATAGCACACGTCACACTTCTAACGCAAGTTCAGATGAAAATTTGGTAATACCAATTGGGAGTTTTTGTAAAAAGCTGGAAACCGTAAATAAATTCGGGTATTTGGGAGATATACTGAAAGCCAGTGGAGGATATGAGGTTACAGTTGTAGCAAAAATTAGAATTGGATGGGTAAAAATTAGAGAATGCCGTGGGTTACTGTTTAGATGATTGGCGCTTGGTGTATCGGTAAGAGCGTCCGTTTGGTACCCGGGAGACTGGGGTTTTATTCCCCGAATGGTCATACTAAAGACTTTAAAAGTAGTATTCGCAACTTCCCGCCAGGCATTCGGCACAAGCGGAAGTGCGAAGGGTTATGCGTATATGTGTGTTGTTTGTTTTGTAGTATGTCCTCTAACAGCGTTTAATCATTCATGATTGATATTTGTAATGGACGTCAATTGGAAATGGCAGAGCTATCGCGCGATGAGCAAAGTTTACGCAAAATTTAAGCGATACATACAGGCAATCACCGTACTTTATTTGCGTGTACACTGCCTCAACATTTTGTGCAATTTGGTTCAAGCTATTTTTACCGAAAACTGGCGAAGAAAAAAATGCGTTGCTTTGGAATGGTCAGGCAGTACTGCAGACACTGTCGTACTTTCAGAGATGAGCATTTATCGAGATAATTTATCGGCGACAATTTATTACCGGTTATCGTTATCGCTCAAATTAGTTTTGATCTATCAAATACCGATATCGCTTTTGTAATATATTTTGTTATTGCCGATAAATTATTGCAATAAACGATTCTTTATGAACACACTGTTCAAACTTCAAAGTTAGTGAGTTGGCACTATGGAAAAAATACACGGTGTCCATTAAGTCTTATTACAATTTTTTAAACGAAGGGCTTAGAATTAAAAGTCACTAAGTCACAAAATAACACTTTTGAGTTAGACACATTTAAAAATTTTAAACGCATATTCAAATACTTCCCAGTTGGATTTTTTTGTATTCAAATGCTTTCTGCTGTCGGTGATATTTATCATAGTGTTGTGATTACCTTTCAATAAATTAAAAAGTTTTAATAAAAATTTAAATAAACAAACAAATTTTTGGACTTAGTCACTTTTATTCCAGACTGTGGACTTCGTCACTTTTAATTCAAAAGTGCGTTTAATGAGATACTTTTTGCATTGTCATATGAAGCCAAATACTGTGTAAAAATGGTTGTAGCGAAGGGCTTATGAGTAAAACTAAGTGCCAGAAACTGGCCCACAACCAGGGGCTGGTGATGGAAGGGGGGGAGGGCACGGGGGCTTCGCTTCCCTAAGGAAAGTCAGTTTTTAAAACGTGTGTAGCCTACCCAATTTCTTGCCCCCTTGTAAAAAAATTTGCCTCCTAAGCATTTCCTGCTGGCGGCGGACCTGACCGGAGAGCGTAAAGGAAAAAAAAAAGGGCAAGGGGAGTTATGCCCTCCACATTAAATGTTATCAAAATGAGAAAATCCTTAAAATCTACAGAATAGTTAACCGTTTTTCGACTAAACATTGCTTTGAATCAAGCACGTATGAAAGCAACCAAAGACCAGGGATAGGGAGGGAGAACAATCGGGCAAGGGGTCATGATCCCTGAATTAAATTTTATCAAAGCGTTTAGGACTCGGTGGTTAAGGCATCGCTATTGGCGCAAAAGGTCTGTGGTTCGTGCCCTGGGCCTCAAAAAGTGCATCGAAAACTTCACAAAATGCATAGAGTTGTAAACAGACCTGGTATTATTTTAAGTTTTGCGATCTGACAGGGCTAATTTAATGATAAAATCAGGTACGGTAAGGCTACCAATTTATCACACTAATATTGAGAAGACTTACTGTATTATTGTTGACTGTATTATATAAATTCGCAGTCTCCTCCATTATTACTCAACTTTTGGTTTTTGCTGCAGAATTTGATTTTCATTCCGACTAAAAGTACGGTAACAAATTATGCTGCATGGCTGAGGCTACCGTTGCCAGCAGACCTGGTCTTCTTCTTTCGGCTTGTCCTTATTCGGGGTCGCCACAGCGCGAAAGTCTTCTTATAAGCCTCGGTCAACTTTGTCTCCCTACCTTGCTCTAACCGTCTCCATGATTTCTCAGACCAAATCCATTCATCTTCTCTTTGGCGATCTTCTCGTATACTAGGTATTGCCAAGTCTATCATTCTTTTTCCAACGTAACCTTCTTCTCTCCTCTTCACGTGTCTATACCAACGTAACCTTGTGCCCCGAAGTTAGTTTGACTTCCAGCTTTGCAATTTTTGCCGTCCCTCTCACATATTCGTGCTTAATGTTGTCTTTTCTTGTAGCACCCAATGCCCATCTCACCATTTCCATCTTTCCACCTGTTTTCCACCTGTCTTTACTCCCCAGTCATTGGCCGGACTAATAACACTTTGGTGCATTTTACCTTTAATTTTTGCTGACAACTTTCTGTCACACAGAACTCCAGAAATCTTCTTCCAACCCATCCAACCTACTTGGATCATTCTCCTTACTTCTTCCTCACATCTTCCATCACTACCAATTGATGAACCAAGATATTCGCAGCTTTTCACTCTCTTTATTACATCCCCTTTCAATTTCAACTCTTCTGAATAATGCAGCGAATACAAAAGCTACCAGCATGTCTACATGTAAGAACATTAAGCTGTTAAGCTAACCATAGGCCTACATTGTTCTAAATTCTGAAATTCAAATGTAGAACTCCTGGGGCAGTATACTGCTCAACTTTTGTGCACTTAACGCAATGCGTTAACTTAATGAAAAAACAAAGCTAACGCATTGCGTTAAGTGCGACAAAAGTTGAGCAGTATACTGCCCCTCGACTTACAAAAAGCTTAATGACGTTTTTGTCACAATCACTGGCTATTACCAACTGTTTATTATCTAATCATCAATCATTGAATAATCAGGTTATCAAAACACCTGTACAGTGCTTAACCACGATTTTGTCAAAATCCCCAGGTTTAGCAAAGAGCTAATCACGTTTGAGCTAATGATAGGACGGCTTGGTTTAGACTTAACCACTTTTTTATCAAAAGAGTTGGGCTTAGACACTTTTCGTGCAAAAATCATGACAGCAGGATTATTGGCTTGAGCTGGAAAATGGATTTAGACACATTATCTCAAAAAAACATTTCACGCATAGATTCAGTATTTCAAGTAAAAAGAATTGTGGGTATTATCTCAATTTTGGCAAAATGTGACTTGGTCACTTTTAATACTAAACCCTTCTTAGTCTCTCTTTGTTTTGTTTAATGCCACGTAGAGTCCATGAACTGCTCTCTTATCTTAAAAAATCTGCAAAAATATTTTTGCAATTTGACTTACAAAAAAGAGCTTTGTCAAATACATTGAAAATTTACCGCAGCATATATCGAAAAAATTTATCGGCGATAATTAATCGGTGATAATTTATTGATTACCGAAATTGTTTTAAGAAATGGAGATGTATCGATTATCGGTATCGCCCAAGGTTTTTTTGAAGTTATCGATTATCGTTATCGCTTCAGTACAGAAAGGTTTATCGTGCCCATCACTGCGTACTTTGCGTCTTACCTACTCTCGGCGATTTTGTGTGAGGCAATCCTCAAACTTAGCGTACTTAGCTTCATGTTGTTTAAGTCCAAGAAACAAAAGCGTGGTTATGAACCTCTGTCGCGACACTGCACTCAGTAGTGCAGGCCCTACCTCACTTTCACATTTTTGCCTTTTCAACACTAGACACGTTTCGTTGTTTTTTATATTTTCCTTGACAACATTGGTGCTTCTTTTTTCAGAAAAATATTGTTTCAGTAACGGAAGCGTGCTGCGTAATGGCGCGTTCGTATATTACGCTTTCTATCCATCAGAACTTTTTCCGGGATAAACTATAGAACACGGTCGATAGCGTTTTATTCTCTTGCGCACGTTTTTTTCCTGCTGTAACATGAATTGCGATACTTTTTTCATAAACTTCATTCACAAGACAGAACACTGCCAAGGTTAGCGCCTGTGTTAGAGCATAACATAGTTTTATCACTTAGTCTATCAGAAAACTCGACTAATAGTGCTGCAGCATAAGGCGGGTCTGGGGCACGAAGCCTCCAACGTTGGTACGGTTTTGTCGGATTCAGCCCCCCGTCTTAAACTAAGTTCCAACACCCCTGGGATGGCCGAAGAGGGCACATAGAAAGCAGGTGAAAAAAGGATATACGAAGGCTGGTTTAAATTTGAAAGACGCCCACAACCGAACAAAACAGAGAGACTGAGAGGAATTTCATTGAGGTTATTCCTGCCTTATATCAACAGCAGCGAGCTTGTTTTCGGTGGTTAAAATACAGAAAACGTAGCACAGTGTGGCCTAATCGAAGCCTACACTCGCTGCTAAGTCACCATAGCCGTACTTGTTAATTTTTGCTTTGTTTCAATTTGACGAGTTGAGTTTCGAAAAGTCGGCTCTATCTTTAACTCTAAAGAGTTTATTAATGCACCTTTATCAAATTATTAAAAATGAAAACGTCAACTAAATGTAGTGCTCGGTCCTCATAGTCATAGCATCTGCGGCTAACAAAGACATTCATTTATTTTTATTGCAATCGTGTGTTACGAACCGGGGCTTGGTGTATCGGTTAAGAGCGTCCGCTTAGTGCCGGGAGAATGGGGTTATATTCCCGGTCGGGTCATACTAAAGACTTCAAAAGTAGTATTCGCAGCTTCCCGCCCTGCGCTCGGCACAAGTGGAAGTGCGAAGGGCTATGTTTATGTGCGTTGTTCGTTTTGAATATCCTCTAACAGCGTTCAATCATTCATGATTGATATTGGTAATGGGCCGCCGCCAATTGAAAATGGCTTGCACATTGTGTGCTTAGCACCCGCTGTCCCCTACTTTTACGTTGAAACGTTTCACCGAGTCTGCAACACAGCAACCAACAAAGAATGCTGCAGCGATACTGAGCACTGGCGCTACTGCACTCTTGCACTTTTATCCTCTTTAAGAGTTGCTGAGCCATCTCTTTAACGCGCTAATATCGGAGAATTCTATGAAATTCTTTCTCAACAAACGAACTTATAAGCTTTTTCTCGACAATACTTTTAGTATCCATTGTCAAACAGAGAGAATGAACAAATTTGAAAGTGACTGGTCCGTCCCAACTCCGAATCGAACCAGCGTCAGCACAAAAGTTCGTTTTCTTTTAAATCCTTTACATAAAAAGAAAAATCTAAAAAATGTTTTGTGCCCACAATTTAATTTAAGAAATTCTGTTATTACTCTTGACTGTTTCTTTCTCGCGATTAGAAACACTTAATGGAACCACCCATTTCTTAGAAACAAGCACAAGAAAAAAGAGACATAACTCATCTGTTACAATAAACTAGCAGTTACCAACTACGAACCTACCACGCAGAAAAACGTTTGGACTCTATAAAGTTTTTGACTAATTTAACGTTGCGAAGAGTCGGTACCACTCCCCAATTCGTCTATTTGATTAGGCCTAATGAACTCTATTTGCAATTAGCAAAAAAAACTTTGATTGCATTTTTACGATTTTTTATTTCACAGTGAATAGTTAGAAATACATAGCAAGTTATAATTGCAAAAAAAGGGAAATATTGTTGCCCACAGACCGGATAGCTCAGTCGCTAAACAAATCACTATCGGTGCGAGGGGTCAGATGGTTCGATTCACGGGTAGGTCAAATCAGACGCAGTGTCGTCAATGGCTCGCCATCGCCAGAGGCCAAGCCGCGGAGGCCCCACCATTCCTTATATGCCTCGGCGTAATACCACGGGTATAAATGAATTTTTTTTTATTTGATATCGATGTCTCATAATAATCAATACAAAATTAAAGATTTATATCTAATTTTATGCTGCGAAACACTCTTTACAATCAATTAATGCACTTGTCAGTTTTCATCAAATCGCTAATATACGTAAAATCTTAAACATTTTTTAAGGTAAGCAAACCTGTGATACGAACTTGCACTCCTGTTGCCGGTTTTCCCGTTGCAATACTTCGTATATAGACCTAGCAATAAAGAAAGACTCTGAAAATCACCACATGTTGTTTATTAAAAAAACTTGCTTTTGTCAATAACTTCATTCTTTACACAACTGGTTATTAACAGGGAACTCCACTGAAAAATTTGGGATCTCTCAGAAGAAATGCCAAACTGTATTCAGGGAACTACTCCATTGCACATTGCATAAACATGAGGTCCGCAAGCCAATACTTCTAACATTAAAAGGTCATATGGGCCGTAAAAGTTAAGAACTTCCGCTTTAAGCAAACAAACTGGGCCCACACTTGCCGGAGCCAATGAAAAACTAAAAACACGAAAAGCAAAAACTTTTCTACTGGCTATGTTTTGATCAATTTGCTATTCTTAAATCAAGTTGGTCACCCTTGGAAATTTGCCACTACGCGAATTACAACAAAAAAGACAGAAATTCACGTTTGTTTGAAACTGCAAATATCAATTAATTGAACAGCTAAAATACATCGCATTACATGTGATTCCGTAATGGGAAATATGAGACTGCCTCCGCACGTTTCTCGAGTTAAAAACGCATGTAATGTTATCACAAAATATACTTATCAGCCAGTAGGTTGAATCACATCAAACCAGTGGTTCTCAACCTATTATGGTTTGTGGCTCTCTTCTAGAGACCCTCAACATCATCGGCCATCTGTTCAACAATAAACTTTTCTGTCTGTATTTCATTCGTAGTAGCCACAGCCCTACTCTCGTCTTAAGTGGTTAATTGCCATAAATAAATCTTGCGCTTGTGGTACCCTGGATGGGCAAATGGCCCCTGGTTGAGAACCGCTGCATCAAACCCAAGTTAAAAGGTCAAATCTCGAATCATTGCGATTCTACCACTACAAAATCAAGTTTTCATAGTTTTCATTTTTTGCAACGTTTTATTCAAAAGTGCTTTTGGGGGTTGTGTCCATCACAGCTAGTATTTTTCCATTGTATTTTGTTTTTAATCGTATCCTCATCTTTCTATCACGAGAAAGCAATCAATGCGCAGTACGAGCTTGCTTAGGAGTTGCCGGCTACCTGTCCACCACACCAAGATGGGGGAATCCCACTAAGTGCCTTTCCCAACGACACAACAAGTAAACTTGACGGCTTGTTCTCCAATCTCCACACTGTCCCTTTAATGCAGACCAGCAAGCAGGGAAGCTGTGAATACCAATTTTAAAGTCATTGGTTGACCCGACTCGGAATCAAATCCGAGTCTACAGCTGAGGCAATCTTAACAAAACTCGTCGATATGCTGTTTGCGCAATGAAGTGTGAAGCGAATTGGCACAAAAGCTGTTAGCCAAGACTTGCAAAGATGATTGATCGCTTTTCTAAATAAGATGCACTCACTGTGCAACTAAGTTAAATTAAAATTACTCTTGGGTAAGTTCAGAACTTGTACGTACACTGCAAAGCAAGAACTTGCATGCAATTAAAACATGCAATAATTTTAGATTAAATCATAAAATTGAATAGAAGACATTTTAATTAAAACATAATAACTTTCCGCTTTATGTTTGATTTCAAAGTTTAAAATAAAGTAAAAAGCTGTATAATAAAACGCGAAAATGTTTGCCCAACGTTGACATTCTAATTAACAACCTCGTTTTATTTTGTAAGTAACACAGACATTAAAGTCTTGCAGTATCAATGATTTCTGAAGCTGCTAAAAGTGACCAACTGACCAGCACATGTATATTTCTATTTGATTAATTTAAGGAAATCTTACTTGTAAGTCGTAGGACAAACCAGGAATGTAGTGTTTGGTGCTTCTAGAGATGTCGATTGAATAAGCATTTGTTAATATTGGAATATCCGCAGATATATCCGATTCCATTAGACCGTCAGAGTAAGCTGTGATGAAAAACTTCGTAAGTAATAATTAAATAACGTTCGTTTCGATAACGGTAGTTAAATCGTTTTTGTTTATCTTTGGATGTGTTTTAATTTGATAGGATGGTTGCTGACTCGAAGACCGTGATGTGAATTCGCGGTCTCCTTATGTTTTGTTTTTCTCGTATATTTGTCGTTGCTTGTTTATTTTATGTAATATCATTTTCAGCACAGCAAGTAAAATCACTTCTTTGATTTGACGCTTTAAGTCTCAACCTCGACTTTATCTTCAACTTTATTTTCAAATTATTTGCAGCACGCCCTGAAAATGTTTTTCTAAGTCTATCCTCTGCTAATAGTTACGCAATTAGTAGTTTTCTTGCTTAGAAATTGTATCTGGCTGCTTGCTACAGCACAGAGTTACAAATTTTGGTAAATTTAACTTTGACTTGATAGAGTAAAGCGTATTTTGGCACGTTTTATTGCATCTGCCACTGAAGCAGCCGCAGCTTTTTAGTCGCAGTTTCTTCGGGTGGGTAGCTGCAACAGCATTGAATTTGAAGCAAAAAAGTACGAAAATAGTTCTACAGAAACTTGAGGGCATGCTCCCTGGAACATTTTTTAAAATTTGTACATGCAACAATTTAATACTATTTACAGTGTTTTCGTTTCTTAGTGCCCTGTTCTGAAAGATTCATGAACTATATGGTGGTTTCTGAAATTCACTCGAAGGATGGTTTCGTGTAGTGTTATTGCCATGAAATGAGACTGTTTACTTCGAGAATATTCGGGACGGCTCTTGATATTTCGTAATCTTAACCAGCTGTAGTTTTGTGCTAGTGACGTAACGATAATGTTTTGAGCCAGCGTGTGAATTGTCGCATGCCATTTCATTACATTTCTTTCCTATTGTTTCTTTATTACAATTTTGTAGAACATTCTGGAATTTGACTTTTGAGTATAAATTAGCTCGTTTTGCTGGACTAATTATTTTTTGAGTAGTTTTTTTTAACATAATTAGTCGTGTGTAGAGTTAAGCAAGTGTTGTATGCTGAAGGGTTTAGCCTTGATTTTATAATGTTTTGAAGTGAGCGTAGAAGGCTGTGTTGTTGACGTTTAGGTTACAGAGAGTATCGTGACTAAGTGAGTTAAGCTTGGGTTGTATTAAAGTTACAACCGAAAAACAAAAATTCGCATCATTTTTGGTAGTTTTTTGTAAAATTTACCTTCGAGTAATTGTGTAAGAAGCTCACTCATTTAATTTTGATCGGTGGAACTAATTCCTCTCATATAACTAACACTGTATGTGAATTGATGCATCAATACAAATGGACGGATGGTGGCTTCCACTTTTGCTCAAATAAGATGAGTAGTAACAGTTGCCTCAAATCAGCAGAATATATGCATCAAGTGGTAGTCACTAAAGTAAGCGTAAAGCAAATTTTGTGATTTTGGTAAATTGGTTTTAATTTGATGTGAAATTGCTTTTGAATTAAACACAAAGAAATTGTATATAACATATTATGTAAAGGCTGAGTGGCGTCCAAACTGTTTTTATCGTAAAATAATACAAGATGAAATAAACGGCTGTTTTTGGCTGCCAAAAATACTGATAACCTCATAAGGAATAGTTGTGACAAATTCGAGAAGTTTGGTGCGGTAGTACAATAAAAAGCTCAGCACAAAAACAACTGTTTTGAGATCAATTTTAACCCACCCGGCCAAAGAAGAGGTCACACGGTGCTAAAACATTTTATTTGAACTGCTTTATGGTGTCAACTGTTTCTAGAAGTTTGCAAGATTTAATTTTTTCGTTTAATCACCTTTTCACCTCTATCAAATCCTACATCTTGTGCAGATGCTTCCGCAACCAGTTTGATGTGCCGCTCCACAGATTAACAATGAAATAGGTAGTGAAATACCAGAGGTTTCTTCAGACATTCTTCTATGTCTGTATCTGTAAGGCTTGCAATTGCTTGAGGTTGTTACTGGTAAGAATTGAAATTGGCTGATTCGTGGTAAGCATTTGCTTCCAAGTTGAGTTGTTACATCAAACAAGCGAATCAAACTGTTGTTCAATGCATGTGGGCAGTCATCGTTATTCGCATTTTCTTCAGCTACTTACACTTTCGCCACTTCTGTGTTTCTTACGTTTTTACTATCATCCCTTAACATCATCACATAATCAGATAACCCATGGATTCAGCAACTTTTTCAACTTAGTTCAGAGGGTTAGGAATTTTTTAATTAAATGTGTTTAAGAAATTGTTTTGAGTGTGATGCAATGAACGGTTATGTTGCATACCAAGAAAATGTCTTTATTGCGATGGTAAGGGAAGATTATAAAAACGTAAGAAATGTAGTAGTGGCGAAAGTGCTAGCACTTCGGAAACAAGAAGCTGAAGAAAGTGCACATAAGGATAACGATGACTGCCCACCTGCACTGAACAACAGTTTGATTCGCTAGTTCGATGTACCAACTCTGAACTTGGAAGCAAATGCTTACTACAAATTAACCAATTTCGATTCTTACCAGCAATAACCTCCAGCAATTGCAAACCTTACTGATACAGAAATAGAAGAGTGTCTGAAGAAACCTCTGGTATCTCACTACCTATTTCATTGCCAATCCGTGGAGCGGCACATCAAACTGGTTGCGGAAGCATCAGATTCTGCATAGACGAGAAAGAGTGATCCAACGAAAAAATTAAATTTCGCTAACTTATGAAAACGTTCGACACCATAACGAAGTTCCAACAATGCTTTAGTAAACCGTGTGACCTTTCTATAGGCCAGGTGGGCAAATTGATTTCAAAACAGTTTTTCTTGCTTTGAGCTAATTATTTTACCACCGCGCCAAACTTCTCGAACTTGTCGCAACTATTCCTTATGAGGTTAACAACAGCTTTTGGCAGCCAAAAACAGCCATTTATTATTTTGTGGTGAAGTCAGTTTTGACACCACACAGTCTTTATATGTTACAATTTTTGTTGTGTTTAATTTAAAAGCAATTTCACTTCAAATTCTTAAAATTAACTTACCAAAATTGCTAAATTTGCTTTAGGCCTACATTTATTTTTGTGACTTCCGCTTGATGCATGTGTTCTGCTGATTTAAGCCATTGTTACCTTTCATCTTATTTGAGCAAAAGTGAAAGCCACCATCCGTCCATTTATTGATGCATCAAATCAGATACAGTGTTAGTTACATGAGAGGAATTAGTTCCACCGATCAAAATTGAATGACTGTGCTTCTTACACAATTACTCGAAGGTGAATTTTCCAAAAACTACCAAAAATGATGCGAATTTTTGTTTTTCGGTTGTAACTTTTTTTGTGTTGAAGATAGAGAAAATTTTCTTCTTGACACAGATAGGAACATGGTGTTTTCACAGATGTTCAGTTATACACCATTACTCTATGACCAGTAGTTATCGAAATATGTGAATTACCCTCTGCGTCATGGTGTGCGATAACACTTTGGGGGGTAACAGGCTGGAAAATGGGAGCAACCCCCTAAAAACAAATTTTCAGCAAGTGTTTGACCATTTGGCCGGATTTGAGAACTACATGTTTTTTGATTTCCAAAAAAAGTTTTTTCACTCCGCCCTAGTGGATAATTGTTTACCTATTTCGCGACAGTGTAATTGCTATTTCAGCCTTTTTGAAAAACTTTTTAGGGAAACTTTTGTTTAAATTTTTTGCCCTATTTCTCCTTCACCGATTATCAAGCATTTTTGTAGACACGTCACGATTTGTGTGGCTCAATAATATCGAAGGATACAAAATTTTGCAAAAAATTGTTTTGCAATTTAATCTGGTCCAACTTTCAATATATTACGGTAATGCTTGTCCGAATTTTGTTGATATTTCCACAGGCGCTTTTTAATAAATCCTTGCATTTTCAGCTAGTTGCATTGCTACAATTGTGCCCTTTGCCTTGTAAAAAAACAAAAATTTTGTGCACTGCTCTGCAGCACGCAACTGAGTTGTTGAAGCGGCGTTTGTAACTGCACTTATTTCAAATAAAAGCACTTGAAACCCTTTGTGACTCCGATTCTCCACATTAACATTTGAAGCTTTCTATATCTTCATGCTTCGCATTAATTACTCCCAATTTGCTTGGAAAATGCAGTAAAACAAACGCAATCTAAAACAAAATAACCAGGGCGTCGAACCGAACCGGAACATAAACCGTAAACCCGTATTAACCGTTTCCTTTCATTGAACCCGAACCGAACCGTAACATTTATTATTTGATAGACGTGAACTTAACCTGAACCCAAAGTCATCAAAAATCTTGAACCTTAGCCGGATTTGGACCGTTAAAATAATTTTTGTTAACTTTAAACCCAGACCGAAGAGCGTATTTGAGACTGCGCTATCAATGCTAGAAGTCTAAGGGATTTATTTGTAATGGTTTCGTTTGATTTATCTCGGCGTGTTTGTGTTGCAATCCTACGTCATAATGCTGAAAGCTGTTGTTGGAGGGCGAGAGCAAAACGGCTGCAGTTGGCAATGGTAATGCATGCAGTTAGTGCCTCATTATTATGTAAAATCGATTGATCTAAGAGAAAATGCGCAGATGGAAATGATTTGACCGAAGACACAGGCTCTTGCGTGATTTAGACCAGAATCAGATTTTCTGCACGGTGGAAAAAAATCGAATTTCTGCCGCTGAGGACATCCTTTATGAGCTACAGCAGCATCTTAACAAGTAGGCTACAATCAATCTGAGCGCAACAAGTATTTTTTAAAAATGCGCCTGTAGCTATATACTGGAACATAAGTCGAATTGACGGTTTCGAATTCTTGAACCCAAACCGAATTTGAACCTTCAAATTTTGGCTTCTTTGAACCTGAACCAAATCTGAACCCGATAATTCAAAGTATTTTGCATTTTAACCCGAACTGAACCTGCAAAAATCAACGACGAAAGACCTGAACCGGAGGTAAACCGCTGAAAATAAATGTAACGGAACCTGAACCTAAACATAAGTGATATTTTAAGCGGTTCGATGCCCTGAAAATAACACAAGTTCTACGTAATTTCATAAAGAAATCAGCCATGCGTAACCGCCGTCGTATGAAAAAGCGTCAGAAAGTAATACTGCAGTGGTTCTCAAACTTGTCGGAAGTATCGAACCCAACAGATGTCATGCAAGCATACATCGAACCCTTAATTATAACCAGGAGCGGATCCAGAAAATTTTAGAGGGGGGTGCAGTTTTGAATTAGGCTGAATGTTAAATGAGTGCAACGACGTTAGACGTCTAAACCGGAAAAAAGCATAAGCTCTTTGAAAATGTTTCACGACAGGGGCGTATTCAGAATATTCTTAAGGCGGTGGAGGGTGGCATAAAATTTTTACATTTTTTAAGCGCATTTTTTTCCGGAAAGTTAATTTGAAGCAAATTGAGGAACAAAAATATGGCTCTAGGGGGGTCCGGGGGTATGCTTCCCCGGAAAGTTTTCAAAAATTTAGACACTGTAATGGCCATTTTAGAGCTTTTTGAACAAATTTTATGGCAAATTCTGTTTAATTTTTTTGCCTCTAACTCTAAGTCTTTCACCAAATATGATACATTTTGTTCGCACATTTTCGATTTATGCGTGCTTAAGGCGTAAAGATGATTGTTATCAAATAGGTTTGAAATTATGGAAAAATTGTATTCATCAAAAACAGCGTTAAAAGAGTATGGTGGGGGGATGCATCATTCCACGCAGAGATAGTCATTTACTACAACTGTATGCCTTTTTGCAAAAACTTATTCTGATCTTAGCCGAACCCCTGCTACAGCCTCACCGAACCCCTGGGGTTCGGTCGAACCCAGTTTAAGAACCACTGTAATAGTGAATCTCAGGCGCGTAACCAGGATTTTACAATGGGGGTGGCTGTCTCGGGGGTCTGGTAGCAAAGCCCCCAGCCGCCGGAGGCAAGGGCATCTGGGGGCGGAGCCTCTAACCATTAAAAATTTTTGTACTTTTTAGCTAAAAAAAGTGAATTTTAGTGCGTTTAACTGCATCATATGCTGTGACAACGCCTTACATACAGTATCATGTATTATACAAACCAAAAATACTCTGACATCGTATGATTTATACACAGTCCTCGAGTCGTAAAAACACTTATGAGGGGATAGTACAACTTTTCACGCAGACGTAAAGAGAGATGGTCATTATACTTGTAAGGGAATGGTTTACGCAAAAATGTTTAATGGGGGGATGATGTTGTTTTCCGGGGGGATGGCATTCCGTTCTAGGCCAACCCAACCCTTAATTTCTAATATTCTGACTTTAGAAACTTTAAAATGGTTTGCGGTCCTCTGTTAAGAGCTCTCCTACCGGCTGATCGGGAAGCGCTGTTCTATGGCGAAAAGTAGAGAAGTAGCCTAATTTCATGCCTCACCAATTTGATGTAACAATGGTTGCTTCTTTAAAATACTTTTCTTAGCTCACATGCAAAAGATATGCAGTAATTGTAGGCTTATAAATACTGATAGCCACAATGTAATGTGACGACAAAAATAGAGAAATAACAATTTTTAAATGTAGAGAAGCATACTAGTAACCAGTGGGTAGGGGGAGCTGAAGCTTCCCCTCCGCTAGCTACGCTACTGACGAAAGCGACGGTGCAGCAGTTTGTAAGCACCATCCAAGTGTATAGCAGATAGTTTGACATACCAATATAATGGGTGCGGAAAATTCAGCCCCACCTCAGCAATGCTAATGACAAAAAAGATGGTGCAGCAGTTTGCAAGCACTATTCAAGTTAACAGCAGATAGTTGGCATCCCAATGGGGGGGCTCTAGCCCCCCCCCGCCCCACCCCTGAGCTACGCTACTGGTAAGTCTGCATAAGTGTTTTTAAATATTAGTGCAATACTTTATCTGTGAACACCGTAAAAACCTCCAAATGGTTTCATTTTGCGGGTGAAATCTACTTTGCTGCAACAACAAGTTTCATTTATATATACTTCAATCAACTTAGATGTTATTATAAAAGTTACGCTCAACGAAAAAAGTTGAAAAAAAAGTTATACGACGACGTCATAATAAAACAAAATTAAAAGGTTTTGGTAAAATGTTTTTGTCATTTTATCTTCTTTCGTTTAGACCAGTGGTCGGCAACCTTTTTCGCACAACGGACCGGTTTGAAACTGAATTGTTTTTGCGGACCGGCCTTTAAAAAATCGAAAATGTTTAAGCAATAAAACACTCATATTTATTCAAAACTGAAAATCTCGATCTTGTATCACTCTGACCAGAGTATTAAACTTTTTCAATCTTGCTGCAGCAGCATTGCTCAATTTTTTTATAGTAGCTTCTCAAACCTGATTCTTAACGTTATTCTTTCTCTTAACCAAGCGCTGTTTGATTTACGAAAGATTTACGATAAAATGACAGCATAATCAAATGTTCGCTGTTCAATTAAAAGATTTGACTTTTCAATTTGGTTAGTTTTGTGATATTGAGTAACTTTGCCATACTGGGTCACCAGAATTAAATTATTTAGCATTTTTACAAAAACGTCCCAAAATTGCGTCTCACGTTATATAAATGTTTTAAACTCAAAGCATTTATTCTGAAAACGCATGCGGACCGGTAACAAACTTCACACGGACCGGCACTGGGCCGCGGCCCGGTGGTTGCCGATCACTGGTTTAGACCCAAAATGAGAGCTCTACTGCAGTTATAAAAATCAGTCATTTACGAAGAAAGAGAAAGCTACCTTAGTCAAAAACTTTACTCAATTTGGTTGGGGAATACCCAATTTACTCGGTTTTAGAAAGGGTTTTTAGTGAAACAAAACCGATTCGGACATTTTAGTTATCGAGGAATCCAAAAATGTAAGTAAAAAATGCATAATTTGGGAGCTCATACACCTTCCTTTCGAAATGATTTCAATAGTTTTTACATATGTTTCTGTATTTTGATGCATATTTATTCTCCTATCACGAAAAAGCGATCAATGCGCTATACGAGCTCGCTTAGGAGTTGCCAGCCTTCTGTCTACAGGGGTGCCGGAACCTTGTAAGGGTAAGGGGAGGCAGCTTTTTCAAAGGGCACTTTTAATACCAACGCAGTGGCGTAGAGAGAAATTTTAAAAGAGGGGCAATTTCTACATTTTTTTGAAGCGTATTTTTTTCGGCAGAACTAATTTGAAGCTTATTGAAAAACAAGAAAGACTCTAGGGGGGTCCGGGGGTATGCTCCCCCGGAAAACTTTTAAAAATTTGCATGCTGTAATGGTTGGTTTAGTGCTTTTTGAATAAATTGCAGGCAAATTTTGTTTACATTTTTCTTTAATTCTGAGTGCTTCGCCAACTATGATACGTTTTGTTCGCATATTTTTCGATAATGCGTGCTTAAGGCGAAAGGCTTATATTGCTATCGAAAAGGTTGGAAATTGTGGAAAAATTGTATACATCAAAAATATTTTTGAAAACGGCTGGTGATAGGATGCATAAGCTACCCCTCATCTTACTTCCCTGGATCAGCCCGTGGCCATAAGCTTCAAAAACCAGCAAAAGAGTCTGGCATATTTCAGTTGCTTGGCACCAATAATTTTGTTCTTTTTTCTAAAAGGCAGAGTCAAAAATGGGGGCCACGGCACAATGCCTCCTAAATACGCTCCGGCAAACCGATTATCACATGCATTGTCTCGTGTCTTTTTTTGAAGTACGGTTAACGGACGAATTATATCAGACGAGAATGTGGATTCTTTGATTTCGCCGTTCTTTACTTTTGCACTTACAGTTACACCATGGTAACACTAACACCTTCACAGCTGCTGCTCGCCTGCTGAAAACAGTGGGTGAGAAGCGATGAAAATGACGTACAGATAATAAAAACTTGGTAAGTTATCGTTAAAAGCACGAAAAGTTACGTGTCTATGCTACTATCGACTACTACTGAATTTGTCCTACCGGTACATCAAAAAAACTAACATCCTCACCATTACGTTTACTCCCATTATTTTTTTTACGACTCAAAGTCCATGTCGGCAAAAAAAAAAAAAAAAATGACGCGAGTGCAAGTCCTAGGTAAACATTACGAGTTCTCAAAAATTGGAATCGAGTCCTATTAAAGCTGGTATAACTGCAGAAAATGGAAGCGAAACTGAAATCACTCATACCTTCGCTATACTACTGGCAGTAGTGTATGCAGAGGGGGCTCCTATGCTTGCGGCCCCCTCTGGCCTTTTTCGATACATGCTAAAAGCCTGTGTCGCTCAGATAATGCTAAAAAAATCGTATCTTAACGTGGAAAAATTTCTTCGTGCCATAAGTGCACGCAGGGGGGGCACGGTGCCATGCCCCCCCCCCTTTTGCTCGGTAACAAGGTACTAAAACCTAACTTTCAGTCTATAATTTTACAAACTGATAATGATTGCAGCCTCCTTTCACTTATTTTAGCCAAGCTACGGTTTTTAGACATAAGCTGCGAAAATATTTTTGCATTCTCTATAGTGACTGCACTCACTGCATTCCCTTTTTCAATAAAAAAGCGTGCTAAAATGAGTGTTTTTTTATGTGAAAACCGCAAAAATTTCCAGACCCCCGGTTGTACCCCCCTTTGCCAAATCCTGAGAGCCCCACTTCTTCGCGCGCCCCCCGACCTTAAGAAATTTTTGCGTACGCCACTGACCACAGAGCTTGACCACAGTTTAACTTCGTTACCATCCAAATGGAATGCTAAAGGCAGTACTGCCCCCCCTACCCCTTCATCCCCCGTTCCGGCACCCCTGTCTGTCTACCACACCAAGATGGGGGAATCCTGCTAAGTGCCTTTCCCAACGGCACAACAAGTAAACTTGCCTGCTAGTTCTCCACAATGTCCGTTTAATACTGAGCGTCAAGCAGGGAAGCTGTGAATACCAATCGTAACGATATAACTGTTTAGTATGTTTCGTGTTATATGCTCTGTCTACTGCAGTAGGTTCTAGACCGATGCGTGGTTTTTCGAAGTTTTATTCGTGGGATTGTTTCGTAAGGTTGCATTATGAAGTCATCATTGTCTACTGACGTAATTGTTTCGTGAATATTCTGGATAGATCTTTCCGTTACGCAATTTCACTGAGTCAAAATTTGTGCTTGTGATGTCACAATTGTGTTTACTGCGGTTTGGTGTGAATTTTGCATGTCATATGATTTGTCTTGACGTCACAATCGTGTTTACCGTGGTTTGGTGTGAGTTTAGCATGTTATGTGATTTCTTTTCTTGTTTCTTTTTTGGAATGCCATAGAACTTTCTCGAAATTGAATTTAGAGTATAAATAGGCGTGAATATTCGAGCGTAATTATTCGAGTGTAGATTTAGTGTGCGTAGAGTAAGCAATATTGTTGTATGCTGAAGGGTATAGCTCTTGTTGTTTAGTGTTACTGAAGTGAGCAGTGGAGCTTGTGTTTATTGAAAAGTAATACGGTGAGTACCGTAGCTTGGTGAGTTAAGTTGGGTCGATTATTATACTCGTTTGGTGAAGTAGGTCTTGGTTTTATTTGTGAGGTCAGATCTGAAAACGAATTAATTGCTATGGTTTGTCATACCATTCTTATCAATCGTCCTGTCAGCGAAGTAATACCATTTCTTATTTCGCGACACCAATTTTAAAGTCATTGGTTTAACCCGATTCGGAACCAAATCTAAGTCTATAGCTTCCGAGGCGTACGCTCTTACCACTCGGCCATCTGAGCTGTTTTCGCCTGCGTCTTTCTTCGTCAGGTTTTTATGTTCTTGCTCAGAAAATTAATTTCGATTTTCGTGAGATGTGTCTCAGACCCTTAGGGCTAGCAGAGCGTTGTTACGGTTCAAGTTAGAGCCAAATCTATAAGGCATGCATTGTTCTATTCGTGTTCGTAGATAAAAAAAATGCAGGTTGAGACATCTTTCTCAGCAATTTTTCTGCCGTCTTTCCTTCTTTTGTATGAGCTATGCGCTGTATTTGCAAGCTTCCATTAGACTAGGCCAGGAGTTTTTAACCTTTTTTTTCTCGTTTACCCCTTGCTGAAAGAAAAAAGTTTAATTTACCCCTAGTGTATACCACTACTGCTGTTTCAATACTGAAGCTTAAAGTTTTCTTTAGTCACTTATTAAAAAAATTTACCCTTTAGGTAGGTAAAATTTACCCTCAAGGAGTAAATTTATCTCCGGTTAAGAACCCCTGAACTAGGCGATTACCACTCAAAATTTACTCTCTATTTTTGCGAGGGAGCTGCGAATGTTATCTTACGAGCTCGTGCAGGAGTTGTAGGCCATTTGTCCGCCACTCTAAGATGGAGGCAATCTAATAAGTACCTTTCCCAACGGCACAACGAGTAAACTAGCGCGGAAGATGTGAATAACAATTTTAAAAATTGGTTAGACCCGACTTAAAATCAAATCCATGTTTATCGCTCCAGAGACAGATGCTTTATCCACTGGACCATCCGACCAGCTATTTTTCCATTCAAAGTATGACTGCATGCTAAACTTTGAGATACTGGGCTGTGAAGATGAAATAAGTTTTAGAATTTTGCTTTAGCGAGCAAAAAATGTACAACAGATTAATATTAAAACTTCGATAAAGTTAAAGTTCTCAACTCTCACTAACTACTGCAATGTGAAAAGAACCAAATTAGAATCAGTAGTCTCCTATATTTAGTGGGATCTCCATTTTGGGATCTCCACTACCAGGGACTATTAATTACCCATAGGGAATTGTCACTCGAACAAAATCCATAGGGAATCGTCCCTCGAACAAAATTAGTTATCAAAAATTACCCATAGGGTATCGTCCCTCGAACAAAATCAGCATACAGATAAAGGTTGCAAACTCAGTTAAAGTGTAGTGAGCTTGGTTAGGTGTTAGATAGGTTTGGAGGGGGGAGAGGTTGCTACGCTGCACTGATGAGACCTAAAAAGGTCGAAACGCGTTTGCAGCTGCAAATTAGTGGATCGGCGTGTGGGGCCTGCGGTTAGACCTAGTTGGTTGGGCGAGGTTGTTGAATTTTACCTGCTGATATTTTGACCCCCTGCTTAGAGTCGCAGGGTTTTTTTTGTATTACTGAAAATTCGGCTATTTATAAGAGCTGGTTCCATCCACGAAATCCTTGAGGATTCAGTTTCTTTGAGTCAAGTAACAATGCGTGGATCTAGATGATTCCAATTTTCCTCTATGTTGCATGTTATGGATTGGTTAATTATATATTTTGATGAAGGCACCCAAAGCCTCAAAAGGTTATCGCCTCATACGAACGTACCTTCCTAACGGAGATCCCGGAAAGGAGATCCCTATAATGGACATCCATTTTTATGGATTTTGTTCGAGGGACGATTCCCTATGGGTAATTAGTAGTCCCTGGTAGTGGAGATCCCAGAATGGAGATCCCACTAAATATAGGAGACTACTGATTCTAATTTGGTTCTTTTCACATTTTGATGAAATCCCATTTCCTTTTTATTTTGCCCTTAGAAAAAACTTGGATTATTCAATATTATTTCCTGATTGGAAACTCACAAAAAGAGTGATGTTTAAGGCTGAAAACTCCCAGGCTGAAAACTCCCAGCTAAAACAAGCTTTAAATCTCACGAACTACAAACTAGACAGCCTTGAGCAGTACGGAAGGCGTGAGAATATTCAGATACACAATATACCAGAAACGCTGAGCAATAAAGACGACGGTGAAGAAAAAGTGTTGAAAATTGCTAATGAACTCAACATTGATTTAACCAACGCTGACATCCAACGTGCTCATCGACTAGGAATAAAGAAAAGAAATGGCAAACCTCGCCCCATCATTATTCGATTTCAGTCATTCAAGAAACGCAATGAATTTCTATTCCGCAAATCTGGCTTGAAAAGCAACAATGAATTCAAGAATGTTTTTATTGCAGAAGATTTAACCCCGATTCGAGCAAAACTGCTTCGGTATTTGAAAAACGAGTGCGATAATGACTTCGTGCAGATACATACTATCAATGGCAAAATTAGGTTCAAAAAGTCTGCAGTCAAAGAAGGTTTGCCACTTGACGAAAACGGTAAAGATCCAGGAACTGGCAATTGGCTGACTGTAACTTCCCCCGACGATCTATTCAAAGTTGGTGTCGACATAGATTTCACTAAATTCAGTTATCCACCGCTAAATTATAATGTGGAGGTGGACAAGGAAGCTTCGCTCAGCTTGATGCGGTGAACTTTGTTTTGACAACTTTGTTTTGTGTTAACTCGTGCTATGTAAATATTTAATTGATAACTTGTTATACCAATGATGGCAAAGCCAAATTTTTTAACCAACCACAACAAAAACAGTACTGACAGCACAAACGTCGATCCTGACATAAATACAAACCCAAATTCAATGCCAATGGCATGTACACTGACCCAATCATCAAACATCAATCGAGCTATTTATTACTCACAAGACCTAAATAAAACAAACAACGATAACTGTGACGAACTATTCGTTAAATGTAATTATCATGACTACAAATCTCTGAACGATCTAACCACTAAGAAGAACAATGACATATTCTTGCTACATATCAACGTAAGAAGTATACAAAAAAACGTGGATAGCTTATCTAATTTCGTAGCCTCATTATCCCACCAACCAGACATAATTGCTATCAGTGAAACCAAAATAAAAAAAGGCCAAATAAAAAGTAATATTGATCTAACTGGGTACGAATTCCTTCATTCGGACAGCCTTACGGCTGCAGGAGGTGTAGGAATGTACGTTAAAAAACAACTTGTCTTTGAGATTAATTACGATGTTAATTGTAATCTTTCCTTTGTAGAAAACTTGTGGATAAACATTAAAACTGACAAACGAACTATTGTCGTAGGCGTTGTTTATAGGCACCCCATCAACGCTGCAAACGAACTGGAGCAATTTACTGCCAAAATGCATGAAATATATCTTCAATTAAACAAAACCAATCGTCCCTTTTATGTAATCGGTGATTTCAATATCAACCTAATGAATATTCCAGAAAATGATCGAATTAGACAGTATGCCAATTCTCTTGTTAGCTGTTCTTGTAGATGTCTAATTGACATACCCACTAGAATAACTTCAACTTCCAAAACTTTAATTGACCACGTCTATACTTCTGACATTGTTAATACTTCCACAAGTGGGGTAGCTTTGTGTGATATCTCGGACCATCTAGCACCTTTTGTTTTAATTTCAACCAAAAAAAGTGTCTCAAAAAATACCAATGTGTATTACTTTCGTGACATGAAACGATTTCATCCTGACTTATTTCTACAAAATCTATCAGAAAATCTAGATATTCCAACCACCCTATCTCTAAACCAGCAGGCAGAATCATTTCTTAAAATTTTAAATAAAACAATAGATGAAAATGCTCCTTTAAGAAAAGCAACACGAAAAGAGAAACGCTTAAAACTAAAACCCTGGCTAACACCAGGATTACTTAGAGCAATACAGAAAAAAAATAGAATGTTTAAAGAACTTCATAAAATGCATAATGAAAAACTTCTCCAACTGTATAAAACTTACCGCAATTCTCTAAATAGAACCATCATTCTCGCAAAGCAGCTTTATTACAAACAAAATTTAACTGAAAATAAAAATAATCCAGAAAAAATTTGGAAAACAATTTACAAACTATCCAATATTAAGCGACACACTCGAGTACTCCCACTCAAACTCAAGAAAGAAACCAACTATGATGAAATAACAGATACACAAGATATTGTAAACTACTTGAACAATTTCTTTGTAAATATTGGTCCTAAAATGGCCGAAAATATTTCAGCTACCAAATCTCCAGCACCAAGCAAACCGACAACATTTTCATCAACTCACCAATCGTTATTTCTATACCCCTCAACTCCTCAGGAAGTGTGTGATGTTATTGACCAATTGAAAGATAAGAAAGCAAATCGTAGTGTTGACTGTGATACTAAATTTATAAAATATAGCAAAATTGTTATAGCATCATTCTTAAGTCAGTTGTACAACTCTTGTCAATTGCAAGGCGTTTTCCCTGATATTTTCAAGATAGCTGAGGTTGTACCTGTATTTAAGAAAGACGACCCTACATTAGCAACTAATTACAGACCCATTTCATTGCTATCCCAATTTAGCAAAATCTTTGAAAAAATGCTCTATAGCCGAATTTACTCTTATTTAGTAAGATTTAAGTTGTTAAACGAGCATCAGTTTGGATTTCGTAAAAATTCTTCAACCATTCATGCAATTACAAGTATATACGATAATTTATTAAAAAATATAGAAAATGGCATGTACAACTGCAGCATTTTTCTTGACCTTTCCAAAGCATTCGATACTGTGAACCATGAACGACTAATTTGGAAACTGGATCATTACTTTGGAATTAGAGGCATTGCACTTGAACTTCTGCGTGACTACTTAACCAACCGTTATCAATACACTAAATTATTGAATTATAAATCGGATCTGCTTCAATCTTCTTGTGGTGTTCCTCAGGGATCTTCATTAGGGCCCTTACTTTTTTTAATGTACATTAATGATTTACCTCAATGCTCTCAATTTACCACAACTCTCTTTGCTGATGACACTCATTTAAATTTAGCTGATAAAAATTTGCTCTCCTTAGAAAGGAAAATCAACATGGAAACGGACAAAGTAAAGAATTGGTTAATTGAAAATAAATTAACTTTGAATTTTTCAAAGTCCTGCTACCTGCTTATAAACAAAAATCCGAAGCAAATAGTGTCCTCAGCATTTAATATTTCAATTGATGGAGATAAGATTGAAAGATGTTCATCAACCAAATATTTAGGGCTGTACCTGGATGAAAAACTATCTTGGTCAACACATATACAACACTTATCCTTACAATTAGCTAAAATAACTGGATTGCTTTATCGACTTCGAAGTTATGTTACGGATGATACTCTTCTAATGTTATATTTTAGTCTCGTATATAGTCGTATACAGTATGGCATTACACTATGGGGTACATCTGCTAAGTCTTACATGAGGGAAATAAATGTGCGTCTTAACAATGTCGTTCGCTTAATGACATAAAGCAAGAAGTATTCGCACGTATCTCAGCTTTACAAACACTTAAATCTCTTGAAATTAAACGACATCTATAAATTTGAAATAGCAAAATTTATGTATCTACTACATAACAAAAAACTTCCAGCAGTTTTATCATCACATTTTACCAAAATTGAAGAAATCCATTCTCATAACACCAGACAAATCCACAAGTGCGTATATTTTATTCCACAATCAACAAAATCAATTACTCAAAACCTCTTGGCTTTTCGGGGCACAAAATTATGGAGTAGCCTCAACAGCTCAATTAAGAATAATCGCTGGGGTGTCTTTAAACAAAAATATAAAATTCATTTGATGTCTTCATATTGACTCCAAGGCGTTCTTGGAAGCAGATAAATTTTAATAGATTAGAATTACATGTTTTTCTACTGAATTTTAATCACATTTTGGAACTGTCGTATGATTCTCGCTCATATTGTTGTTTGATGTTTGCCTTCTCTCTCTTTTTTTTTTTTGTCTGATTTCTTTTTTTAGTTTCTTTGTATATTGTTTTTACATTATCTCCTAACCTTCTCGTTATGGTGACTAATATGCTCGTAATTTAAATTTCGATCTCACAACAAAATCAGGAAGCATCTAGACTAGAAAACCTTAGGGTTCTTCGATGCTTCCTGGTCTTGCTAAATTTCATTGTTTTATTCTGTGAGTGCTTATTAAGTTTACGTCAAGGCGAATCAACAATAAATTCTGTTCTGTTCTGTTCTGATGTTTGGATCTAGCCTGCAATTAATAGTCTGAGATGAATATTGTTTTGGAGAGATTCTTTGTCTGTTTGTGACATCATAATCCCTACCTGTCTGTTATTTTTTAAATTTTGCCATTTTACTCTTGTTTTGCAGGAGAGTAAGTTTAGCACACAGAGGTTGCAAACTCAGTTGAAGTGTAGTGAGTTTGGTTAGGTGATAGATAGGTTTGGGGGGGGGGGGAGAGGTTGCTATGCTGCACTGATGAGACCTAAAAAGATCGAAACGCATCTGCAGCTGCAAATTAGTGGATCGGCATGTGGGGCCAGTGGTTAGACCTAGTTGGTTGGGCGAGGTTGTTGAATTTTACCTGCTGATATTTTGACCCCCTTGCTTAGAGTCGTAGGGTTTTTCCTATTACTGAAAATTCGGCTATTTATAAGAGCTGGTTCCATCCACGAAATCCTTGAGGATTCAGTTTCTTTGAGTCAAGTAACAATGCGTGGATCTAGATGATTCCAATTTTCCTCTATGTTGCATGTTATGGATTGGTTAATTATATAACTACTGCAATATAGTGAAACACTTACAGTTAACAGTGGCTTCGATAGCGATTGATGCAAAGTTTTCAGCAAGGCTGTGCATCGTTTCTTCATTGGTTAAAACTGTAGAAATTTCATCCATTGGAATTTCGAAAATATATTCTCCGTTTTCAAATTCGATCTAAAATCAACTGGTTGATGCAAGCAATTAATTGCCTGTAGATCAAATAAAAGATGCTGGTTTCCACTACAAAATTGTTTAAAGTTACTGCTCTATACTGGTTGGTATTCGCATGCTAGGCAGGCCAGGTAAGTGCGCTCGAAATGTTCATCATTTGCTGATTAGCTTTTCTGCAACCCAAACACAGCACAATTTTCTGTACGCTTGGAAATATTACTGACGGCAACGTAGGCTTCGAGTTGGAGCGTGGCCTGGGAACCTTTAAATTATGCTTTCCTGTAATTACATTATTCGCCCATTGGCTAATTTTCACAAAGCAAGAAAAATTAAGAATGAACTAGGTACTTGAACATGACTGTCGCCTCAGCCTAGTTTTTGGTAACTTTTCTCATTGGCAGAAAGATTTCAAAAAACTATGAAATAATTCAAAATTTTACTTGGTAATACACACTACACAGTAATCACAGTAATATCATTATAGCAATTATCTTACGGTTTCCAAACTAGAGCTTGAGCTGACACCAGGGATTTTGAAGAAGACAACAGGTTCACTAGTAGGTGTTTTTTTCAACTTGAGTGTAAGGAAAAAATTACCATTCACCCGCTCTCCATAGCTAAATTTCATATTTTCGAGTTTATCTTCACCCAAATAAATTTATCTCGGAATTATCTTGTTCAAGCAAAGGTTTAAGAGCATGCCATATTATCTGATACTATTCGCTAGGTTTGGCATCGAGTCAAATGGTACATTTTTTGTTAAGCTCAAGAAAGGTCAGGCAGAAAATCAAAAACTCTGTTTTTTAAACCTCGAATTTATTTAAATTTAAGAAAAATATTATTCTTGCATGAAGGGCCGCATTGGAAAAAATTTTGAAGCCGAGGGCCGCACTGCTTTGGAAAAGGAAAGTAACAAAGGTCATCACCAGTGGTGCACCCAAGGATTTTGCAAAAGGGGGGGAGGGGGACTCCACCGGGGGCCTGAGGGTGAAACCCCCAGCCTCTGGAGACCAAGGGGGTCTGGCGGCGTAGCCCCCAGCCACCAACGAATTTTTACGATTTTCATATAAAGAACACTCATTTTAGCACACTTTTTTATCGAAAAAGGGCATGCAGTGAGTGCAGTCACTATGGACACTGCAAAAATATTTCCGCAGCTTATGCCTAAAAGCTGAGGCTTGGCTAAAATAAGCAAAAGGAGGCTGCAACCATTATTAGCTTGAGAAATTATACACTGAAAGTTAGGTTTTAGCACCTTATTACAGGGCCAAGGGGAGGCATGGCACCGTAGCCCCCTCTGCGTGCGCCTATGGCCGCATGCGGCCCGCGGGCCGTAGTTTGCCCACCCCTGGCATAGACTAATGGATAGACAGTTAGAACAGTTGAGGTAGGCATGCATAAGTAGCAATGAAGTTATTAGTTAGGCAGCTATTAATCATGAGTGTGGTGCTGTAGGTCACAAAAACATCGATTTATCAAATAAACACCGATGAACTATTCCAGTCAGATGGATGGAATGTCAGTTTTTAAGCGGTAATACCGAAGTTCGATTCAGGGTTAGGCCAAACCAATGATTTAATTGGGACCAGTATTCACAACTTTCCTGGTTGATATTCGGGGGACAGATTGGAGCATAAGTTGAAAAATTAACTACTTCCGCTCTCAACGACATTTTCCATCTGTGAGTGGTAAACTGGTAGTTATAGGTAACCGGCAATTTTATTTATGGTAGAGAAAAATGTTTAAAAAAGCGTTAGGCCTACAATTTCTGTTGATATTTCAAACATTCGTAGAAGTAAAAAAAAAAAAAAAACATTGGAGGATTAAGGAGGAAAAGTAAAGCTACCGTAAGTCTCAAAACTGGCTTTACTTTTCCTCCTGAAGCTATTTTCGTCCCATATTTATTGTATTTTAGAACTAAATTTTACTTTTTATTATCACCAGAGGGTAAGTGAGAGAACTGGGTAAACCAATTAAAAAAACGTTTTTTGAGCAAAATTTAACTTCATTGTTTACCATTTTGGTTTTTTCTTTTCTTTAGGTGTCCCAAAGCCAAAAATAGCGTTGTTGCCGGAGTGTTGTTCATTGTAGTCTTGCATCAGATTAAGACGCAAACTTACTGCAAATCACCGTTCTACTTCTATCACTATATTTTGCAGTGAAAATGGTTGTTTAAAGCAAGGGTATGGACCCACGAGTCACAGCACGACAATTTTGGAAAAATATAGAAATGAAGTAACTTCACCAAAGAAGTTTTAGGAATGACTATGATATTTTTTTGACATTAAAGCAAATCATGTTTCAAAATTTAACATTTTACACCATTAAGTTTCAGTTTATTAGCTTCAAATTACTGTACTTGGAAACTTTTCAAATAAGAAGTTTTAGAGGTTTAATTTTTCAGGCTTTTCATTTGATTAATTTACACCATGCGAACAGCTACATACAACAGCTTATTGCCGGAACAGTGGACCACATTTATCTGAGTAGAGAGTCCTTATGTGAGCCCAAACAACTGGACCTAGACTATTTTACTCAATCGCAGTAAAGGCTTCAGCATGAAGTAGTTATAACAAAACATCTCATTTGTACGTAGTGCGCTTCAATTTTTACCGGCCTGTTCCTTTGCAATAAAAAATTTTTAACTGCTTTGCTGCGTGGTGCGGATGTTAGCATATATTGTCAATTTTCACCATTGTTCTTCGCATTGTAAAGCTAATAGCAAAGATTGATCAGATATTCTCTTCTATTTTGACATCTATAGGCTACTTCTGTAGAGCAAAAAATATTTTGTATAAACGCTCACACTCAATAATGTTTGAGAGTCCGCAAAAACGTAATCAAAAACACCTCACGTAAGCAACTCGTAAGCCCTTATGATAATCTTACCTGTAATTTGCTTGTATGCGTCCTGCAATAGTTTCATCGGTAGGCAGAAAAAAATTCTGATCCATTTGAATTTTCACATTAAACGTTGGTAATACTGCAACAAAAGTTACGGTAAAACAAATTTGCACGTTATACAAAACGTATTACTTACGTTTGGAATTGTAACAAAATGCTACATTAAAAAACAAGGTTGCTAAATTGAAGGATTATTTAAAAAACTCTAATTAGGAAGTGCCGATCCACTGCTAGCGAAACGATTTCATTTGCTAGAAACATAGCCTGATTTACACTTAGCGTAAAAATATTTTTAGGCTGAGCGCTCAGCGTAAAATCTGTCTACACTTGCTAAAAGTAGTTGGCGCTGCCTACGTCATTTTCACGCTGATTTTTGTTTTCTGACCTATTTGATTATTATGACATCACTAAGTCCTTTATGCGCTACTGCTACTACGGTAATGAATGACCAGGGGCGGTATACTATGGCTCTTCGTACGAAAACAAATAGTCGTTTTTCGCAAATTTGGTGTACCATGCTGTTCGTTACGAACAAAATTCCCGAATCTTCGTCCGAAGATATTTTCATTCGGCCGAAAATTTGTTGTCCAACACGAAAATTTTAAAATCTTCGTACGGAAATTAAAATATTCGGCCGCAAATATTTTTAATCGTACGAAGATTTTTTTGTTCGGGCGAAATTTTTTTTATTCGTATAAAATTTTTTATTTGCACGAAAAAAAATTTTATTCGTACGAATAAAATTTTTGTTGGTACGAATATTTTTTAGTGCTGCGAATATTTGCAAAAATAACCAAAATCTTCGCGATTTTGCCAATATATTCGTGAATATTCACGAGTGGTCGATACCACTCGAGAAATTTTACGAAGATTTTTTTTTACTGGGTTAATATAGTTACCGGTCCACTTACAGTGCTGAGACTGAAGGTGAATTGAAAAGGCATCTATTTTTTGAAGAGCAGTTGGTAATGTCGTTAATTAGTTCGTTTAGCGAGAGAGGAAGAAGACATGAGGAGGTAGAGCTTGATAATTTTTTGGAAAGAAAGCCCGAGAGTGAAGTTTTGGCAGAATTTCGCATGTCAAAGCAGAAAATTTTTGCTCTTTGCGATGTTGTGCAAGCAGACATGCAACCTGTAGGATACCGGTCAACGGATTTGACAATGTTAAACAAGAAGCAAATCAGAGCTGGATGTCTCGAGACGTGTCTCGGTCTCGAGACACGTTTTTGAGTGTCTCGGTCTCGCCATGCCAATGTCTCGTCTCGGTCTAGGACCTTGAAAGTCTAGGAAAATGGTCATGTCTCGATCGAGACATGAAAAAATTTTGCGTTTGAAACAGCATTCAGGTCTTTGATACGGAAGCAACAATGGTACTTACCCGATGTGTTCAAAGTAAAACATTGCGTGATTTCGCACTTTGCAAAAACATTTGGTCACATTTTGTTTAGACCATTTTGCTTTGTTGTTCAGGCCTGCAGAAATGCAGGCTTTTGCTTTCTTTTTGTGAGCAGCATACGTGAAAACTGGTCTATTTCAACCACTAAGCACATGCATTCGATGGTAATCTACTCTAGACCAGGAATGTCTAACCTTTTAATTTATTAGGAACCCATTGCAAAATTAAATATTTAACTGGGCCGCAAAGCGACCAGAATTCCAATGTTTCATATTATAGTTCCAAGAAAAAAAAAATTAACCATTGATAGGTAGGCTTTGTACTGAGCCGCATTTTGTTGAAAATGCATCTTTTTTAACAACAAAGAAAATTTAAAAATCTATTAATATACTTAATTAATGTAATAATTAATCCAATAATGCTAATTTAGTTTTAACAATATGGCCTTCACTCAAAGACATAACGACCGCTAGCCACGTCTAAAAAATTAATATATTTTTTATGGGCAAACGGTGTGTCAAATCAAAGCATTTTCAAGAGAGTGACGTGTCATATGTCATAAAATTAAGATTTCTACAAATTTGTTCCCTATGAAAGATGCTATTCTCGTCTGGTTTACAACAGCTATCAAAAGATTATTCAAAGTAGTCCAGGCCCAAAAAGGCTTCAAATCGAAAAAAGTGCAGGGATTACAGTTGCGGGAAACTTGGTTACCGACATGGGAAGTGCTTCCAGATTTGAGCTAGCTCTTTTTATGAGAAAGTTGTTAACCAGATAGATTTTCAAAAATGCATATAGTGTCACAATGGCTTTAAAATGTTTATGTTAATTAATTTATTATTTATCAAATCTAAAGTATTTTGATTAAATTTCATGAACACTCTCGTGCTCAATACTTGATAAACTTGCTAAAAAATTGTTTTAACGGAGGATAGTGGGCTGCAATGTCGACATCCCTGGTCTAGACCAACATAACCTACCAATGACTTTTTGTTTAAAGTTTTCTTGACATCTTTTTCGTTAGATTAAAAAAGAATAGTGGGCCGTGTAATCGTCTGCGAGAGGTATTGCTTGCCTTGCAAGCTACAAGGACTTAAATCTTCTGTGATAATAAGCTGTTTCGTTGTTATTATGGTGAACTCGTTAAATAATTAATTGTAATCGTTAAAAGGATATGACCAACAGCACATTTATAATAGGCTACATCAGTTCATAACCGCGACGGCTTCATTGCTTCATTTACTTTTGCTAATGTCATTTTGCTATAAAGTTATTTCAATAACTTGGCTTAGCAGAGCCCATACTCCCAGAGTATTACTATCGTTTTTATATTTTCTAATTTTTGGCTTATGAAGTCTCGTGTCTCGTCTTGAGTCTCGTAACTTTAAAGTCTCGTCTCGGTCTCGAAGCTATGATGTCTCGTGTCGGTCTCGGTAGGTTCGGTCCTCGTTCCAGCTCTGGTGCTAATTAGCGTAATGACTCTTGCATCCGAAAGTTTTCAAAACTGTAGTAAGGATTTTATGCATGTTTCCCAGCCAACAGTGAGCCGCGTTGCATCCGATTTCGTTAATTCTATTGTGAGCAAAGCCTCACAATTCATCTACATGCCAAGAAGTGCATCCGAAATTTCGGGCGCAATAAGCGATTTTCAAACAATTTCTGGTTTATCAAAAGTAATTGGTGCCGTTGATGGGTCGCATATTCCAACGATTGCTCCATCTGTTGATGAATATGCTTACGTCTATCGACAGCAATTTCACTCAATAAATGTGCAAGCTTCCTGTGATGCCATCCTCATCTTTCAAGATGTTGCAGCTAGGTGGCCAGGGTCTCACCACGATTCTTTCATCTTGCAATCTTCTAATGTCTATGATCGGTTTGAAAATGACAAATTCGGTGACTGTTGGGTTTTGGGCCACAGTGGCTATTCGGTGAAAAAGTGGTTAATCATTCCGTTTGAAAACCCTTCAACTGCTGAGGAAAGAAGATTCAATGTTTATCACCAAAAAACTAGATGGGCAATTGAGCGTTGTTTTGGCGTCCTCAAAATGAGATGGCGAATTCTTGATCGCAAGGTGTGCTATGGACCCGTAAAAGTATGTAAAATTGCCGTAATATGTTGTGTTTTGCATTACATTTGTCGGAGAAATGGCACACCTTTCCCCGAAGACATATCACTTTTTGGACTGTCTGACGATTCAGACGAAAATTCTACTCCAAGTACCGCAGGGGTCTCCTTCAACGACAACGTATTATTGAAATGTTGCGTTCATGATCGTGATGAAACGTTGCTCTATAAGGCCTATGCCCATCATATTTCCGATTCTTCTACAGTGAGCTTCGCCCTATGGGGCTTTGAGAGTAATTCTTTTAAATAAATTTATACAGCCAGTTTTGCATTGTCGTATTTTAAAGACTTTGTCTTGCGGTGTTGATTTGGGTGTTTCTTAACGGTAAAAAAATGACGCTCGTTCTGCACACTTTGGCGCTACGGAGTCAAAGGGAGCAAAATTTTTTTTAAAAATTAGTCGCTTGTTTATTTATCAATAATCATGCGTATATTTAACTCATTCTTCTTGAGCGTAGACAGCTCCAGATGACCGAGTGGTAAGAGTGTCCACCTTTGGAGCTGTCAACTCGGCCTTTGGAGCTGTAAACTGGAGCTGTAAACTCGGCAACTATGCGCCATCTCTCTTCTACCATACGTTTAGTCTTGGTGGCTGATAGTGCGGAGGTTAAAAACTCGTAGCTTTACTCTACCAACTTCTTCCGCAACCCATCTACGTGCCATAATGTGATGTAATTTTGTTATACTGTGATTCAACTAAATAAAGAATAAGTTACCAACCGTCATTATAATTTTAAACAAGAAGAGTACAATAGGCTTCTAAGATTCGTGCATTAATTATTTGTGTGTTACTAATCTTCATTGTTCTTGATTATTCGGACTTCCGATGTCGTTTTTTATTCGTGAAAAAAATTGAACTCAACGAACACAATTTACGAAGACGAAGATTTTCAGTTTCAACACGTGAAGATTTTTCCAACTGTGCATAAAGCATTACGAAGATTTTTTGACTTGTTTTAATTTAGTTTTATTTACGAACAAAATTTCCAAACAAAGTTCACGACAAAAGAAATTGCTAATGTTACGCAAAAGCAAAAAAAAGTTTTTTTAAAAATCACGAAGAAAAAATATTATTTCATTTGAATTTTACGCGTGCCAAAAATTCCCACGAACAAAAAAATCCAAGTACGAACAACGAATATTCGTGTTCGTACGAAGACCATAGTATACCGCCCCAGGAGTGACTTTACCAATTCAAGAGATAAATCATTCCATACATACAAACTTCGCAATAAAAATCTTGTTTATGGAATTATAAACATGGAATCATAAAAAAACTAAATAACTAACAATTTTTCATTTTTTACGCTGAGCGTGAGCACGGTCACTCTCTGTGCTCAGTGTCCGGAACGAAAGTCAGAGTTGAGAGTTCATCTGTTCAAATCGTGTTGCCCATTGCTATACCGAGAAATGAAAAAAATAAATGCGAGCAATATCATTGTATTCAATAGACTATGAACTGCTTGTTACTTTGCCACTTTTTTTCATTTCTTCTACGTAGTTAAGCAATCTGCAATGTCTCCTTGAAAATTTTAAAAACAGAAAATAAAAACAGCAAATTTTGGAAACGGTAACAATACAGATGAACTTCTTCAAAAAGCAATTATTACATCACAGATCTTTTGTTGACATATGCAACAATGCTTTTTTGCTAAGTGGGCCCACTGTACGAACTATAAGTACACTGTGGCGTGACCGTATTTTTCGCTAGGTGAGCGTAATTTTTTTTTACGCTCACGGTACAAAGAACTTACCCGCTGCGTAAAAATTGACATAATAAATAAACTAAGAATTTTGACGCTACGCTGAGAATTTACGTCAAGTGTAGATCGGCCTTAATTTGCAACTTTCTTCTATTGAACGCTTTTGCACTGCATACTCGATTACTCGCACATTCTCGCAGGCTGCGTAGCATTGCGAAGACCACAAAATATAGGAATTCAATCGCAAAAAAGGTTTAATAATGAAATTCGAGTACTCCTATCGTTAAACAGTAGTTATGTGTCATATAGTTGAAATATTAAGTTCGACCTTAAGCGGTTTAACACTAAATCACCCAACAGCAGGTTAAGAACATTTTGGTTAAATTTAAGATTACATTAAGTTACGATAGGTTCATTACTTAATTTAAGACTAAACCAGATTTAATTTACTACTAAGCTACCTTGCAGCAGGTAAAGTACAAGCTGATTTAAGCTTTGAAAAATCTGCTCGTCTTTGATTTAGCAGCACACCAACTGAATAAGCCGTTCTTTACTAAAATTAAATGGTATTTGGTATTATTAAATCAAATTCAATTTAATATAAATCACCTGCTATTAACTTTGTCACCTTAAGAGTTACATAAATCCAATCCGATTTGCATAAATCAGGCTTAATCTTCAAGCAATTTCACTAGGGTGATTTCAGTCTATTGATGTCGGTAAAATGTGTTTTTAGACTAGTCCAATTCTGTAAATCGTTTGTTCCCCGTATCAAAAAAAAAAAAAATTGCAAGCTAAATGAAAAATTCGTTTTCATCAAGCAGTGAGATCCTTTTGAAACAGAATTTACCAAACAAACATGAATTCGCTTTTCCGTTTACAACGTTATTTTTCAAAAGGTGAGGCCGATTTGAAAAAAAGTTAAAGCAATGATAGCAGCAATTGATGTACAGGACGCAAAACTTGAAACAGCTTGTTACTGTAACTAACAAATTAACAATACTTTATTGTAATGCTCAGCGAGTTTATCGACTGTAAATTTGCAGAGCAGCAGTTGATTAAAGGATAAAATAACTTATTTGCTTGAATCAATAATTTTTTAGTAAGTCAAATCGTCTCGTTTCAAGGAAGCTAAATGCGTTACCCTGCATTACCCTGCAAGTTAATTTTTTTAGGAATTCATCTTGCATTATAACTCTAGGGCACCATCAGATTGCAATTTCACTTTGTTAAATCTTTTGATTTAAACTTAAACTTTTAAAAATCAAAACTCTCAGTAAAAAGTCGATGATGACTATGAGTTGATTCTTATTTGTTAAAATACAATATATTCATTCGTTAAAAGTAAGCAACTCCACCAATGGCAAAGTAGTCCAAATTTTCTTACCGTATCTTCTTACTACAAAATCCACTTCATTTGTTGTGTTGTATTTCCGAGGGGAAGTGGGTCCGTGCGTCTGATACAACAAGCATTCCGTCAAAGAATATTTTCCCATTCGTATCGATAAAATGATATAATTCAGGGCAAATATGGCTCGCATTCACAATCATTCTAAATCAGGGCTGGGCAAACTTTTCACACGAATGACTACATTCGAAAAAAGTTTGAAGCCGAGGGCCGCACTGATTGGAAGAGCAAAAAAGGTCTACTCGTCCTCAGATGTCCTATTTTCTGCTGAAAATCAGTGAAAGGTCTTGATTCACGGTGGGAGTTTATATTTCTGTTAGTTCCCGTGGGCCGTAGTTTGCCCAGCACTGTCCTAAATTAACGATGGGCGTTTGGCAAAGAGCACCCATTTCAAAATAATTTCCTTCAAAAAAAATTCTATTCTGTGTTGTTTTCTTACAACGTTGCGATGTTGGTCAACAACTTTTTTGTTTATTCATCTTATCTCTGCTTGTTTCAAAACTTTATATTTTGTTTTTATTATGCATGGCTAATTTTTGTAAGGAAAAAGTCTGATATGCATGATTACAATGCAGTAGATGCTTTTCAGATCCAAGTCCTACTAGCTATCCCGGTAAAGTTGCATGTAAAATGTAATCGAAACATTTATCATATGATACTGTGAGCTAACTGTACAAAAAACACTTTGCTTTTGCGAAATATTCATTGCGTTGCACAACGATTAGATTAAACCACTTTTTATGACCCATCAATATTTTTTTATGAAAAGTAGTAGCAGTAGTAGCGTCTTTCATTTTCGCACCGTCAAAATAAATACAACACAACAATATAATAGTACAGCTGCAAACGGACATAGAAAAGGTGAGAAGCAACAAAACGATTAACGTCGTAGCATGCAAGAAAGAATAAAAATTAAAAATAAAGCAAAAGTAAGGAAGGTCGCAACTGATGATGTAAAAAAAAGTTTATTTTTGTCTTTTTGACCTCGTTTTTTTGTTTTCAATTTTATTTTTTATGCATTCCTATCTAATAAGTTTAAACAAGTTTGTTTTTATTACAACGTTTGGTAAGTAGCATAAAATCGCGATAACATAATTACATGACAGTAGGTGGTAGAATGATATTGCTTACTTTTGATTTGTTTGTAGCCTAGATTAGCGTGAACCTTACCTAACGCTTACCATGTAAGCCTATTTTTCGATTTGCACGGTTCGACTGTGCTAAATTTTGAGTTCCGTAGCCCAACCACTAGGTGTAGACTCAAGGCCGGCGCCAATGGAGGGAGCAGGGGGTCCGGCCCTCCCAATCAACAAGCTTACTTTTTTGAAGACAGCGGCTTTTATGCTTAATTTCAAACTTTGTTCCCCCCCACTGATAAACGCTTGACTCCCCTAAGTCGACTGCTCTGCCGCCGGCTCTGTGTAGACTGTACCGGACGTATTATTGATTTTTATTTGAATTAAAGCACTATATTGCACATATTTTGGCTGAAAGTTCAATTTTAGAGAAAACTTTTTCTGGTTTAGTTACGATTATTTTTAAAACACGAGAGCTTAGTAAAACATCACTGTCAGTGCAATTGACGCCAATGTACTTACGGTATAGTTGCATTATTGGGAAAATGAATGTGGCAGTTACTGTATTACAAAATATGCAGCTTTAGTTTACATTCACTGAGGAATTTTTTCTTGCGTTTTTAATTTTTTTCGTGACAGTTATGTGTTGCAACTTCATGCTTCATTTTTCAACCTTTGCTCATTTAAACAATCATTGAGGTTTCTACAAGTTTGCGTATACTTTCGTGGGAAGTGTGTTCAGTGATGGTGAGCGACCGCTACCGCATAGTGGAGTAAATGAGGATGTCGTAGAGTAAAAAGACTTTTTTTGTCGTCTTGCATAGCGGTGAAATATTTTTCTGCGGTGTATGGCTTTGTGGTGTTAATCTATAAAACCTAAGCCTGTAGAACTAAGCACGGACACGGTACTTCCCGCTTTAGATTTGAAGAAAGATTCTTTCAATTACAGATTTAGGGGTAGAATTAAACGACGTTCCATTAGCTACATATTAGATCCATCTCTACGAAAAGAGCCAACAATAAACAGTTCGATGGCCAATACAGATAATTAGACTACTTCAGAATATAAATGTGTTTTTTTGCAAAAAAAACATGGCTTAAAAAAACTTTTTTTTTAAAAGCCATGTTTTTTTTGCAAAAAAACACATTATAAAAAAAAAATGAAAGCAAAAAAACGATTTACATCTAGTCGCGACATACCAAGGATAGAAAATTATCCACGAAAGATAAAGAGCTATATACAGTAAAAACATTCGATGGACCACTTTAATATGCTAGCACCTTCTCAAACGTTACTTGTCGCAGCTGTATAGGTCAGTAACCTCAAGAGAGTGTACAATCCTAGTCATTACAATGGTTCTGATATTTTAGTAATTTGTAAGCAGTACAAAATAATTAATTCAGCTTCTGAAAATTTTAGGTGAAGCAAAAACTTTTGACCATTGACGAAAATCGAAAATAACTCATTACCGGCAAATTATCACCTCATACTTCATAACTGTGATCACTGATGATTATAAGATAAGCCCTGTGATGTCGAAAACAGACACTCAACGATAAACTTTATGTAGTGTAATGGGGCCAATGCTATAAGACTGTTGATTATTCAGCAGCCTTATGTTTCCAATTAGTCGGCTCCTACTTAACTCTATCGGCGGAACAGTGCTAAATATCGACGTAACCTTTTATTAAACTTTAACTTGCTTTGTTCATTGTAAACAAATTTCTTGGAATTTTTTGCCTCTTTTTTTGAATATTCCTGGATGACATAATAGTGAGGTAATACAACTATTAGGCAGTGGGGTTATACAACTATTAGTACAACGTGTGTTTGTTAGGTGATAGCCAGGATATAAGCAGCTGTTCTGAAATTATTAAAATATGTACCCCAAAGTGTAGAAGAGACTACTTTATAGAAGAATATGCTCATAAAAACTTGCTGTACGAACAATCACTTACTCACCTTTGATAAATACGATGCCTGCACGGACCATGTTCCCAGCATCGGGTTTTCAGACAGAGGAAAAATGGCTCCAGAAAATCCGGCCCTAGGTAATCGATGAACATATTTTGCTGCCCCGATTCCGTCTGGTGTCTGTAAAGTTTCAATAACTTTTTTTATGTTTTTAAAAACATTTAATATATTCAGTGGCCACTGCACGCAGTGGCGGTCGCACGATTTTTCAATGATGGGTTCAATGACGTCACATCGTGATGACATAAGAATGCTACAATTACAGTGGTTCAGAGGTATTAAAGTGCATCGAATTGTAATGTTTCTAGTCTAAATAATTGCGCAATTGCAACTAACCATGATTGAGCTTTTACATTGCCATAACGAAGAAAACAATTAACATATTTGATTCACTCTTTTGCTCGATACTTTGTGCTTCATTTAAGGAGAGAAAAGGTTTCACTGAAACTCAAGCTGTCGAGCCGAGGTTAAAACTTTTCTGAAAAAATTTCAGTTGACCTTAATTTTAAGCCATAGGGTGGTTAACTGAATAAATAGGTTAGCTTTCGCGACGTCACAAATAGGATGTAGCCATAAGATGGGTGAAACAGGCAATCCAAAAAAACTTTTTTCAAGAACCAACATTGATATAAACAACGCATGTAAACCTTGATATAAACATCTAATAAGCACTCATTATGAAGGGGGAAATTTCTCCCATAATTGTCCTGAAAAGTGAAGATGGTGAAGCATGAGAAAAAACTGCCTTCCTTATCGAAACATCTTTAAACTAAAATAAATTTCGCGCGAGAAGATGCGATTAAAGTCAAAAGCAGCGTCGATATTATTTAAGCATTTTTCACCTAAATCACAGCGTCGATGTCATCACACATTCTCAAACAAATAATCGGGGGATGTCTGGAAAAGAGAGCAAGCACTCCAGCTCCTGAGAGAGTTACGGTACGTTAAAGCAGTTTTGCTTCCTTCCTCCGTTCCACCCAGGAGCCTTTTCACCTCTTTTGTTGGTCTGGACTTGCTTGGCAGTATTTTTGTTGGTCTGAACTTCCTTGGCAGTAGGCCTATTTTTTACTTTATTCCTAACACTGAGGGCAGGGTCAATTTAGATTTTTATATTTTAATAATTTTTCAACAAACCGGCCGGTTACAACGCAGTGTTGATGATGTCGCTATCGATGCGGAAGGTCTGAGCTTCAATTTTCAGGTCAGTCAAATCGGACGCATTGCAGCCAACGGCTTGCCTCCGCTGCGACGTTTCTTTGGAGCTGCATTGCTCAAGCGCTAAGCCGCCGGGTCGGGCCCCGCCACTCGCTAGCACGCTTCGGTACCACAGCGAGTTTAATGAAACGGGTACAGTACAGTGAAATTTTGATTTGATTAAAAAAAAAATTTTTGTATGTAACCATAGTTAATTAGATGATAAGCTTACTTGGCAGTATCACATCCAGATAGTAGCTAAAAAACTCAGCATAGCTGTTGGAATATTAAGTAAACTACGGCACTATGTACCAAAAGGTGTTCTTATCAAAGTTTATTATGGTATTGCCTACCCATACCTATCATATTCAGTCACTAATTGGGGAAACGCAGCCAAAACACACATCCAAAAAATTCAAGTTTTACAAAATCGCCTGATAAAAATTATTTCTAATACCTTTAAGTTTAAAACGAAACTGCTGCCTCTTTATCAAGAGCTTAACATCTTAAAATTTCATAACATCTACCGCTTGGAAGTAATTGAATTTATGAATAAACACAAAAATGGAAAGCTGCCTGCCTTGTTTAACGATTATTCTACATTGACTTTCCAAGTGCACAATCATATGACTAGACAAGCAAGTAGAAATAATTTCTTCATGCGTCGTGTAACAAAATCGTCAACCCAACAATCTATAAAAGTATCTGGCCCTAACATATGGAAAACTCTTCTTCCTGAACTAAAACTGTCATTTGAGAAAGGACGACTAACCTCTATTAACAAATTGAAGCGCTATCTTCTTAATATACTATCAACAACCACCTCTTAATGGCCCATTAGTTTACAACTTGGCCTGCGTCGTAAAATTGCTTAGGGAAATAAAACTTTGGTTGTTTGATTTGACTGAAATTACCTTACTTTCTTGTATATAAAGTATACTTTTTTTCGTAAATAATTTGCTTGTCTTTTTTTCGGAATATGTGCGTGTATGTTTTTTGTTTTTATTGTTTCTTTCATGCATTTACTGATGTAAACCTGTAAGTAAGTGAGATCTTGAATAGTTAGAGGTTACAAACTCGATGACCTCGCCAGGCTCGCTTTGCGGACCTGGATTCATGGTCTTTCGTAGCCTCTCACTGAAAAGAACTTGTATCTACTATGTGCTTTAATGTTTTTGTACTTTATTGCATTTTCGTTTTTGCGTCCATACTACTTCTTTTCAAACAAAAATAAATGCATCATCATCATCATTACAGCAGCATCAATGACAAAAATGCAGTTCAAGCAAACACATCACAAAAGTTGGACAACCGGTATTGTTGCATCGCGTCGTAATGGTTTCTCAAGATTAAATTAAAAAGTTGGACAAAACAGAAAAAACATGATAGCAATTTCGCCAAGCTCCGCACGAGAAAAGTCGGTTTGTTTCAAAAAAGAAAGAATTCATTTTTTCTGCAATCGTCAAGGAGGGAAGGGTTGTCGACTCCCCACCTCCTTCCTTGCGTACGTCACTGGGGCACATCTCCGCAATTTAGCGCCTGGGGAACACAGAAACGTCGCAGCGGTGGCAAATCGTTGGCGACATTGTGCGATTTGACCGGCCCCGGAATCACACCCCAGACCTTCTGCACTTAACAGCCTGTGTGCTTATCAACTGAGCTAACGGCCGATACCGGCCCAGAAATCAAACCCCAAACTTCCCGCACCGATAGCGATGTCTTCTGATTTCGACGCGGGCCACATGTGGCCCGCGGGCGCAGGTCCCCACCCTTGATACAAGTGTTGTGAATTCTTATTTCGATGTCATAAAGCGCTGAGAATTGCGAGTCTCAATCTCAAGGTCAGGACATCTCGAAAGCAGAAGCAGAAGAGCTTTATTTCAGCGAGAGCATGCATATTTAAACGATCACACAAAAAAGGCACAAATTAGGTTTTGGCGACACCAATTCATGGAATCCACGCAGAATTTAGCTCAATTTGGTTCTCATGTGAAACATAACAAATAATTCAATAACTGTGAGATTTCTAGCAAGCGAAGGAAGATAACGTTTCTAGTAATAAGCGCAAGTAGGTAAAATAAGCAAACATAGAATTGCAATGTTGGGAACAGGAAATATTATAGGAACACAGAAATTAAGATTGTTGGTAATAATTTGGCTAGACACGATTGAAAGCTGCAAGGCGTTCTGCAATATTGCCTGACTTAGAAATTTAGCTGCAAAGTAAACGGAAAGGAACAGAAATTTATCACGTAATCGCCACACAAGTAAATAATAAATCACGTAGTGTAGTTATAGTAGTTTGTCGCGAGGTAGGACAAGAGTTATCCACGAAGGACAAAGAGCTACTTCGCTGACAGGATGATTGATAAGTGTTGGATGATAGACCGTAGGAAGTAATCCGTAATCTGAACTGACCTTACGGAGAAAACCAAACGACCTTCTTCACCAAACTAATATAATAAATAATACGACCCAAGCTTAACTCACTTAGCTACGGTACTCACCGTAACCTAAAGTTCAACAACACATGCTTCTCCGCTCACTTCAAAGCACTATTAAACCAAGGCTGAGTTCTTCAGCATACAACATTTGCTTAACTCTACACACGATTAATTACACTCACAAAATGCTCGAATAACACTCGAATAAATCAACGCCAGCAAAACACGTTTATTTATACCGAAAAGTCAAATTCCAGAATGTTTTACAACTGGTTTTTTTAACCCTTGTTGTATTTTTTACCCCTTGCCGATTAAAAAAAGTATAATCACTTCCAGTGCAACACTTTCACTTTGTTAATACTGGAAATGGAAGTTTGTTTTAGTACATACTTCAGAAAAAATACCGCCTCGGTAGGCAAAGATTACCCCCTGGGGGTAAATTTACCCCCGGTTAAAACGGTTAAGAATCCCTGTTCTACAACATTCTAATAAAAAAACAAGAGAAAAGAAATCGTATGACATGCGAAAACATTATTGTTACATCACAAGCACATAACTACATCTGGCTAAAATAACGAAATACCAAGAGCCGCCCCGAATCTTTTCGAAGTAAACAGTACTATTACATCACAGTTCAACTACACGAAACCATCCCACGAGTAAATTTCAGAAAACAACATATCATCTTAGAACAGCCGCAGTTCCCACTTGGGGTGCGAGAAGAACTTGCCAATTTTACCGCTCAAATATCCTCCTTTTCGGCATTATGAACAGTGAAAACATGTGAAATCATTCTTCCACGAAAACCTCTGGGACATTTCCGTTCAAACTACATCCTGTGGACGTGGTGACCTTTTTTTGCTCTTCATTTGATTTTGGGCGAAAAATTGGACATCTGCGGACGTTGATGACCCCCAAAGAACCTGTCCTCTTTTATATGGTAACCCTATTATAATTCAGTTTGTGCAAGGGGTAAGAGAATGATTTTTCCTTGCCGAAAAGGTGCGAGCTTTAAAACAAATTGGGAACCACTAGCCTAGAACTTTCTGAAACAATGCATTAAAAAACGAAACCACTGTAAATTGTTTATCGTTACACTTCCCCCTTGTTAAGAATATTATCCAGAGGAAAATATAATACACACACAAGGAACGTCATAACGTATTTACATAATTACGTCAAACAACAATTTTAAAAATACTGCACAAATCAACAACTTTCAGAACTGGCTACTAAACGGCTGTAACACCGTTTTTGCCAGGAATGTGTTTCACGGTGTAGTCGTACTCCTATAGTGTCAATTCCCATCGCGTAATCCGATTGTTTCAAAATTTGGCAAGTTTCAGAAATATAAGCGTTTGATGGTCTGTCTGAAACGAACGGCTTACCGGACAGATACAAACGAAATTTGGATATTCCCTACGCAATTGCCTAACACTGCTTCTTGATTATTGAATACTTTCGCTCTGCCGATGTCAGTTTCTTTCTTTGGTACGCTGTCGGGAAAAACCTTCCACCGTGTTCCTGCATAAGCTCAGCCCCAAGTCCACAGTTCGACGCATCAGTAGGCAAAATAAAATTCTTGGTGTGACCTGGTCGACGCAGAATGGGCCTACGCACCACGCTTTCGCGTGGGGCAATAATTTTTTTCTTGAGCATCTTCCCATTCCACACTTTCCGGCGATCCCTTTTTTGTCACTGGGCTTCTCACTGGCTCTGCGGTGTCTTTCATTATTTTATTTCTCTCAGTTGATCTGGTTTGCTGTGTTTTGTTATTTTTTTGGCGCCGAAATAAACGATACGATTTTGTCAAGTCGCTAGTGGCGCTGCAATGATCGTGAATCATGGTACGTGGTCGCGAACTCACGGTAGTAGCTGGCAAAACCCAAGGACAATCGAACCTCTTTCTACGCAGTGGGCATGTCAGTACTGCGTATCTTCTCCAGGTTTTCCTCGTTGATAGAAATGCAATGTTCACCAATGGAATGTTTTAAGAACTCGACAGACATCGAACCAAACACGCAATCGGCAGGTCCAATAACCAAGTGTGCCCGCTTCAGTCTTTGCAAGAGCCCATCAAGCACCTTAAAATGAGCAGCCCAGTCCCTCGAGTGAACAATCAGGCCGTCCACACAGCACTCGCCGTCGTCCACGTCGCGAACTAACGTCACCCCAGAGCTCTCACCTGAACGACACACGAAAGAACCCACAACGACACACGAAAGAATCCACAACAACCACCCGGGGCGCATATTTATGTAATGTGCCTAACACCAGCAGAATTGACTTTCTTATTCTATTTTATTATCTTGACGAACCCGATTGCTAAATACATACCACAAGCGAAGCCGCGACTAGAATCGAACTCAAAACTAGTGCAGCGCTTCCTTCTTAACGCGGCGCTCTAAGTCACCGAGCAATAGAAAAGTCGTTGCAATCTAGCAAAAACTGGAGTTTATAAACCCACGCTTTGTCAGAAAAAAGCAAGGTTCTGCTGGTGCTAGTTACATTACATAAAAATGCATCTGGAGTCACGAACGCCGTTCCGTCACATTCCCATTAGCAACCGGTACCTGCCAACACCCTTCGCTCAGATCCGCTGTCAAGCAACATTGGCACCCTTCCAATCTCAGAAACAAACCCTCGGCTCGCAGCAAATGCGCCGGATCCGCGACCACAACCAGATCGAGCCCCCGACAGTCGACACACATCCTGCCTGACCAATCCCTTCTCCTGACGATCACCAGTAGAGATGTGCAGGGCGAGCCCGACTCCCCAACAAACCCTATTCTACACTATGCTCCCCTATTCCTCCCCCGAATCCCATCCCATTGGCAAAGGACACGGCCCGCACCCAACTGGGCGATCGTCAGTAAGATCAATTTTATGGTTAATCAGGCTGGCCTTTTCTGGGATTACCGTAAAGATCTCTTCATACCTTCTCAGAACCACCATAACTTTGTACCGTTGTTCACCATTTAGCTCTGCCCCAATGCGTACATCTTGTATGCTCTCATTCTGTTACAACTTCACCAACCGCAACAATTCCTTCTCCCCAATGCTACTTTTTTTAATAACATCCCTCCTCTCTCCTACCAAATTTGTCTCTACTTGCCCAACTGCAGCTGCTTGAGGATGCCCCCCTGGATGCCCTGGATTCCATAGTAGTCCACCCGGGTTTCCCTCAGAGTCTCCCCGGGGATATCTCAGCGTTTAGGCGTGACTCTTATTTTAATCTCTGTCCCTTTAATTTACTTAAACTTCTGCAAGCATGGGTTTTCCTCATGCATTTTTATGAGATCTTTTTTATTCATTGTTATCTTGTCCGTTACTTCTTTCATCTCAAGTCATTTGGTGTCCTTGTTGCCACTCCGTATTTGCGTTCTAGTAGCCACAGCCGTAACCACTCCCCATTCTGAATTTGGATCGTCTGATTCTCTAGGTCCAGGCACATTCTCAATAACTAAGTCAAAGAGGGGATCCTTCAGCTCGTTAATCGTGCAATGCAACGCCATGATATGTCCCGTTCTTCCGGTAAAATCCACTTCATCCATCAACTCTTTTCGGATGATCACACTATTGCATCCGGTATCTCTCAACACCTCCACTTCCCACCACTGACCTTTAACCGACAACACAGGTAAGTGACCTTTGATTTCCGCTTCCGTACACGCACCATTAAGCACCTTGATCTTCTCTCCAGACTTCAGCCCTAGCGCCTCCATCCCCAACCCTGCTTCTTTTTCGTTCCTCTTCCGTGACACTTGCAACGCACATGCAGCTCGTTAAGTTTGAGTCAGATTTTCACAAAGGCCTCGCCCCCAGCTCTGGATCCAAGTTGATGTCGCTGCAGGGCTGTTTTGCAATGAGCTTCATGTCTCATTGCTCCATATTCAAAGCAATGAGACCGGCGACCACGACCAAACGGCTCATTCCGTGTCGTTGATGCCTTGCTCGGACACCCTACCGCCCTATGGTCTCTACCATCACACAAGTAGCACCTCATCGCGTATTTTTGAGTACCAGAAAAGACGGTCTTCACATCCTGTTTTGCCAACGGCGCTTTCGTGGACATTTTTTTCCGTGAGCATTTAGGTACTGCTCCGTCAGTGTCGCCAACTCCTCCAAATCCTTAGAACCCCTCTCCTTCAAAAACACCGCCAAATCCTTAGGGCATGAGTTTGTGAACTGCTCCCTCACCATCAACTCCGACACCCCTTTGAAAGTTTTGCCCACTCCAGCTAATTCGACCCGCTCATTGAAATAGTTGGAGATCCTTACAATCAACTTACTAGGAGATTACTGCTCTTCGGCTTAGCTCCTCTGAATTTCTCGCGATAGCCCTGTTCCGTTAAGTCATGTCTCTGCAGAAGAGCCTTCTGCAGCCGATCATAGTCATCGCTTGTTTATTTGACAACCCGGAATAGACATCCAATGCTCGACCTGAGAGCAATGGGCATAGCCGAGTTACGCAGTCATATCGTATCCAGCTTCCAACAGTGGCACAGCACATTTCTCAAAACGAAGCAAGTAGCAATCCAGATTGTCCTTTCCGTCCACAAAACCAGTAAACAGTGGGGTTTTAGTTTTTGCAAGACTGTAACGGCCGGAGCAGCGGCAATCCCACAACGGCCAACAGCCGTCATTTTGACCGCTGTTTTTGATTTGCGTTTTTGAGAGTATATGCTAGGTGTGGTTGTAATTAAAGTGTCGGAAAAATACTCAGTTTACGGAACTCAATCCTCAAAAAGCAGTTGTAATCGAAGAAAAGGCAAAAATTGGACACAAATTTGAAAATTGTTCCAAAATATAAGTTGCTGCACATAAAACACATTCAAAAATAAGAAGAAATGCGGTTATTTTCAAAATATTGTAAACTGACAATACAGCAGTGGTTTAGGATGATTACGAAAAGAGCTTGTGCTCTTCCAGTCAGCAACTACCCGGTGTAAATATGTCAAACGTGATGGTCTCTACCTGTAAATCAAACCCGTCGCGTAGAATTTGTCACCTGCACGCGGTACCGCTAGGCCATGATGCATGATATAAACTCCGTGGCGGTGCACTTTTTACATACAGCTTTGTTGCACGTGAAACAAAGTTTGCCGGTTTTGTTTTTCGTGCAGTTCACTGCTATTCGACACTGTTTTAGCGTCTCGGCGTTTGTTTGTGAGTCAACACTTCACTTGTGAAATCCCAATAGGTTATGTGCACATGTCAAACGGTTATGTACCCACTGTGTACAGTGTACACATGTCAAACGCGATCGGTCCCAGCCGCGGATCGAATCCGTCACGCAAGATCCGCCATTCGCGCGCGGTACCGCTAGGCCAAGTCGCTGCTAAAGAATTTGCTTGTGTGCTCAACGCGGCTTTTGCTACCTGAAGAAGTGCGCAGAGTGCTCTTTGGGTAGGATACCAGTCCAGTACAGTTGGCTAAATACCAACGGTTCTGCTCAAGTACATAGGCCTAAGGTTTCGTTGGAGGTAAAACATTGTAGCGATTACGTGCTCATTGGACGTTGCTGGACGTCGTGCAATCGATTTCCCTTACGAAATCTGGCTGTTTCTCGACATGTTTCATCGATAATGTGATTTTTTATCTTTTTCTAATCCTTTCACACGTTTTCCGTTATTTTTTATCATCTCCTCTTCCGTCCTGGAACAGGCAGGTTTTTCCGAAATAGAAGGTGTGATTTCCAGCAATCCAACGTGGCAATGCTAGTATTTTTTTTTTTGCATTCATATAAATGCGCGTGCTTGCTAAAAATATACCACTCTCTTTCTGGTTCTCACATCGGTGCGCTAACTTGAGATCGAGACTCAGTATCGCGCTAGAACGTAAACCAGTCGGAACTCCAACAACATCTAAAATATTTGTGGAAGCAGTTTTCGGATTGATATTCAGCATCAGAGTTTCTGCCTGCTACCTAGGGAAAGTCAAAAAACTTTACTCCAATGCGAGTTTTGTACATAAAAATATCCCACCTTGAAATTGGAAAACCGTCAAAATGACCGCACCGGCCGTTCTAGTGTTAAATCACAAGATCTGCACGTTTAGAAGGGGCACGGCCGCTACACGTGATTAACAAGGACATAGTGTTGAAATACCTATACGTGATGATCGATGACAAAATGACGTGGAAAAAAACAGATAAATTTTCTTAGAAGCAGACTAGCCAGAGATTCTTGGGTAATTCCTGATCCAAAACATTCTTTTCGCGTTATTCCCAAGATGACATTATTTTCCCAAAGATGACATTATATTCCCAAGCGTTATTCCCAAGATGACAGTTTACTTCATCTTTATCTTCCGGATTGAGTCACATGTTAAAAAAATCCTCTCCAAACTATACTTTATCCAATAGTAACAATTCAAACACGAACTGGAAGTTTTTTGATTTGAACTTTAGGTGGAAGGACATCTATGCACTTCAGAATGTAGAATTAATGCGTACATTACTTTCTAATAGGCTGCAGAAGTTTACGATCAATCTTTTAATGAACCAGCCGTTAGCTCAGTTGTTTAGCGCACACGCTATTGATGCGGGGGGTCTAAGGTTCACATCCCGGGTTGGTCAAATTGGCACAGTGTCGCCAACGGCTCGCCACCGCTGCGACGTTTCTTCGCAGCTGTGTATCCCATGCGCTAAGCAGCGAAGATGGGCTCCGCCACTCGTTACACGCTTCGGAGTACTACCGCGAGTATAATGAAAATTTGATTTGATTTAAATCTTTTAATAAATTAAATTGTCTACAATTTACACGATCACAAAACTAGGATCTCAACCAAAGCTAATTTTTTTATTCTTCGGATTAGAACAAAGTTTGGAAAAGTTTTTTTCAACACTTGCGGAACACCACAATGGAACTAGGCTCCAACGGGTTTAGGGTCAATATCTCGTAAAAAATTTGAAAAGCATTTTCATCAGTATCTTGTTTAACAATACCATGTGTGGTTCTGCAGCTTTTTCAGAAATTGTGTTTTTGTAAGTATTGATTTGCATATTTGTTTCTTCATTTGGCAGTAAATTTTGTAGCATTTCTGCGTTACCGTAAAAAAAATTGTTGTTCTGACTGGACAAGAACGCTATAGACATAAGGTCTACGTCTCGAAAAAATAGAAAAAGCATATTCATCAGTAACTTTTTCAACAATAACATTGTCCCTGCAGTTTCCTCAGAAATGTTTTTCTCTTTTATGGTTAATCTATTTTGTTTAGTTTTGCTATGCAGCCTTTGGGCTTTTGCTTTTCCCAATAACACTGTCTAGCTTTCCTTTTTAATGTAACGCTTGAGTATTCCAAGTTTCTCTTCTTACTCCAGTTTTATTCTTTTGCTAGCAATCACTGAATGACGGCCAAGCACAACCTGCTGCTGCGCATGATAATCCTTGTCAAAGGAAAAATTCAGATTTGTATCATGAACTTTTTTAAGTTCTTCAAGTTTTTTCATGGTTTAGAAAAGTTACAGCAGTAGCTTAACGTTTCCTTTTTTCGGGATGCAGTTTAAAATCTTACCCAAGGGTACCGAGTGTGCTGCAGAGGGCTCTAAAAATATGATTTATTTAAAACCACGCTCATCAGAAATTCCAAATTGCGCAAGAAAATTTTGCGTTTTAGAGAAATAATTCAAAGTTTTGTAATGAGCACAAAATTTCTTACAATTCAATTTTGAAGCATAGGAACTATTGACTAAATTGCAAAAAAAAAAAAAAAAAATGTAAAAGATACAGAAAGCCAATCTAAAAAACGCCACGGGAAATTTTCGTTATAACCTTCAAAAAAACCTTACTTCATTGAAGAAAACTTGCAGTGCCACCAGTGCGCAAGTGAATTAACTCTGCAGTGGCACCGTGTGGTCATTATGATTCAAGTTTCTTTTGCTGTGATACCATGGGGCAGTGTTGGGAACGAGTCGCTGAAAGTCGAGTCCGAGTCGAGTTTCGAGTCAATGATGTCGAGTCCTGAGACGAGTCCGTGTCTTTTCGCGCAACGACTCGAGTTAAGTCAATTTGCACCACCGACTCGATTCAAATCAAGTCAGTTTACTTGCAGACTCGAGTCGAGTCTCGACTAGTCTCGAAAAATAAAGCCTAGTCTCGAACAATAAAGCCATTTGGCGTAACACCAGAGTTGCCATTTATTTTACTACACGACCTAAATTTGCCGCAAGCCAACTCAAACTGTCGGCTCTTAAATATATTGTGCATACACGAAGCTCTTTCTAAGTCATATTTTTTCATGAAAATAATTAAATTATCAGCAAGTGGTTCGAGTCGTGGCTCGAGTTTGAGTCGTAATGGTCGAGTCCCGAGTCATTTAAGCAACGACTCGAGTCAAGTCATTATTTGTAGCGAATCGAGTCGCCCCAACATTGCCATGGGGTCAATATTACCCCAACCCTATCACTATCACTTTGCAATTTTTTAATACCTCGTTCATAATTTTTTCCACCACTGCAACCTTTTCTACTTTTGATTTTTCTAGAAAATTTTGCATTTTGCTTGCTCTGGGGTCATATTGACCCCATGGTACTGTTTAAAAAGCTAAACTGTGAATTTGCAATTGACTAGATTTTTAATGTTTTATTAATATGATATGCATTTATTGTAATGAAATTTATTGATATGATATAAAGGATATGCAATTGACTTATTTTTTTTAGATTTTCGTTTTATTTCTAAGAATGGGGTGATATTGACCCAAAAGTTCTGCTCAAGTAACTTTTTTCGTAGTGGCAGCAGCAGGGGTAAAAAGAGTGGGGAACTATTAAGCGTACACTGCAAATAATATTGGGTATTTTTTTGGGTAAACATTTTGGGTATTAACGTTGAGAAACCCAATTTCTTGAGTTGGGTGCAGATTACCCAAATGAAGTATACTGTCTGACTACTAACCTTTATGCGTTGGGCTATTTTCACCCAAGGCAAGAGCCCAATTATTTTAATTGGGTTTTCGCCACCCAAATGTTTTTTAAGCAACAGAAAACCTAAAATTTTTCTCGACGCTACCGCTCATTTGCAGAGCATTGGATGAGTTATTTATGTTATTCTACAGAGTCTAGTTAACGCCTATACTTACCATTGCATTTCATACGGAGGACCTCACAAGTAGCAATTTTGATATTCTACTAACTTATGTGTTCCGATTTGTATATAAAACAAAGAATCGTAATAATATTTCACTAGTGGTATTTTTGAAAATACGTCATATTGGGTACTCCATACCCAATATTTTTTAAAATTTAGTTTTATTTTCGCTGCATGCAGTGATCGGTGTACAGGCTCTTCGCAAATAAATATTTTCTTTATTTAAAATAAAATACTGTCTGCAAATGAACAACTGTAGTCCAATTTTATCTTGAATCGCCTATGATTTGTCACACTAAAGTATGGCTTTCAAGCTGGCAAAAGAAGCTATATTTTGCGATTGTTATTCTATTACCTGCATATAGTTAGGTATTTCGAATGTAATCTATTCTCACTAGCGCCGTGTGACTTTTCAGATTGGTTTGAACTTGAAGACCAATGGTAGTGTATAGTGGCGTAGCGAGAAATTTTAAAAGGGGGTCCGAGCCATAATTTCCACACTTTTTGCAAGAGTATTTTTTTCGGAAAAACAAATTTGAAGCTGATTGAGCAGCAAGAAAGTCTCAAGGGGGTCCGGGAGCTTGCTCCCTCGAAAAATTTTTGAAAATTTATATGCTGTAATGGTTGTTTTAGTGCGTTTTGAATAATTTTCAGGCAAATTTTGTTCAAATTGTTTGACCCTAATCTGAGTGCTTCGCAAAATATGATGCATTTTGTTCGCACATTTTCCATTATGCGTGCTCAAGGCGGAAGGTTTATCGCTATCGAAGTAGTTCGAAATTATGGAAAAATTGTATACATTCAAAACAACTTTGAAAATGGCTGGTAGAGGATGCATGCCCCTCATTCTACCCCCTAGTCCGCCCCTGGCCATAAGCTACAGAAACCATCAAAAGAGTATGGCATATTTCAGTTACTTGGCACAATTAATTTTGTCCTTGTTTACTAAAAGGCAGGGGCAAAAGGGGGGGCATGGCCCAATGCCCCCCTAAATACGCTAATGGTAGTGTCGCGAATATTAAAGGGGATATTGCGCAAGTGAGCTTTTCGATAATCTGGTTACCCATTTGCATACTTCGTTTAACTAAAACGTTTTCTGGGGCCTAAACGTTAATGCCTACCTCACTTTTGTTTGTGCAACAACCAAGAAATTCTATAAACAGAGATGAAATCTTTGGAACTGTTGTGAACTGTATTTCATTATGGCTGTTAAGATTTTTTTCCGTAACGTTCAAGTTCTTCAGTTTCAACCATCCCTCTTGCAAATTTTTTACTGCGTTGTTTAAATTTCTAACTTTCAGTGTTTTAGCCTATAATCTTTAGTGCACGCGTGTTTGCTCAGCCACCGACCTATCTGAAAACAGCGTATCTAATAATATTTAGGTCAATCTATGCAACAAAAAGAAAAAGTAGTTCCCAAGCCCCAAGTGCCTTTTCCTGACGACAGTAAAAGCGAGCTTGTCGGTTTGTTCTCCAAGCTGTCCGTTTATACTTAGCCTATATAAGGTTAGATTAATTCACTTTTTTCAATCCGGGGCTGTTGTTCAGAGAAAAAATTAGTGCACACAACCCACTAAAACTTTTTTTACTTGCACAGCATAGGTGAGCCTATCATATTCAATTGATTGGCCAATAGATGCACGTACAGTATATCAGATAATAGCTTTTAACAGCCAAAATATAGCTTAGTAAGCTCGAGGTCTGTAATTCAACTTCTTTGTTTGACGTCGAGCACTGAAACAACCGTGCAAAAACAAGTCAGTTACTTTACTTCTTCAGTTGGGAAAGGCACCTAACAGGATTCGCGCAACTTTACGAATAGACAGGTCACAGTGGCGTTGCCAAAAAATATTTGGAGGGGTTCATGACTATGCTGTATAGCTTAATATAAGCAAAGTGAGTGGTAGTTTTTATCGTTTTTTTTTCTGTTTTCGTAAAATTTAAGGGGGCATGGCCCCGGTACCTCCCACCCTTGCCTACGGCACTCAAATATGGCAAGTGGCCAAGTGATAGCAGGTTTTCTGAACACGCCTGTTCGGTCCAAGCCAATCTTTCAGGGCAAAGAAAGTTATAAGATTCCCCCTTTATAGCACCTCGAAACTGCAACGCTCAATTATTTATCAAGATGTCAACATCTAAAACAATATTTTAAAGACAGAAAGTCCTTCGTTATGCGTAGTTTTTAGAAGCAACTTTACAGCATTTTATTCCAAAATGTATTAACTTTGACCTTGCAGGAGTCCAAGCAGCAGCAGCAGGGTATATCGAGAATTCATATGAATGCTGCTTATTTTTGGAAATCTGAATAGCAATAGAAGTCCACTGTTTAGATTTTAATTTATCCGTCGGTATAAGGGTGGCTGCTTGACTCTTTATGACCCCGAGGAAAAGTTGCATCACGCTGCTGCTACCTTCATCTGCATAACGCTATATGGTGTAGGTTTCAGTTGCATACAGCAAAGGAAAAACTAGTGAAAGTTACGTATTCACTAAATATTCTTCAGAATTTTGAACTTGAATGTTTGAGTAAATTTTGTTTAGTTCAATTTAAAATTGGGTAGAATTTTTTAACAATACAACGAAATTTTTTACGTTTGGGTAATTTTCAAAAATACCCAAAATTATTTTGTTAAGTATAAAAAATTACCCAAAAGCGAAAAAGTCGGACTTGGGTAGAAGGTGTGTTTACCCCCAAAAAAATTGGGTAAAAGTTGTATTTACCCACAAAATTTCATGTTTACCCAAAAACTTTTTTACCCAAAAAAATTATTTAAGTTATGTTTTGGGCATATCGATTTATGCCCAAAATATTTTGGGTAAAACGTGTTTTACCCAAATATGAATTGGGTTGAGTGGAGTTTTACGAAGAGCTCTACCCAATTTTATTTGCAGTGTAGGTTAGAAACACTAATAAAAGATGATTTTGATTTGAAATTCTCTAAAGCCAATCAATTTACTTACTTTAATCAATATTTCAATAAAGTTTTCTTTTTCAGGAGACATATCTTGCTTAAGAGGAACCACCCTCACTTCGACTCGTTCACCCGGTCTGAAACATAACACTGTGTAATTACTGAATTGCTGTAAACCCAAACTTTTGACAGTTGGGGATTGTTGCAAGTCGTTGGAAATGACTTGGCGCGAAGTACAATTTTTGAGATGTATAGGCAATTTTATGAGAACTGAGCTTACTTTGAGATAGAATGCAATTGCAATGATTGCGAAAGCTCGAGTGAAATGCTAGTATATGTAAATTTCTGTGAACCCAGTCCAACTGAAATTATTTTTGTTCCTTTTGCTATCAGACATCAGTTGTTATGAAGCGACTGAAAGCAACTTAACATTATGTCATTATGAGCAGCCTGCACTAACAGGCACAGTATGCTGTCAACGCGATTCCAACAAAATTAAGGCAAAAAAGCTCAAAACTTGGATTTTTTTAAACAGCTTAAAAAAACTGGAGCCAGTGTAGCAATAAACATATTCCAATTAGAAGACGTTTCTTTTTTTTTGCGCATATACATCATCATTAATCTAAAACACAAAAGTAAATTTAACTGTACAAAAGTAAAAAAGGAGGGAGATTTAGGCTGAGTTGAGTGAGAAAAAATCAGTAAAGGTAAGTGCACTTACAAAAAACATATTACAAATGCAAAAGCGCAAGTATGTATGCGGAACTGCAGATAGTGAAGAGTGAACACTGTTTCGACCTATCAGATCTCATCAGTACAGTTGGTGTGACCGACATTTACTCAAGGCAATATATACCAGCGAAGGAATTTTTTTGCTAATGGTTTGTAACTATACTAGTTGCCAGAACCTGCAAACAAACTTTCTGTTCAACTCGTTTGCCCGTGAAAAAAATGAGGGAAAAGGCTGCCTTGTCTCTTTACCTACTTTGGGGACAAAACTGCCTTTGCCTGCCTGGTCCCTTGCTTTTTCACGGGCGAACGGGCTGGGCAGAAAAGTTTTTTGCAGGTTCTAATAACTGGTATAGTTACAAACCACTAGCAAAAATTCCTTCTCACGTATTTATTGCCTTGAGTAAATGTCGGTCATACCAACTGTACTAATGAGACCTGATAGGTCGAAACAGTGTTCACTGTCTGCAGTTCTGGATACATACTTGCGCTTTTTATGCGTTACAAATTGTGACTTCAGCGCAGACATTCATTGTGTTTTCTGGGCTGTATGCGCAGACACTGTACTTGCCTTGTACCCCGCTATTTCACTGGCGAACGAGTTGGACAAAAAAGTTTTTTGCAGGTTTTAGTAGCTGGTATAGTTACAAATCACATGTCGGTCAGTCCAACTGTACTGATGAGACCTGATAGGTCGAAACAGTGTTCACTGTCTGCAGTTCTGGATACATACTTGCGCTTTTTATGCGTTACAAATTGTGACTTCAGCGCAGACATTCATTGTGTTTTCTGGGCTGTATGCGCAGACACTGTGCCTGTCTTTCCCCCGCTATTTCACGGGCGAACGGGTTGGGCAGAAAAGTTTTTTGCAGGTTTTAGTAGCTAGTATAGTTACAAACTACAAGCAAAAAATTCCTTCTCAGGTATATATTGTCTTGAGTGAATGTCGATCACACCATCTGCACTGATGAGACCTGATAAGTCGAGACAGTGTCTACTGTCTTCAAAAAAACATATTGTTTTTGTACTGCTTTTTGACTGTACATGTCATGTAACTTTAATTATTTCTTTACCCTCCACTACCCAGAACTTGAGTGACCACGGCTTCATAATGTTCCTTATATCCTCACCACCGCTGTTGATGTAATCACGATTTTTGTGCTTCGTTTTTTTTTTTTTTTATTTATTTATTTTTTTTATGTTGTTGACCATTTCATCGCTAATTGAGTAGTCTACCCCATTTTGGCTTGTTATCAGCTCGAGATTGAGGCAAAACAAGGCTGTTTTTAATGGTACCGAAATGTTATTTGCAATGTCAAGTTACCATTATTCCATTAACAACAGAAATATAGCCTGCACTCATTGCTCGCTGCTAAAGATGGCATTTATGGCATGACCATGACCTATTTTGGGTGCCTTAAGTGCTAGTTTGACTAGCCTAGCTAGTGCTTCCTCCTGGGAAGTCGAAACAAGAAATTTGGGGTTTTAAAACTTCCCGTTTCCCGGTAAGTTTATGTCGGTATCCCGGGAAATGTCTTTACATTAGTAAGGATTTCGGTGGTACTGATATCTATCATTCCGACATAAAAAATGCTTTGTTTTGTGTTACTGCAAAATAACATTTTTTTTTACTAACTAAAAATTATTTTCAAAATTCGCAAAATTTTTTGAGACGAAATGCTTGTGAGATCACAATTTTTCTTCAATTTGTCGAAAAAATCGAAAAACTGAAGCTAAGTTTGTCAAAACAACACAACAAAATGCTAAAAATTAAATCTGAAATTTGAAAATTAGAAAAAATGTCAAAATAATCAAGCTCGACAAAATTTCCCGCGAAGTTTTTCCGGAAATTTCCCGGAATTCCCGAGAAATTGTTTGAAAATTTACCTTTTCCCGGGTAGTTGAAAATCGGAGAAAAAGGGAAACCCTCAGCCTAGCCGTCAGTAGAACTTTTTGTCGGTCCGCTCTCGGTCCAGTTCTGTTGCTTTTTTCTAACATTGAGCCGCTGACGAGCCGCAAGACCATTATTGAAAACCCTTTACATTTAGGAGGAAAAATAAAGCCGCTGTAAATCTCAAAACTGGACGTTTCGACAACATAAATTCAGCTGTCATCATCAGCAGTGTATGCAAGGCAGTACAAAACTGTAAGAACTAGAATTTAAAATTCTAACTACAAGTAATAGCATAACCCAGGCAACGGGTCAAAATAAGTAGTATAATTATAACGTCATAAACCAAAAGCTAATAAAAAGACTGACGGAGTTAAATCAACAATTAAATAAGTAAAGAGGAGCGGATTTGGAGTCAACGTTAAGCAATGGCTCATATTTTTGAACAAAAAGTGACTCAACAATTAATAAGCGTGCGGAATCACCAGAGCTACTAAGAATGTTCGGTTTGGCAAAGTCCACTTTATGGTCAAAATTGTCCATTAAATGTCGGCACACCTCGGATTTATCCGAACTGGAATGCTCCTTAAGTCTGTTAATAAGATTGTGACTATCAAGCTAAAATGCTTCACATTCTTGATGATAAGACTAAGTTCTCTCGCGTTAAGTCAGATAATAATTTGTCTAATCTCAGCAGATTTCAAAGGTTCCTGCGACGCCTTAAATCTAAAAAGCTTCTTCAGGAAGATGACTACAGGCGTATCTATCCATCAGCAACCTCGTTACCGGCTATGTATGGCCTACCTAAAATACATAAGCCGACAGTTCCACTTAGACCCATTCTATCGGCAACCGGAAGTTACAATCAGGAATGCGCGAAGTGGCTCTCACAAAACCTCGGTTTTCTTCGAGAACATCCGACGAATCTCAAAGATTCATTCACCTTCGTCAATAACATGAAAGATAAGTTTTTACACAATAAGGTAATGGTTTCCTTTGATGTATTTAGCCTTTTTACTAACATACCGGTTGATTATACTATTAATTTAATGTTGGATAAATTATTCGACAATGACACAGATTTTGTTCTTAAAGGAATAGATAAAAATAACATGAGGAAATTGTTAAAATGGACAGTTCAAGGAGGTGCCTTCTCATTCAATGGAGAACTTTTTGAGTAAACTGACGGTGTGGCTATGGGTGGCGGTTTATCTTGTCTTATGGCTGATGTCCTTGTGAACCATCTAGTGGACAAAGCTCTGTCGAGAACGCTTTCAAATCATAAGCCATCAATTTTTTACCGGTATGTGGATGATTGCTTTGCTGTTTTTGATAGCCTTGATTCCATTAAAATATTTTGTGACAGTTTGAATGAAGTACATCCTAACATAAAGTTTACCACAGAAATTCAAAATAACAAATGTATTAATTTTTTGGATGTTTTAGTAGATAACAGTTCAACGACAGTTACAACCAGTACATTTCGCAAACCGACCAACACTGGATTATATTCCAAATGGAGCAGCTTTGTACCACGCCGCTATAAATACAACTTGGTCAATTGTTTGCTCGATCGTGCTTACAAGATCTGTAGTTCTTATGAAAGCATTTGTTCAGAGGTGGATAATATCAAGGTTATGCTTGGTCGCAATGGCTATCCTGCTTATTTTTTAGATAGTTGTGTCAGGAGATTTTTTGATCGTAAATATGACAAGATGTTGAGTCACCTTGAAAGACGTAAAAATTGTACAACAGTTATTGCTCGGTTGCCCTTTTTAGGTGACATGTCAATGCAACTCAAAAAAGAGCTGTCCGCCTTAGTGGAAAAGCATACATGGAACCGAGTTATTCTATGGATTATCAACACCACCTGGAACATCGGACATAACTTTCGTCTGAAAGATCAGCAAAAGACCTTGATGAAATATGGGATTGTATATAAATTAACGTGTTCTTGTAGTTCTAGCTATATAGGACAGACTAGACGTAATCTTATTAACAGACTTAAGGAGCATTCCAGTTCGGATAAATCCGAGGTGTGCCGACATTTAATGGACAATCCTGACCATAAAGTGGACTTTGCCAAACCGAACATTCTTAGTAGCTCTGGTGATTCCGCACGCTTATTAATTGTTGAGTCACTTTTTATTCAAAAATATGAGCCATTGCTTAACGTTGACTCCAAATCCGCTCCTCTTTACTTATTTAATTGTTGAGTCACTTTTTATTCAAAAATATGAGCCATTGCTTAACGTTGACTCCAAATCCGCTTCTCTTTACTTATTTAATTGTTGATGTAACTCCGTCAGTCTTTTTATTAGCTTTTGGTTTATGACGTTATAATTATACTACTTATTTTGACCCGTTGCCTGGGTTATGCTATTACTTGTAGTTAGAATTTTAAATTCTAGTTCTTACAGTTTTGTACTGCCTTGCATACACTGCTGATGATGACAGCTGAATTTATGTTGTCGAAACGTCCAGTTTTGAGATTTACAGCGGCTGTATTTTTCCTCCTTAAGCTATTTTCGTCCCATATTTATTGTATTCCTTTACATTTATTTATTTTTAATGATACGCTCAAGCGATTTAATTTTGCAAATAAAGCTTTCTTTGTTGAGTAACTTGTGTTCAATTTTTGCTCCGCAACTCGAGGTTAGATGCAGCGAATGCAAGTCGTTTGACTGACTTAATGTAGATTTGGGTTTGATCCTTGAACGTATCAATTTGTGGAAGGTTTCTGTGCCTCGCTTTCTGTTTTGTGTACCGCTGCTGACTGCTGAGTGCTGACAAAATGAATTAATCACCTTCGTTGTCCATCTCTTATTACGATAACTGCTAAAGTCGTAGCTCTAGGTTAAAATATCTGTTAAAAGGCAAACTGTTTCTCACGATTTGATAGTAAAAACTGCAAAGAATGGGTCCTTTCATTGGAAGGGTACCTATTTTCCGATAATACCAAGCGCACCCATGTTGTTGGCACAGTAAATAAAAAGAGTATTAAAATGTAATCGTGATTCGCAATAACTTACAATTTCAAAAAGCGTGTGATCGGAATGCTCTCCCCATAAACGTGTTTTTCAGCATTTTAGTCAACCCCAAATATTCGCAATAGCAAAAACTGCTTTCGTCAAAAGTTGGATGAAATTTCGTATGACAACACATCGGATTAAAATGGCATTTAGTGTAAGGAGACCTTACCTGTATATCGGTCGATCCGTTTGAACAAAAAGGTATCCACTTTGCTTAGTCACTTGTAAAGGTATTCTCTCCGTAAAGTCTCGTCCACTTCGCAAAACTTGGATCACTAATTCTACTTGCTGGTTACTACGAAATCTCGATAGGTTGTCATCGTCCACCTGCGTCAGCAAAGTACTGTGATTACAATTTCAATAAATAATGTAAGCAAGCAGTTAGCCTAATTGCTTAATTGGGACAAAAAATTAATTTGCCTGTTGAATGAAAAAGTTGCGAGCTATGCGGCACTGATGAGACCATAATAAGGTAGAAAGGCGTCTGCAGCTGCAAATAAGTGGGTTGCCCGGGGGACTTTGAGTGATGTAGTCAGGCTACAGGTAACTTAGTTGTGGGTTTGAACTTAATAGGCTTTTTTACTGGGCGTTGTACAGTAGTTTATGGCTGGTAGCTTAAAGGGAGGGAACAACCAAAAAAGAAATGAAGTCCAGAGGATTAGAATGAGCAACGGCGGCAAGTAAGACTTTTTACAATCTGGAATAAGTCCAGCCTGAATTGTTTGCGCGTAGCAAGGCTGACGAGAATTAGTTGCCACTTTAAAACAAGCAGTTGATTGGCAAATTATGACGACATTTTTTAACAAAAACTGTTTAAATGAAAAGAGATGCCATGCACTTAGGGTTCGGGGTTAGGCCCTAACCCCTACCAATAACTGACTAGCGCCCCCAGCTTGTGCTCGTGATATATCCGCCTATTATAAGATGCGGCTTAATTCAAACAAGCTCCTAAATTACTACAATTACCATTCATACAAACTTACTTTAATGTCCAGTTCGATTGGATCCTGGGTTGATTTGTAATAAAAACTTTGTATTTGCGTTTGGCTGAATACCCTTTGCCGTCCAGGTAATTCCTAAAAAAAAACGTCAAGAAATCAAACTTTTTAACAGCTCAGATGGCCGAGTGGTATGGAGCGTCTGTCTCTTGAGCTGTAGACTCGGGTTTGATTCCGAGTCGGGTCAAACCAATGATTTTAAAATTGGTATTCACAGCTTCCCTGCTCGACGCTCGGCATTAAAGGGACAGTGTGGAGAACAAGCCGGCAAGTTTACTTGTTGTGCCATTGGGAAAGGCACTTAGCGGGATTCCCCCATCTTGGTGTGGTAGACAGATGGCCGGCAACTCCTAAGCGAGCTCGTATAGCGCATTGATCGCTTTCTCGTGATAGAAGGATAAATATGCAATTAAATAAAAAAAAATAAAAAAAAATGCTTAATATCGCTTTTCGGTTCTACGCGTAAGTACCGCAAACGATCAAAATGACGTTGTGAGAATTAAATGACGAAATGTGGATTGCCAATATCGTTTTTTCATACTAAGTCATAATCTGGTTGTTTTTTTAGTTTAGAAGCATATTATTGTAATAATTAATGACTACGATATTTTTATAGTTATGTGCGTTATGAACGTGATAATTTCACGACATGTCAGAATATCCCGCAAAAACTGTTAAACATCTCCGCCATGGCGTACTTTAACAATGGATTCCGACGATCTGTGGGCTTGGTATTACCCTGCAGGTCTCCCAGCTGTTTTCAGCGGCATGGATTTGTTTTTTTGTATGAACCTGTAAACAAAGTAGGCCTACCGGCGCATTTTTGCTTCAAAGTAAAAAGCTCAAAAAATAATCACTTTTTATTACGGCACCGGTTAAACTAACTGGAAAAAGCAAAAAAAGCTAATACAAAGCATAGCCTGGAAAAAGTAGCGTTGCTAAACAAATTGACTACAGTTTAATAGCTGCTGGCAAACTGTTTCCAGCTATTGCAATAATTGTCACACAATTGCTATAAAACTTCTAGGATAATTGAATTATTTTCCAAACAGCACTCGTTAGCTTATAAAAATGGAAAATTGCTTTTCGGATAAGAGAAATAAAGTCTAAGTAACAAATAAATTGCTTTTTACCCGGCAATACACTTTCCGAAAAGAAAAAAAAAAAATAAAATAAAATAATCGACTAAAAAATCACCAAGACTAAAGCAAAGTGACCGCAATTCGAGTTGGATTATCTAAGCACGATCTTCAGTGATCAGTGACAGATATGCCTACTTCATTGTAATTCCAAGGTTGAAAGGTTCCGTGATAAAAAGCCTACTTTGGTGTAATTCAACATAATCCTGCCAAAGGGTTATGGGACGGCTTATAAGTTTTCGGCCATTAGATGTCTAAAACAAGAATTTTTTGGATGTTCTTCCGGGGACGATAGTGGTACATTTTTGGCTGCAATCTTTTAATTGGAGAAGCAGTACTTTGATGTTTAAAGTTTTAGAAATGTCACTTTACTTTGTCCAACAAGGTCAAATCGCTAATTCTTCACAATAGAGGCGTTTCAGTTACTGGGAATTGAAATCTCGCTTTTTGATTCACGATCCAACACTCATGACTGTCGCGTTATTAATCCAACGATATATTTTGATTTCATAATCTGGTGATAAAACCGTCTTACTTGCCTAATTTGAACTGCTTCTGTAGTTAAATTCATTTGGTATGTGAATTAATTGTTGCACGTGACGAGAAGCATGATAAAATCCAGAACTGTCGTTGTTTATCGCAGGTCTTGATTAAAATTACTTTCAGAGTTGCCAGGTTTCTTTCAGCAACATATACCAAATTGAAAAAAGTATACCAAATTTATAATAAATCTAAAAAGTGATATATACCTGTAGGCCTTAACAATAAGTGTTTGCAGTAACATTTACTGGTGTCAGGGTGAGGTACTGGTGCAATCATTTAACTGTCAAAGTGGTTAAACAGTTTAAGCTAGACTGGGTTAAAACCTTTCTAACTTCAAAAGTAATATCCAGTAGAGCACCTGACTGATTTAGATAATTATCAAAACGCTACTGCACTAGATGTTTGTTTCATTACAAAGTGAACTGGTAAGTGTCACGCCAGTATGATATATATCATCAGCAGTAATTTTAACTAAAAATTATGGGATTTGGATACTAGGCCTAGTGTACAGTTCAGGGCCTGCCCACCCAATCAACGACCGAGCTAGACCCCTCTCCTGCCCACTCCCCTAATCAACAAGCTTGCCCCCCCCTAATCAGCAACCTTACTTTTTTAAGACAGCGACTTATTTATACATACACTATAACTTCATCAACATTCCTAGATACACTAACTTAGTGAATGATTGGATGTTTTTACGCACGCATAATTTTTCTTACTTTAGAGTCTAATTTGGGAATATGTAAGAAGCAATTCAGAGTTGAAGACCTATTCATATATCCCCCCCCTCTATTCATACATATGTAAAAAAGAACAACTAAGCTCATGGAATTGGTTATTGTAACGATATAACTGTTTTTGTTATGGTTTTGTCTAAATGCTTTGTCTACAAAAAGGTTCTAGAGAATCTAGACCGATGCCTTGTTTTCTGAAGTTGTATTCGTGGGATTGTTTCGAAAGGTTGCATTATGAAGTCATCATTGTCTACTGACGTAATTGTTTCGTGAATATTGTGGATAGATCTTTCGATTACGTAACTTCACTGAGCTAAAATTTGTGCTTGTGACGTCACACTTGTGTTTACAGCGGTTTGGTGTGAATTTTTGCAAGTCATATGATTTCTCTTGACGTCACAATCGTGTTTACCGTGGTTTGGTGTGAGTTTAGCATGTCATGTGATTTCTCTTCTTGTTTCTTTTTGTAAATGCGGTAGAACATTCTCGAAATTGATTTAGAGTATAAATAGGCGTGAATATTCGAGCGTAATTATTCGAATGATTTAATGTGCGTAGGGTAAGCAATTTTGTTGTATGGAGAAGGGTATAGCCCTTGTTGTATGGTGTTACTGAAGTGAGCACTGGTGCTTTTGTTTATTGAAAAGTAGTACGGTGAGTACCGTAGCTAAGTGAGTTAAGTTGGGTCGATTATTATATTCGTTTGGTGAAGAAGGTTTTGGTTTTTTCGTGAGGTCAGATCTAAGAACGAAATAATTGCTACGGTTTGTCATACAATTCTTATCAATCGTCCTGTCAGCGAAGTAATACCATTTCCTATTTCGCGACAGATATGAATAAGGGGGGATATAAATTGGTCTTCAATTGCTTCGTAGATAATTTAAAATTAGACCTCGAAGTGGGAAAAATTATGCGTCAAAAGATTATTCTGCTTTTTTATTGCAAACAATACAACCAAGATGCAGCTAAAAACACCTGGGCGGACGTTTTGGCCCACATCTGGTGCCATTGTCAACTTTGAAAGCTTACGCTATGCTGGGTCTTAAGTTATGGTGCAAAAAAGCATGGCTTGAGCAGTTAAGAATGTTTTTTGCATCCTGACCCAGTATAACGTAAGATTTCAGTGTTGGCAATGGCACCAGAGTCCAGAAGTGAGCCGTACGTCCGCCCAAGTATTTTGCAGCTATATCTTGGGTGTGTTGTAGTAAAATTGCTAACAAACTCCCAACTGTACAGTTTGCGAAAGATTATCCTGCACGATTATTGAATATAGATTATTGATTAGTTACAATCATAGGTGGGCACAAACCGCTAATCCGCTATTCCACTGATTTAGCGAAGCTAATTTTTTCACTTGCGGATTAGCTGTTCAGCTAACGTTTAAAAATGTTAGCGGACTGGTATGGTGGCCCATTGGTGCCACTCAATTTTTTCGTTTTTAAAAGTGTTTCCATTTTGATTTCATTTTGTTTTCGAAAGTGCTTCCGTTTTCGTTTTGTTTTAAAGTTGAAATTTTTTTTTGATAAAACATGAAAAAATTGAGTGGCACCAATGGGCCACCATAGACTGGTTATCGAAGCTATTTTTTTCAGCCAATCCGCTAATCCGCTAGAATAAGAATAGGTGCTACCGCGGTTTTAATAAAGAAGAGCCTTTAAGTTGCCATTTTTTCCCGTTTTTTGTGCCAGAGAAATATCTACCGGTGCTCTTCTAGCTAGGCGTTTTGATCAAGCAATAACAATTCCGTCAATGCAGATATTGCATAATGCTGAGCTTGCGCTATCACTGTTTCGACATGTAGGAGCTAAGAGGTCATAGACCGGCAGCTAAGAGGGATTAGCATACCTTTTCTAAGTACCAATAACCAAGTATGTTGCAACCAGACTTGGACAACTAGATAATTCTAGTTTTCTAATTACACTAATTAGAGCGAAATGCCGCTAATCTAATTCTAATCTAATTTGCGAAATGTTTCTATGCTCTAATTCTAATTCTAATCTAATTTGGAAAAACTGTGTAGCTCTAATTCTAATTCTAATCTAATTTCCGGTTTTGCCGAAAATGCTAGTTTGTCCAACGGCGTTTTTCAAGAAGTTACGCAAGAATATCCCTTGTGCAAGGAAAACCAGTGCCAAGCCGCCATCGCATTGCTTAGTTATAGTAATTGTGACGAATAGTAGCCATAGTGACATAATAACTGTTTTATACTGTAGTAACTTGTAGTGTAGTAAGTTAGGATATAGAATCTATTCTAGATAGTGTAGAGTAGGCTGGCAAAGCGGCTATGCATGGAAAATTACTAGGCCTACGCCTTTTCGATACACACACACTGTTTCTGGAAGTTAGTTTTAGAACTAAATGTTTTGCATAGCCTAGCGGCGTGTATTAGCAACAATCTTCATTATCATTGCATCATGACAAGAAACTGTTCAAGATTGCTGTAGTAACGATAGTGCTAGAATAAAAACTTTTGTTCGAAGATTGTTTCAGCACCACAAGTTGGAATAAACAATAGTAGGCCTGATAGTACTTGTATGTTGTTTTACATGCTATACTAAGCTGCTATATCAGCGCTAAACTACATCACTTACAAAAGTTATAACCTAGAGTTAGAAAAATTACTGTCCTTTTACTTTTTAGCCGTAGAGACAATCGCTGCATAGTGCATATCACATCACTGATTGTCTGCACAGATATCTGATGATGAGGCTCTTCTCGAACAAACGTGAAGGCCTCATTACTGTACCTACTCAATTACTATAAATAACGTACAGTATTGGGTGGCGTTAAAAAAACAGAAAACATTTCTAGTTTTCCGTGTTCTTATCCTTCAGTTTTCGAAAGAGTAGGCGTAAGCAGCGTTCATCAATGCTGATGTGTACGAATAGGTGTCAAAAACTAAGCGTTCATGTACTGTAAACCTTTATCAGCCCAAAGGCGGCGAGAATTCTTTCGTGTAGTACCGCCACTTCGCGGTTTTTCACTTATCGCAGTGGTGTCTGGACCGCATTAACCGCGATAAACGAGGGTTTACTGTATGCCTATTTCTTATTCGTTCTAATTTTAATTCGGAAGTTGATTTCATTTCCAAGTTTTTGCGAATTCACTAATTCTAATTCTAATCTAATTTGGAAAAACTGTGTAGCTCTAATTCTAATTCTAATCTAATTTGGAAAAACTGTGCAGCTCTAATTCTAATTCTAATCTAATTTGGAAAAACTGTGTAGCTCTAATTCTAATTCTAATCTAATTTGGAAAAGCCGAAATTTTTCTAGTTGTCCAAGTCTGGTGCCATGTTCGCCCCCTTTTGACTCTGCTTTTTAGTAAACAAGAACAATACTAATGGTGCCAAGTGACTGAAATATGCCAGACTCTTTTGATGGTTTCTGTAGCTTAAGGCCAGGAGCGAATCCAAAGAGGTAAGATAAGGGATATGCATCTTCCCACCAGCCATTTTCAAAAATGTTTTTCATGCATACATTTTTTCTATGATTTCGAACCTCTTTGATAGCTATAAGCTTTACGCCTGAAACACGCATATTTAAAAATGCGCGAACAAAATGTATATTTGGCAAACCACTCAGAATTAGAGTCAAAAAATTTAAACACAATTTACCAGAAAATTATTCAAAAAGCACTAGTATAGCCATTACAGCATTGAAATTTTCAAAAAGTTTCCGGGAGAGCATGACCCCGGACCCCCCAGAAGTTTTCTTGTTTCTCAATCAGCTTCAAATTAGTTCTGCCGAAAAAGATACGCTGGAAATTTATACCCCCCCCCCCCCTTTTAAAATTTCTCGCTACGCCACTGCCGGCCCAGGTTGTAGGTGAAGAAAACCTGGTCATTGGTTTTGGGTTCCCTCACTTTAGAAATGCTTCCGCCATCGCTGTTTGGGCCCCCATTACGGCCAAACGCATTCAATCTGACCCCGGAGAAATACTTTTCGCTTATGGTTTTTGACGTAGTAGGTCGCAATATACTTGTTTATTGATACCTAGAAAAGGTATGCTAACTCTTCTCAGCTTCCGGTCTATCAACTTTGCATTTCGCTGAAGCGCAATAGTCAGACATGGTCAGATTGGTCAGACCGACGCTTATTTTAGTAAACCTACTGCGCTTATTTCCCTGGTCTACTTATTTCGGCAATGTGCTTATTTCAGTACTGTGCTAATTTCACTGCCGAGTTTATTGCAATGCTTCAAGTTCTTTCAGCGTGTGCCCAAAACCTTGACAATATATCGTGCTATTAAATAATCTTGTGGAAATTGCGTTGATACGATATTGTTCAGATTTGGCTGATCAACTAAAAAAAGGCGATATTAAAATGATTGTTACAAGTTACAAAGTTGATTTTTCGTTGTTTCTGTCTCAAATTATAGTCGTACGATTAATTAGCGGACTAGCGTTAGCTTCCCCAACGAACAATTTGTGTTATCGGATTAGCGTTAGCGAAGCTAATCTTTTTGATTACCGGACTAGCTGTTAGCGTAGTTAATTTTTGTGTTAGCTGTGCCCACCTAAGGTCATGGGTAATTTTGGGAAATTTTTATCGACAATAACAAGTCTACCCCCGTTGCTTGCTTGGAACTAGTTTCGTAATGTGCTTTTTCTTTCAACTTTTCGTTTGCTTTAAATACCTCTGGGTTAACAACAACTTTTTTATGGTCTTTTGGACTTGACTGTTGGAAAGAGTCGACCGCATGTGTTTACTGTTTGATTCCATCTTGTTTAGTAAGCTGCAAGTTCCGTTAGGTTGCTAAAGCAGTTGGTGACTTTACTTTTATATTTTGGCAATGTGATTCGCTAAATTCGATTGTGTAAAACTTGTTTTTAATTGTTTAAGAAAACCGCTACGCCACGCTACGCCCCATTGCTTATCAACTTGCGTATTCTGTTTGGTTTGTTGATGACGAGACGTAACAAGTTCTGATAGGGACCTCATTCGTACCAGATGCTTTTTCGGTTTTCAATGATTTGATAACTGCATTTAACTTCGGTTATTTGATTATCTACCCCAATGTGTTCCTGGTAAATTCCAATCGGTGCAGTATCAATAGTGTTTTAAAAAACAGTGATGCATTTGATTCATCGACTCAAAGTGGTATTTTGAACTTTTGTAGGACGCCATCATTTAAATCTTTGATGAAGAGAGCGGTTTGAGACTTTTTATCGGCTTGATATCTGTTCTGCAAAAGTAGCTTTTTTAAATTTAACCCCAAGTTCCTCCAAACAAATTATACTGTCATTCTATTTTACGACAGTTGCCTACTCCTGCAAGAAATAACGATTGCTTCTGTAGTCTTGGCTATCCCAACAATTTTGGGCCTGGTGATCTCGTCATTTCTAATCGATTTTTGAAAACCTTTAGCAACACGTGTTTCAATATTTGAGATGCAACGCGTAGAAAATCTCTTCTTGTTAGAATTTGCTTATATTAGTTATTAAAAATTCAGTCCTTAACCGCCACCTTTTCAGTATTGCGAATATGTTGAGAATTACCTCTGATTTAAAATAACAAAGTTCCCCCCCCCAAAAAAAAACCTGTTTTAGCCGTGTCTGGTTTTCACGATTATTGAAGGCTGAAGCTTACCCTCCTCGATAACTTGGCAAACCTTAGGAGAGGAGATAACAGCAATTAAAAGTTAATAACGGACTAATTAACCGTTTCTGTAATTCTAGTTAAATGTCTTACCACTAGGTGGGCACTAACTGTTGCTCTGGTGTATTCGTACAAGTTGAGTATCACTTTTTCCGTCGCTCCAAGTCTCAATGCTTTGGGAACAATGATATCATGGTGATAACTACAAAAAAACGCTATTGATGAAATTAAGATATTTTTTTATGCTTTTCAAAGGCAAAAGTTTTAAATTGTACTATTTCTATTTTCCAATGACTGGTTTTCATTTTACTACTGCATTTTAATTTCATTCTCTACAGCAGTTCTGATGTTGAGCTGAAGACTCGAGAGAGTTCAAGTCCAGTTTCTTTAGTGCAGAGCGAAGGCCACTCATTCAAGCACTAAGTCAGGGCACATGCTGGTATCTATCTCGACTATTACTACAAGCATTGAAACTCTATGGTGAAACGTGGAAGTGAAACCACTCTCTGTGCTCAGTTCTGTTTCAAAAAGCAATCAGAGCCCAGCTTAATATTCACATGACGTTGTCATATCTCAATTTTGTCGGAAGAATTTATTCAATCCATTTGCGCAATAACTATTTCAATTTAATTATTTTACTGCGCTTTAGCGCTGACCTATTACAATTGTTTTCTATAACTTATGTATTTTTTTGAAGTTTTTAGTGACAATTATACCTACCAGCTCAGATTATTTAAATTTTTATCTGTTTCAAAACATAAATGATGCCAGTAAAAGCAGAGCCAGCTAATATCCGTATTGAACAATTAGCCTGTCACAATCCAATAGTCCCGGAGTCAGGTGAGTCTAGCTTAGCTCAAACAAGTCCGTTTTGGTCCTAAAACATCAGAGTGGTTTTAGTGACTTTTAAAACGCACTTCTACCGGGTCGGCGTTGATGAGTCTGAGCAGGGGAAGGGGTCGAAATAAAGAGAAAAATTACGTTAACTTTGCTGGAAACATATAAATTAAAAACAAACGCTAAATGAAAAAGCATCAGTCACTGTTTCGTAAGTAAACATCTATGTCAGAAGTATTGAGTCGTGGGAACCCCCTACCGAAGCCTCCAAGTGGCCAAAAACTCACGTCAACCCAGTGGAGATATTTACGTTCGAAACTATTTTCAATCGGTTCGATGAAACTGACCAAACGCGAATTCACCCGTGACCCAACGTTTTCGTGCTAGGCGATCCTTGACAGAAGTCCCTGGATCTCTGTAAAATTAATCAGCCCCTAAAACTTAATAAACTTTCATTCTTTCTTCTGTTTTGGATTCCCTACCACCCAAAACTTTTGTCACGGTTGGTTTCGTGTATAATATATCATGCCGAATCAGTTAAGAGTGGATTTAAATATTTTTCCAAAAGTGCCAGTGGATATTTTACCAAGTAGGTTAACGTGATTTTTTAGGCCACTTGGCGGCTTCTCTCGGGGGCTCTCCACCACCCAAAACTTAATGCTGCTCATAAAACAAAGCATAGTTGTATGCGTTCAGCGTTATTGTTTTAACTGTCGCAAAAAAGTTTAAAACGCATTGTTTTCACTTACTTTATAGGTGGCCTGGTTGTGGTGGTCCTGCGGGTTGTAGGAGGAGGAGGAGGAGGCCTCCGTCTCGGTGGATCAAAAATGTTTCTGACGAAGTTCCAAACATCTCCAAGAAACGCTTCACTTTCTCTAAAACAAATTAATGATGTCATTGGATGTTGCGGCTACCTGATATTGGGTGAAGTCTAGACAATTTTGATGACAAAAAATAAAAAATTTTACAAAGCGTATAGCAGAAATTCTTTCCTGAACTTTCTATTCGTGAATACAACGCAAAAATTGCTTCAAACCTCTTGTTCTAAGCAACGTTATTGATTGGCTAAAGAGTTGATGACGCAATGCTCAGGAAAGCTTCCTTAGAAAGGCGAAACTTATAAAGGCGAGTAATGTGCAAAGTAGAATTACAGAATAAGAAAATGTCGGAATCAGTCTTTGTTTCAAAGTAATGTTGTTTTATCAGGTGGCTAGGCAACAGTTTAATAATTATGATACTCAGTCTTCTCCCCGTTTTAGTTTAATAATTATGATACCTGTATGCTTGTTTCTGCAACCTAGATAACAAAGTGTACGTCAGCGCTGAGGTGACAATTCGTATAACAAACGCAAAAGTGCTAGAGTGAATGCATAACCGCAAAGCACACTAGCAGTGCTGTTGAGACCTGAACGGTTGAAATGTTATTAGCTAAATGCTTGATTGTAAGCCTGCTTGTACATTTACAAAGCAGTAACGGTTTTGTAATAAAAATATGTTACTTGTTTAGGAGTATAGAATTGCTGGAAAAAGTGCGTCTTGGGACGGGGTAAAGATTGGTGACTGCACAGTAAAACGTCTGTTATTTGCAAATGATCTTGTGCTACTAAACTCTACTCAAAATGGTCTTCAGCAAGCTCTTGACAGGTTTGCGGATTGGCTTCTGTGCTGCTGGAATAAAAATCAGTACAAAGAAAACATAAACCATGTGTCTGTTCAGACAACCAAGGCAGTCCAGACTCTGTGTTAGCGGAGTAACACCGCAACAGTCGGAGAAATTTAAATACCTCGGAGTGATTACAGACAGAATAATGAAGTGGATATCTGCATTGGAAAAGCAAAGCAAGTGCAGTAATGCACCAGCGTCAGGCATAAGACCAACCTCGCCTCCAAGAAGTGCACGGTGGAAACCACTTTGCTATGTTGGCCGAGGAGGTTGTGACACTTTTTTTTTTTTTCTTTATTACTAATTCTCCCACAAATTAAATTGTGGGAAACAGTGAAAAAGGAATTAGTTTAATAAGCAACGGTCTCTCCTTTTACATTAGCTATTTTGAAGCCTTTCGACTTCTGGTCTTGGGTTGAAATGTGAAAGAAGGAGTAGAGATTGCAGGTTTGGCATTAGCAAAGACAATCCCGCGTTCTCAAAGCCCTGTACCGGTGCTAGTGTTACCTTTCAAAAATTGCTTAACAGTAAACATATTACTGTAAGATTACGTGAGTGGATTTTTATGTGCTGTGATGGAATCTCATAGTCGCAGAGGGTAGGCTACAGGTCTAACACGCGTTCCGTAACCCGGCCGCAAGATCGTTTAAAGGCCCGCCACTGATCTGGCCAATAGGAGGCTGCCTCCGTCAACTTGCGGAAATCTTCGTGCAATTGTAGCTTTAATTGGCGACTGGGAGGAGGCCTGCGAAAACAGTCAATATGGATTAAAAAAAATCAAATCTTCATTATACTCGCGGTATTTCGCTTAAGCGTGTAACGAGTGGCGGGACCCATCTCCCCAGCTTAGCCCCTGGGCAACTCAGCTCCAAAGGAACGTCGCAGCGGCGGCGAGCGCAACACTGTGCCAATTTGACCGACCCGGGAATCGAATCTCAGACCTCTCGAACGTGGAGCGTGTACTTAACAACTGAGCTGACCTGCCGGTCCAATATGGATTAATGGATGAAAAATTAAGGAAAAAGAAAACGATGCGGCTTCTTCCACTTACAAGAAATGCAACACTGTCCCACTGTCCCAGCTAACTGTTTACACTTTTTAGTTGTTTTTTAGTTTTAGTTGCATATTTATTCTCTTATCACGAGAAAGCGATCAATGCGCTATACGAGCTCGCTTGGGAGTTGCCGACCATCTGTCTACCATACTAAGATGGGGGAATCCCGCTAAGTGCCATTCCCAACGGCACAACAAGTAAACTTGCCGGCTTGTTCTTCACACTGTCCCTTTAATGCTGAGCGTCAAGCAGGGAAGCTGTGAATACCAATTTTAAAGTTAATGGTTTGACCCGACTCGGAATCAAACCCGAGTCTACAGCTCAAGAGACAGACGCTCCATACAACTCGGCCATCTGAGCTGTTGAATTTTCCTTTAGTGGCAGTGCAAAATCTTCTATTGTTGAAGCCTCTACTCCAGAGGGAGTTGAGTTGGAGAGTAGTTGTAAAAAATTGCCTTCTGCCTAGAGTTCTCTTTTGTTGAAAGAGAGGTTTTTGGTATACGTTGAGGCAACAGCGCAGCGCCTTTGTCGGCTGAAATTCTCGAATACTGCCAAAGTTTGTGGTAGACCATCTTTGAATCTATTAACGTCGACGGACGTTGGTAGCACGTCTGCATGGCGTCCAGGAAAAAACTGTGAGCGAAACTAAAGGCGGAAGCTGCGAAAGAAGTTGCTGAAAGGGTAAGGGTGTAGGCTAACCCTAACTAATCCTGGAGGTGATTTCTAAACTGCTTGCAACTCTGCTTCAACTAAAAGGTCGAGAGAGTCTTCTACCACTCAATCGACTCCAACATCAACTGTCATGCAAAAAACGTGGTGGAATGCTGAGCAAATGGAAACAAAACGAGTAGAGGAAGCTGGGACTTGCACTACAGCATCTTATGCTGGAGCAGTTAGAACTAGCAACCAGAAGCTCTTCATAACTAAAAAAAGATCTAATGGGAGTACCCGATGGTGGAAAAAGATTTACGGGTAATCCAAGGGGCTGTCAACCAGATAATTCTGCATTCAAGACTGGAATTCTCTGTGGGTATTGAGAAAACTTTTATCTACTCGGTCGGAGTTCTCTTGATATATTATGATGAAAAATCTTTAGAGTGGGCACAAGAAGTGTGGGCAGTGCCTCCACCCTCAGAAGATCATCAAGAGTACAAAACAGGAGGCCCAATAGATATAAAATCAGAAGGCTTTGCTGTTTGGCTTCAGATAACGAAGGTCTTGATATTAAAAATATCCTAGAACTGGTTGACCGTTGCAATCCGGGCATCCATCTAAACGGAGCTTCGCTAAAATCACTAGAAAAATGGGACTGTGCACTTTTTGCTGGATTTAGGAAGGAATAGTTACAAAAGCAAAATGCCAATTATAAAAAAGGCAGTGTTCAGAAGCACTCAGAGAGGTGCTCATGGATACCGCAAACCAAGAATCTACAAAGCTTTATAGCGTCAGTGTTGCTTCAGAAGGAGCTGAGGAGCCTAAAAACCTTAATCAGGATTCTGGAAAATCCAGTCCCAACTAAAGTAGCCTAACATTCAAAACACTAAAGTGAAACCGTTGTACACTGGGCCGGAGCGAAAATAGAAAATTTTGTTTGCTTTGTAATAGGCCTTACTATAGTAAAAAAAGTTGCCATTTGACCTAAAACATCTTACGCAAAAAATCAGCTTTATTGAGTAAAGTTAAGAATCCCTGCAAGCCATTTGGAATTTTCATTTTTGCGAAAAAAGAGCGACAGCTGCACTGAAAAAACCTGATAGGTCGAAACTCTGTCTGTAGTGATGTATACATACTTGCGCTTTTGCATTTGAGCTGGTACAATCTTTTTATTCCTACTTAGATGGCTGAGTGGTAAAAGCGTCCGCCGCGGGAGCTATAGACTTGGATTTGATTATAAGTCAGATCAAACCACAGACTTTAAAAATTGATGTTCACAGCTTCCCTGCCTGAAGTTCAGCAATAAAGGGACAGTGTGGAGGAAGAAGCCGGCAAATTTAGTTGCTGTGCCGTTGGGAAAGGCATTTTGTAGGATTCCCCCATCTTGGTGTGGTAGACAGATGGCCAACAACTCCTAAGCCAGCTTATTATAGTGTTCTGATCGCTTTCTCGTAATATGAGGATAAATACGCAACTAAATACAAAAAACTATACTTTTCACCCAACTAAGCAACGTAATACAATCCACCCAAGAAGCAGCGTAGATCACTGCAAATGAATTTTTTGTCTTTGGAAGATTATGTACAAGATGTAAAGTTAGACATGATTTACAGGATTACAAAATTCCGGACGTTTGAGCATGTTGTAAAATTCCTCCCGCACGAAAATTTAACCTTAATATCTAACATGTCTAAAATTTCACGAACAGTATACTTCATTTCCCTCACCGAATGTATTTTCTCTGAAGTTCATCAATATACAACGAGAAGTAATCAAGAGCTAAAATATTATATTCCTAGATTTCGTTTGGTTAGGTTTCAAAAATCTTTCACGTATACTGGTATAAAAATGTGGAATAACACTGAGAAAAAATTAAAACAACTTTTTTACTCTAAATTTCGAAATACCTATAAAGCGATATTAAGTGAGGCATATAACACATATGCTCAGTAGAAGCTTTTGGTACAGTTCGATTGCTTTATTTATTTTATTTTTCTTTTTCTTGCAGTTTTTTTCTTTTTTCATTGTAAAAAAAAAAAAGTAAACAAATGCATAAGTTTTATAATTATCTTTTGTGGAGCTGTTTGACTCGAAGACCTATTGGTCCCTTCACAGCTTCTGTTAGCTTGATATGTTAAAATAGATGTGTGCTTATTCAGTCATCTATTTATTTTTTCCCTACGTTATTTCTTTTGTTATTGTTATGATTTAATCCATGCCTTTGAAGAAGCTAACAATAAATTGATGATGATGAAAAAAAAAAAAAGAAGATTGTCATTGATGATAACACTTGGTGTTGGTCGTTTAGCCCAACCCAGTAGCATTCTTTAAAAACGTGCTTAAAAGTTTCATTTCAGAACACTTTACAAAAATATAGCAGCTTTAGCCTACTGCAATTGATGTTAATTGCGTAACTTACAGTAAATTACCTCAACATAGCAAAACTATGTGACATACCTAGGATTTTATTGCATTACAAATGAACCGATGCGTAGCATCGCATTCGACTATATCAGTTTTCGCGAAAATGACGTCAGAATTTACCAACTAAATTTAAGCTGGAAAAGTATTGAAAAGTTCTAAGGCAAATCCAACTGACATCCAAAAACGCCGTTGGAAAAGCCAAGCGCGATTCTTGGCGTCTCTACAGAATTGATGAAAAGCGGAAGTGCAATTGCTCGGCTGGCTAAAATTATGCGTCGAAATGAAACGGTGTAAACAGGCATCGTTTTAAAACCTAGATGAAAATATACCAAAAAGATAGGCGAATAGTAATCATTCGTTAAAAAGTATCGGTTAACAAGAAGTAACGGATAGTAACAGATTCGTTTTGTCAAAATAACGATTCCAAATTGTCTTCGCTTGTTATTTACAATACAAGATACTCGAAATGAAAACCAGGCAAAATGAAAACACTGGTTTGAACCGGTTTATGTCGCACTTTTTTTTGCTTTTCATTTCACCGCGAAAGCAGCGGAACTATAATACCGTGGTTGAATCTAGATGTCATCATTTCGGCATTGACTTATCGCGATCAAGGCAATAGAAATGTCTGCGCTACAGTCAAATCTCAATGCTATGCGACTCTGCTACTATGCCACTCTCGATACTAAGCCGCTTTTGATCGTCTTAATGAAATTTAATAAAAAATAAAGTTACTATGCCATCCCTTAATCTCGATACTATGCCACGTGAGATTTATGCATGTTTAGTAAAAAGAGCCTAGTGACGAGTCAATGTATAACAGTATGCCACATTTAGTTTTTGTACTGTGTTGCATAATAACAGCGCAGAAGCCTACAGCACTTTCAAAGTCAAAATTTCGTTTCAAATCGAAGTTTTATTCGAAATGTCAACTCAAAAGCGCGAGCGAACTGACTTCAACCAAGCCAGAAAACTACCACTCTTGCCTACTTTCATTTCATAATGCTTCTGACTGACAATCCAACAAATTCCTTCACGCTTGATTGGCAGACCAAAGGGAAAAAATATTCGCTTGCGGCGTGTTTGGAATCGTTTGAGTCGAATTCTACAATGATTACTAAGTAACAGATATTTTTTCTTTGCTTGTGAGCATCATGGCAGACAAAAGGGAAAAAATATTTGCTTGCAGCGTGTTTGGAATCGTTTGAGTCGAATTCTACAATGATTACTAAGTAACAGATATTTTTTCTTTGCTTGTGAGCGTCATGGCAGACAAAAGGGAAAAAATATTCGCTTGCGGCGTGTTTGGAATCGTTCGAGTCGAATTCTACAATGATTACTAAGTAACAGATATTTTTTCTTTGCTTGTGAGTGTCAGGGCAGACAAAAGAAAAAAAAATTCGTCGTCGCGTGGTATTTAATTGTTTTGATTCTGCTGCTCTTTTTAGATTCGAATAGATTTTGATTCGTGATTACCTAAATAAATACAAGTAACGGATAAAAAGTATCGAATATCTTTTCTAAAGTAATCACTTGGAACCGTTACTCAAAAGTAAAGGTTAAGCGCATTTCTAATATACAAATTCTTCTGTCAAAACTTTAAACTGCCTTTTGAACACCCCAGTCTGCAATAAAGCTATAGAAGTACTAAAGCTGTTGAAGGAGGTAAACTGCAATAAAGCTGTAAAAGTACTAAATAAAACAACTATGCTGCCATCAGCCAATGAAACTGCAAGTTCCATCTGCTCTCTTGAAAGGATGAAAAGAGCAACGCATTCATCCGATGCTTCTACAGTACAAAAAGGTCCGAATAGTATTAAACGCTTATATCAAATCATTTCCAGACATGGCTGTAGCACAGTTATGTGCCAAAAGCATGGAAGAATGGGCCTGTTATTTCATTCCAAAACCTGGTAAAGAAAATTATAATGAAGTGAAATCTTTCTGGATGATTACATTAACATCCTCTCTACTCAAATGGTTGGAAAGATTATTACTTTATCATTTTAATGAGGATACTAATTCGCGAGCCAGGTATTCTCTGTTTCGGTATGGATTTCAAACAGGAGTTTCGACCGAAACTGCACTGCACGAATTTTTACGACGCAAAGAAACCATACTTGCAAAAAAACGAACGACACTGGAAATATTTCTAGATATTGTTGGTGCTTTTGATAACATCACACATATAGGAATTACCGATGCTTTTGGAGAACTGGAGGTGTCTTCTGTTCTCGTCAGTTAGATCGAGAACTCGCTGAGACATCGTAGAGCAGAGCTGAAACGGTGAAATGGTTAAAAGAGAAGTAAAGGGGAATCCCTAAGGTGTTATTTTGTCCCTTTTCTTGAAACTTTGTATTAAATTCCATACTGATGGAACTGCGCAACAGGGGTTTTCATGAACAAGCCTATGCCGATGATGTTGCAATTTTGAATACTGGTAGTTGGCACCAATATGCTTTAAATCAAAAGTAAGGTACAGAAAGCGCTAAATTATGCCACGATTTGGGCTTTTACCCAAAATCTTTAACTTAGTGGTAAGAAGACTGAAGTAGTTCTGTTTGGTAACAAAAGGCAGCCGGCTCTCATAACCTTGAGTTTACACAGAGCTGCTTGTAATTTCTAAAGAAACAACACTGCCAGGAGTAACACTGGACAGTAAGCTTGCTTAGAAATCTCACAAATCTTACACAATGCCACTGCGGATTTGATACGATGCAGACAAATATACGGCAAAACTTGGGGATTAAATCCAACTAATTTGCGATGGATAACACTCGTAGGATACGACCTATTATCACATGCGGGTGTACATACTGGATTGGTGGACTAAATAAAGCATCAAAAATCAAACTTTAATTATAGCCTACTCGCGGTATTACGCCGAAGCGTGTAAAGATTGGCGGGGCCCATCTCCGCCGCTAAGCACCTGGGCAATACAACTCCGAAGAAACAGTGGCGAGCCGTTGGCCACACTGTGGCAATTTTACCGGGAATCAAACCTCAGACCTCCCGCACCGATAGCGTGTGCTTGACAACTAAAATAATCGGCTGGTTCTAAATAAAAATTATCTGGCGAAAAAACTTGCACAAATACGAAGATTTTAGTGTGTCTTATGATTTCTTCAGCATTTTCCAGCACCCCCACAGGTGCTTCATAGATGCTATCATGCCAATCAATGAGTTCATTCTGTCAGAGGCAATGAAAAACTCATACAGGTTATCTCATGTGGGCTTTTGACCCGACACGACAATTGGTTCAAAAAGAAAGACTAAAAGGCATGTAGACATACTGCACGCAATGAAGCCAAAGAAAACTTGCCTTTTCTGAATATGTCAGCTGACTTAATTCATAAAACTAAGGTGTTTGGTAGACAACACCAATGTCTTGTTTTGGAATGAAGGGACGCGGTGCTGTATGAAAATACTTTGAAAAAAAACATAATTAAATGCTACACTGACGGATCCGAGACAAACGGAAGAGCTGGTGCGAGTTTCTACAAACAATACCCAAACGGCTCTCATACAGATCAAAAATCTTTCTATTTGGAAAGACATAGGCCTACCGGTAGTATAGTATTCCAAGCAGAAGTTTTTGCTATTGCTGAAGCAGCGAAAAAACTGATCATGGAAAAATTTTTAAATGAAAAAATACCCGTTTTTGTGGATAGTCAAGTGGCTATACTGGTATTGGCAATCCAAAATAATATTGTGAGGTCTGCCATAGTAATTACATGCATCAAACTCTTAAGCAATTACGTCTCTATAGCCTGGACGCCTGGCCATACTGGCATTTCTGGTAATGAAAAACCGGATATCTTGGCTAAATTAGAATCAGCACCAAGCGCAGCTGTCCATCTTCAGACCAGTCCATGTTCCTATTCTGAAGCATAAGGTCATGAATAGTGAGTAGATCATGAATGAGTGAGTAGATCATAAAATAATAAATCGCTGCTTCTCCGACTAGAAAGATCGCAACTACGCTGATATGGGTATGTGACCCTAATGTCCTCAGCAGAACAGCCAAAACACTGCTCTGTGCAATACAGATTGGTTGAAGAGCTATAGGTAGTTCGTCCCAGAGCTCCGTAAAAAGATTACGTTTAAAATCGTGGTCGGTCTTAAGCATTTCAACAGATAATCTAGCCTTCGTCGTGAAAGGTAGGGATGCTTGGAGGCTCTAACTTGAACTTCTGCCCCGCAACCCCAAAGATGAACGCGTCTAGACAAGTAATTAAGTAAACTTTTAAACTGTTGCTAATAAGCTTATTAATAAATTCGTTAAAATTTGTAAGTTTTAGTTTCTGCGAATTAAAAATCTCCTTAGAGGAGGGCATAGACGTAACCAGAACTTTCAATTGGAAGGGGATTTAAGTATAAAAAATTTTACCCAACTGCAGAAACAGGTCCAGAAAATTTTGGTGGAAGGATGCAGATATGAATTAGGTTGAGTTTTAACTAATACAGAAACGTTAAACGTTTAGACCCAGAACGAAATAGGGCATCAGTGTGTTATGTCAGAGGCGTATTCAAAGTTTTTTTAGGGAGGACATCAAATTGTGACATCTTTTATATGCGTATGTTTTTCCGCTAGAGTAAATTTGAAGCAAATTGAGGAAAAAGCGGCTGTGGGGAATCCGAGGGAATCTTAAAATTTTAGGTGGTGTAATGGCCTTTTTAGTGCTATTTGAACAAATTTTGATCAAACTTTTTGCCCCTCATTCGGAGTCCTTCACCAAATAATATGATGCATTTTGTTCGCACATTTTCGATTTATGCGTGCTTACTTTAGGGCAAGAGTGGATCCAGGTGGGGGGATGCAATTTTGAATTAGGTTGAAGGTTTACTACTGTAAATACAAAAACGGTAGTTAATTGCTAGTTAGTTAGTTGCTGCATATTTATCCTCCTATCACGAAAAAGCGATCAATGCGCTGTACGAGCTCGCTTAGGAGTTGCCAGCCATGTGACTACCACACCAAGATGGGGGAATCCCGCTAAGTGCCATTCCCAACGGCATAACAAGTAAACTTGCCGGCTTGTTCTTCACACTGTTCCTTTAATGCACTGTCCCTTTATTGAGCGTCAAGCAGGGAAGCTGTGAATACCAATTTTTAAAGTCATTGGTTTGACCCGACTCGGAATCAAACCCGAGTCTACTGCTCAAGAGACAGACGCTCTATACCACTCGGCCATCTGAGCTGTAGAGATCTAGGCGCGGAAAAGGGCGTAAATAAGCCCTTTGAAAATGTTTCATATCTGAGGCGTAATCAGAAATTTTTTAAGGAAGGGGCACCAAATTTCGACATTTTTTTAAGCGTATTTTTTTCCTGCAAAATTAATTTGAAGCAAGTTGAGGAACAAAAAAAGACTCTAGAGGATCCGAGGGCATGCTTCCCCGGAAAATTTTTTAAAATTCACGTTTGCTATGGCCATTTTAGTGCATTTTGAACAGTTGTCGGGCAAACTTTATTGAATTTTTTGCCCCTAATTTTGAGTGCATCACTCGTAACCAACAATGGCGGAAGCATTTCTAAAGTGTGGGGGGGAGCCAAAAGCCCAATCTTTTGCCCAAAATTAAGTGAAGAGCAAAAAAAGTCACCACATCTGCAGGCCGTAGTTTGAATTGCGTAAGTATGTTTTCACATATCTTCACTGTTCAAAATGCCGAAATGGAAGACATTTGGGCTTTTTTTAGCGTATGGTAAGCCTACCTATTAAGTTTCAAATACATTCATGCAGAGGTATTATTGTAGAAATAAACGCGTAAATTAGGCCATCCACTGATAAAAAGCGGGGGAGCCACCCCCCCGCTTCCGCCACCAATGCCGTTATCGATACATGGCGTTCTATACAAACCGGGTTTCCCATAAGCCCACAAGACAACGTTTTGCTTCTCCATGACTAGAGACATCTTCTTTAATGCAGCACTTAACAGCTCAGATGGCCGAGTGGTATAGAGCGTCTGTCTCTTGAGCTGTAGACTCGGGTTTGATTCCGAGTCGGGTCAAACCAATGACTTAAAAATTGGTATTCACAGCTTCCCTGCTTGACGCTCAATAAAGGGACAGTGCATTAAAGGAACAGTGTGAAGAACAAGCCGGCAAGTTTACTTGTTATGCCGTTGGGAATGGCACTTAGCGGGATTCCCCCATCTTGGTGTGGTAGACACATGGCTGGCAACTCCTAAGTGAGCTCGTATAGCGCATTGATCGCTTTTTCGTGATAGGAGGATAAATATGCAGCAACTAACTAACTAACTTCAACAACGCTGTTTTCTTCGCACTGACCTTAAACGTTTTAACCACTTTTTGTGCAACTTTTTCAGCATTTTGTATTGCTGAAATTTTTACAGCTGCAGAAGCGCTCAAATTTAAGCAATGCACAGCGCAGTGAAAATAATATGCCAACGGAGATTCGTTTTGAACAACTGAAGCGACGTCTGACCGTTCGCTGGCCATTGCGGCTGCGCCATCACAACTCTGGCCGCGCAAAAAGTAAAGTTGTATCGTATTTCTCCCTAGTAAGCCCACTTAATAAAAGCCCAACAAGAAAACAATCACGCGATGACAAGTATACTTATCATAATTACCAAGATCCTTGTTTTTGTTCAGGATGGATTGGGGAGGGGGCCATGGCCCCCATGCCTCTCCCCTTCCCCAGTTACGCTTTTGGAGGAGGATTACATGGCAAAATATTGATTTGTGGGAGAACATTTGTCATTTACAAAAACATTCATTTGAGCGAGATTTTCACTTTTTCAATTGGAAGAATGTTTACTGATGAGGAGAGCAGCTTTGTTTTGTTTGCTTCACTGTTTTACGCAGTGGAATTGCTTCTGGTGCCTCAGAGGAACAACTTTGCTCAATCTGGAAAGACGTTTTACAGTAGAACCGAATTGAGCAGCTGGTGTAAACAACAAAATTTGGAAATGCTTATTTTTACACAGAAAAAATGAGGCATGTGCGGAGAGAACCAGCTGCAATTATGTAAAGGTAGCGGAAAACTACGGTTTCACGGCGCATCGTTCGATTTTTATTTTATAAATTGTGCTCAATTTTGTTCGGCTTTGACCTTATTCTTCACTTCGTCAAAAGGCGGAGTCGGTAGTGATAGGACGCGCTACATTTGTATGATGTGACAATGGTAGCGTTAGTATCAGTCCAAAAGGTAGCAATGGCAGAGAAAGCCGCTACAGTTCACCTCATCATGCGGAAGCAAAAGCAGCGCTACCATTACGGTAGTGTGCTTGCCCAACTCTATTAGCCAGGAAGAACATTTCGCATAAATTGGCTTTTATCAGCAAAGGAAAAAACACTAATTTTTGTGTCTCAGCGCTGTATTGCGTAATGGAAAAATTAAACTCAAGTGTATGCAAAAAATCATCCAAATGTGTATGTGACCTATATTAATCAAAACAAAACTGTATCAAACAGCAAATTTAAGATCAAAGAAACGTTGTAAATGTCTTTATTTGCCTCAGATTTTGCGAAATCTTTGTTGAAGTAATTATATCAATAACAACGGGAATCATTACTTCAAAAAGTGCTCGATAACTAGATTTAGTTAGAGCAATTAGTATATAATTTCACCACAGTTAAAATGTATTTAAAACCCGACAGTCTGTTTAACCCAAAAGAGATCATCCTGGGTATCTTAATCAATTCTATTTGAATAAAATACCACTGATGATCTCTTTTGGGTAAAACTGACTGTTGGGTTTTACATACATTTTAATTGAAGCAATTGTATGTCATTGGTGAAAGAGCACAGAGTTTACCTACAAATGGCATAGCAGCATGACCCAGCTTATGCTACCGTGCCTTCTCTATTCACTGTAAGATCATTTTGCGCGCATCGTAAAGCAATTTTGTCCGTCCTGAGCCCAAATGAAAAATACTTTCGGTTAAGTCGCGAGTTAGCGATAACTTTTTTGTGAACGTTGCACACATTTAAAAGAGTGATTTTGTTCCCCAAAAGTTACCTTTATGTTGGATTATTTTAACCCGACAGTTACTCTGATCAATGAGCGTCCCCTTGGTAGCCGAGAGACTGGGGTTTTGTTCCCTGTCAGGTCACACTGAAGACTTTAAAAATAGTATTCGCAGCTTTTGCGCTCGGCACAATCGGAAGTGCGAAGGGTTTTGCGTATGTGTTGTTCGTCATGTATATCCCTTAACAGCGTTCGATCATTCGTGATTGAAAATTGTAATGGACCGCCAATTGAAAATGGCCTAAACAATGTGTGCTCGCACCCGCTGTCCCGTACCTTTACCTTTACTTTGTGTAAAACCTTTGAATGGCTTGATAATAAAAATAAGAGCCAATAATATTCGAAACACTTGAATATTTTCAGGGCATTTCGATTTCTATTTAAGTAGATGTGTTTTCAAGACCTACTAGAAATCGAAATGTCTCAAAAATATATTCAAATGTGAATGGCTCTTATTTTGTAATTACTCTAATTACCGTTTAGCCGCAAAATACTGTTGCTACGGCAAAATAACTTGTGAACTTCTTATTTTATTAAAGAGCGAATTTTTAATACAAGTTTTATGCAATATTGCGTACAGTACCGGTATATAATTTTATTACATAAAATGATAACTTTTCCAGATTTTTATACATTAGTTTTTTTAAATAAATATGACCTAATTGAAAAATGTTAAAATATCATCTTTATAAAATAAATATTGTATTTTCAAAAAACGGCGCCTCGTATACGTTATGTTTTCTGTAATCGTTACTCGAACCAGATATTTTGATAGTTACTTACAAATCAGCAGTTTTCGTGCAGAAGTATAAATTTTTAGTTAAAATTTTTGCTACTGAATCAACCAATGCTAGCATAACATGCTGATATTAAATGAAACTGAAAATATCTCGGAAAGCTGCCTACTATTTTCAGCGGCGAATTTCCTTCGGTTGGCTAACTGTGATATTTAGCGACGAATTTACGTTAACGCTGCCATCAGGCCTATATTAACTTGTTGGACACCTTTTTGATTTTTTACTCGGGGTGGGAAATCAGACAGCAGGAAGTTGAAGAGTCAATAGATAAATTGACGGACTGCCATCCGAGATTTCGCTATAGAGTTGCTACCTCACTTCTTTGCTACTTGCATGTTTCATGATGAAAGCATAATCAAACGCATCGCAAAGTTGATGAATGAAACTTATGCGATCTTTTGTGAACTTTTAAGCAACACAACTTCACATGCATTACATTATTTTTTGATACTTTAATTACTTACGCAACTTCGTATGAGAAAATCGCAAATACCAGAAGAAACTTCCAGAGGTTCATATTTCGTGAGCGCTGTACTTGAAATGATGTTGAGTGAGAGTATGTCAGCTTGTTAAATTAGCGCTTTCATGTTAATTTCGCTCGAGGGTGTTTTAAGATTGATGCATGCGCATTAACCAAACAAAGGAATTCTAAGATAAAGATGGTGATAAATTAATAACTCGACAAACCCAAAGCAAAAACAAAGGCATAAATTAACGAAGAAGGGGAGCGGCAGGCATAGATGGCGGAAGCGGGGAGGCCGGGGGAGGGGGGCTAATTCACGCGTTTGTTTCTACAATAACACCTATGCATGAATGTATTTGAAACTTAATAAACCTAACATCAAAATTGATACCCAGGAAAGAGCCAAAATCCAGGGGTGTTTTTTATAAAATTTTGTTCGGGGGGTAAGGGGAACAGAAAAAGTGTAATCTTCTTATAGCAAAAATAATTAAGTTGCGGCTTGTAAATGTCGAATTGAGCATCTTAACATATAAAAGGCAATCCAACCATTGGCAGCATCTGAGCCAGGGGTTTCTCAACTTCTCAACCGTGGCCCATGGCCCCTCAAAGGGACCACAGAGTGTTTTCTTGGGAGCCACGATGGTAGGAATCATTGTTGAATCATGACTAACCGGGACTTTTAAACTTACACACTATAAGGGCCACGGTCTTTTAGTGGTACAGTCAATGGGCCACGGCTTACAAAAGATTGAGAATCACTGATCTAAGCTTTCAGTATGGAAAAAAGCATTTTTACTGTACGTTTTGAGACGAGGCGAGGTACAGTATTTGTCGTATGCGTCGTTTATATTAAACAATAGAAACTGAACTAAAAACTAGGCCACTCCACCAATGCATTGTATACCCTACTATCTGCACTGACTTTGCAGACAGTCACTCAAAAGAAATGTAGCCTGCTGTATTTGCAGTGTAATTTTTCGTAATGCGAGCTACGGGGCTAATTCTCGGGGAGGTGGGAGCTTTGCTTTTTTCTGACTTAATTTTGTTGTTAACAACTAAGCTTCAAGATCAATAAAATAAGCAGCTGTCATAAAATAAAAGCGGCGGACTGTGCAAAATATCTATAGCCTAGTTTTTAAGTTTTTTTTAATGTAATTTGTTAATTCATTTTGTTTTGCTGTGCAGTGCTAACCCTAGCAATACCTTTACCAACAAAATTGCTTTTTTTAGTCAGAAAAAGCAATTATGAAAACGTTTCAATTCTAGTTTTACGTGTGGCGATGCGATTTATAAAGTTCTATTATTTCTCTACGCATCACCTCGTCGGTATGGTAAATAACATTAATTAGAATCGAGTTATTGATCATCCAAACTTTATCTTCTCGTATGCTCCAAAAAAGCTTAGTGCTCTCGTTGTTTCCATCACCGTATACGTGGCATACTATGAAACCTCTATTTGAGCGCCACACGACCACAGCGCTCTATATTTCAACCCTTCTCAGAAGAGAAGGATTGTGGCGTTCTATTAGAGGTGGTGTTCAGTTAGAGGATGGTGCAATCTTTTTTAACTAACTGGTAAGAATTTTGGGAAGATACGGTTAATTAAGGAAAAGAAAAAACTTATAACAGAGTTAATATCTAACCTTTAAACAAAAAAAAAAAAAAAAATTACCGTAACACAATTACTGATAAGTAGCCAAAAATTCAATGCGGAAAATCAGGTGACACGTCCCTGTGTGGCCGTCCTCGTCATTTCCAACACCTTCCCGTGTAGTGGCATTACAGGTTTGTTCAATTAGAGGGTGGCGCTCTATTTTTCAATCATTCCCCTATAGCAGCGCTCTTCAACTGAGGTTCCGCGGAACCCTAGGGTTTCGCAGAACATGCAGTACGGTTCCGTGAGTTTTAAGGGTTTCGTGGGGGTACCGCGATGATCCATCAGTTTTACATGAACAGAGTTCGTGCTTCAGTATACTGATGCGTAATTCTGAATTTTTCGCATCACCGTGCCGCGTTCATACAGTACTGAAACATGTGGTTGTGATATTTTTTGCGTCACTAATAGCTCATAGTCAAACCATCAATTATAAAACATTGTTGTTGCATCTCAGTTATACGATGTAGCCGATCACAGCTGTTGAAGTTAGTAGAGTAGACTACAGACTAAAGCTTCTGCTGAGAGTTTATGAGAATAGTGCACTCGTATAAACAGTGTCTGAGAATAACGTACACATAAAAACATTAACCAAATTATTATTATTAACTTCTTGATTTTTGTAAGTGGGGCTGCGGGGTTCCGTGACAAACGCCAAAGTACATTTGGGGTTCGTCACTGTCAAAAAGGTTGAAAAGCACTGCCCTATAGCATGGTTGGCCAACAACTTGATCGCGATCGACCGGTCGATCGCAAGCTATAAGCGGGATGTCCACTGAGAAACGATACGATAACGACAGGGATATCCCCGAGGAGCGCACGATGCGCAAAAAACGCTCTGATACGACAACGATCTGCTAACGATCAGTAAATGCCCACCGCGAACGACCGTGAAGTAGCTACGGAAACAGGAATACGCTGGCTTGCCTGCGATATTTTTAAAGACAAGTTGCTTGGCAGTTTAATTTACACAAACGCTTTTCTGTGGTAACTTCCTGCTTATCTGCAGTAAGGCCTATCTAAAAGCTGTATTGTGTTTTGAGGTTATTGTAAATACGAAACAAAGAGGCCTACTTTACTGCAAGGTTACCGTCCAAGCGCCTTTTTCTGTGGCAGAGCAAAACACTTGGAATGATTTGCACCTACTAACTTCTAGATACCCCAACAGGGCCCGCGCCACAGGGGGGCCTAGTTTCACAATCAACCAGCTTTGCCTCTTCCCCAAATCAACAAGCTTAATTCTGTTTTGAAGACAGTGACTTCAGTGCAAAATTAGATCACACTTTGGCCCCTCCTGATAAACGCTTGGTCCCCTAAATCGATTGCTCTGACGCCAGCTCTGTACCCCAAACTGGTCCAGTTTTAATCTACAATTTTCATGCGATACTAAGATAATCATACAAAAGGGGGGTTACCTACGTATGCGCCCCCCTCAGGCCTTCTCTGACACACCTTAAGAAACTTTCCCGCTCAGATTTTTCGGAAAAAATCATATCTTAATGTAGAAACATCTCTTCATCCGTTTCCCTTCGGAAAATTTCTGAGTAAGCCCCTGCACACAATTGATGTTTGAGTGGCCTAAAACATTGCAAACTGTTTAAATTATATGAAAATACTGTACATTAGAAAACGCAATTTATTGCAGCTCGATTGTAAAATAAACCTGACAAAACCAGCAACAAGGTACAATTGCAACAAGGTGTCTAAAAATAAATTTTAAATTCTATAAACACGACACCCGAGTATTAAAATAGCACAAGCGGGTAACACTTAAAAGTGAATTCTGTGCTGTTTCATACTTCTGTTCTGATTGTACAATATTTCTGCGCCGTTTAGGTCTATCACCCCTTAAATCGAGTTCTTGGAATCCGCCTCTGGCTACGCGTCCAATTAACATAAAATAACCGACTTAGGCCTAGTAGTAAAAATACCTAACGCTTCAAAAAGAAAGTCAAAAAAAGACATAAGTATAACGTCACTTGAGGCTCAAGGGGGTTGCAGCACCCCCTCCCCCCGTGGCTACGCCACTGGGCGTGTTTGTTTTTTCGTAATAGCGTGTACTGCGCGCGTGCCTTCATTTACAATAAAACGTTGAAGATTTTATCATCAATTTTTTAATGCAAATTTTGTGAAATCAATGGTCTGACTTGGCAGTTACAGATTATCCGGTTAGCTAAAGTATCCATAATACGGATACTGTACATCCGTTGTACGCATCGTAAAATTATTGCTGTTCGAACCAACCTTTATTCGATGCATTGCAGGTACTGTTGGCCACTTGATCGGATTGCACAGTAAAGAAAGACAAGAGCGATGTGTCCACCAGCAAATACAACCATCTCTACAAAACATATGACGTATTTAGAAATTACTGTGGTTTTACTTTTTCCTCCTTAAATTATTTGCATTCGCCCATATTTACTGTATTTTGAAATATGACGTTCTTGTAAAATGTTTTTTTCCTAGCTTTTTGACCATTTTAAAGAAGGAAGCTCAAAACCTTAAACAGCCTGGTTGGTACCTTCTTACATTTTTATAAAACCTTTTGATCTTTGGAAACTTTTTTGCAACGCCTTTGCGACTAAAACAAGAGTGTTGGAAAAATGTAACCTTCAAAGAAGTTCCTGTTTTTAACCACTTATTGATCAGCATGCTTCCCATTGTATGGGCAAAATGTCGGAATCTGCGATCTGCTCATTGACTTCAGGGTCGAAGATTCAGAATTTGAGCGCACAGAAAGAAATTTCAAGTTCGACCATTCGTCAGCCAAGACAGTTTAAGTTCAAAGATTCGGTGAGTCCATAGAAAAGGCGATTTCGCTGAGTCATTTCGCCCATACTATGGGAAGCATGCTGATCAAAAGGACAGGGGCGTACCCAGGGGGAGGGGGCCGCTGAGTCCGCGGCCTCCCTCCCCCCGCTGAAATATAAGCTGATATATATCTTCAGTCAGCGGAACAGTGGAAACAGAACATCTGAGGACGCGATAATCGTTTTTTTTTACCTTTACTTGATTTTGGGGTGTAAATTGGAGGTCGAAAGACGTGAAGACCTTTTTTTTAGTTTTCACCGATCTTTTCAGTGGAAACAGAAACAGGAAATCGCGGCTCCCTTTTTTCAAATTTCTGGGTACGCCCCTGATAGGGTGTTTTCAGTGTAATCAAAATGGCTCTGCATTTTTCTTCCTTATCGCATCCACTCTTATCGCGGCAAATCTTTTAAAAAGTTATTGCTAAGATTATTTGATCAGTCTAAACAATAACAGCAAAAATATGCAATGCATCTGCAAAGCTTCTTTGAATTTTGCAAAATCATTTTCTTTTGGCTTTGCGCTGCATTTGCATTTAAGCAGAAGCAGCGTAATGGAAAGTTACCAGACAAGTTTTGAGCATCAAGATATACAGCTCCACCCTTACCCATCAGTCAATAAAATTCAATGATAATCTTAAAATCCGTACCGATACACGTTTATTTTAAAATTGTAAAATCTGTCACTGAAGACTTGTTAAAATTGTAGTGTCATCATTTAGTCATAAAAATAATCACTTTTTGATGACGTACTTGAACAAAGACCAACAAAGTGTGAGAAAAAGGTTTAGCCAGTTTTTATCAAACCTAGAAGCATGTCGTTTTAATAAGGCTGCAAAGGATGCAGCATGCATGATTGCAAACTGCCCAAAATATTTCCGCGAAAAATTGCCAATTTTTTAATCACTAACCCTTGCTAATGGAAGTTATGTGGAAAAATCCATTTTTGTTTCAGCCTTAATAACAATTCCAAAGATGCTTTCATTTTTTCTTTTTTGCAAAATTTAAATCTTTTGGCCGTCTAAGTGCTCGACTTGAAAATACTGTATTCAGAAAAAGCTAAAAATTAAAACTTGCATTATTTAAATGTGATATATGTACAGCAAAGTTGGGTTCACCTCAGCAAAACAGGTTAATGGACTTTATTCTGGACCATCTGGTGGCGAAAATTGTTTCTTGTATCTGGGCCGCTGTCACGCTATCTATATGCATGAACAAAGCGTTGTGCGGGATATTTTGCAACTTTTAGGATGAAACTGCTGTACCTTTTAATAAAGACTGATAACTAATCACTGAAATCAGAACCTTTATATTTTTTGGCACCCAACAACACAAAAACAGTTGCAATCATATCATGAACAGAAAAAAAAGATAACAACAAAATGCATCGATTACTTAAAGTGCGAAGGTAGTGGTTCCCAACCTTTTTTTAGTCACGGACCCCTTTCCAATAATTATCAAGCTTACGGACCCCTCGTTTTTATGATCAACCTTAAACAAATTAGTCTAGTTGGAAAGTAGGGTTCCCGTGCACCCCAAAGATATATTTTTTTAACCTTCATTTTTGAAATTCTTATAGCATCCCATAAACGAATTTTGATGTTCCCAAGAAAAATTTTTGTCCCATGGGGGTCATTTTGAGGGTTTCCCGATCGGCGCCCCTAAATTTTTACTCATGAACTGTGTGGAAATAAGTGCAAAATTAACCAACTTCTCGTGAACGTAGAACAAAACTTAATATTGCAACTGAAAGAGGAAGGACCAAAAAAATTTTCATGCAACTTTTTTTTTGGTTTGTTTTATTATGACGTCATCAACTGAGCTTTATTTGTAAAATTTACTTAAAATTTTACTTTTGCATTACCTATCTTTAACTCTAGACTTGACGTTGTTTCCATATTAACCATTTTAACGACTTAGGTAGAGTCCTCAGGTTATATTTTGTCAGGGTAAATTTGTCACCGCTTTCAGACACGCTAAAGTAGTGCCGATTCACAAAAAGGGTGATGTTCAGAATTTAAACAATTATAGGCCAATTAGTTTGCTGTCAAGCTTCTCAAAGATTCTCGAAAAAATCGTTTACAGGAGGCTGTATTCATTCTTTGATCGCTTCAACTTGTTTTCTAATTCCCAGTTTGGGTTCAGAAGAGGTCACTCTACTTCCCATGCTAATTGTCTGCTTGTTGACAAAGTCGCTGCATCATTCGAAAAAAAGCTTTGTACTCTCGGAATTTTTCTTGACCTCTCGAAAGCTTTTGATACTATTAACCATAAAATTCTCTTGCATAAACTTGATCATTATGGCATTAGAGGCACAGCCTTAAACTGGTTTATGAGTTACCTGACTGGACGCACTCAACAGGTTTGTTACAACGGTGTTGCTTCTTCCAATATTAATGAGATAAATTTATCGGTGCCTCAAGGTTCGATTCTTGGCCCTTTATTATTTATTATTTACGTCAATGACTTCCCTAATTGCTTGAAATACGGAACTAGTTTGTCGTTTGCTCATGATACAAGTATTTTTATCAGTGGCAAAACGGCCCGAACGCTTTTCGATAAAGGGAACGACGAACTCTGTAATATCGATAATTGGCTGGTCGCCAACAAGCTCTTCCTAAATGCTAACAAAACAAAGTGTGTATATTTCAAGACTGCTAACTCCAAGACTCCCCCCAGTGATCAAAATTTAGTAATAAGAAACATTCCAATTGAAAGAGTGTCGTCAGTGCGAGTGTTAGGAACAATAATTCATGAAAATTTATCTTGGAAGGAGCATATGCTAGCTCTTAAGAGTAAATTGCGTGCTACCTTGGGTGCCGTGATTCGAGTCAAACCTTATCTCAATAAACATTCTTTATTATCGATTTATCATTCTCTGATAATAAGTCGTATTCGCTATTGTATAATTAACTGGAACCATGGTAATTCGACAATCCTAAATCAACTTCAGAGTATTTGTAATAAATTCATTCGACTGACTTTAGGAATAAGCCGTAATGAAGACGTCTTGCCACTGATGAAACAGCACAACTTACTAACAATTAACGATATATTTAAATATGAAATGGCTGTACTTATGTTTAGATTCCATAACCGTACTCTACCATCGGCTTTCCATCCTATTTTCCAATCCAAGTCTACTTCAATTACAACTCGAAGCAATAGTCGCGTAATCCCAATAAGCTGTCGTAGTACTGTCAGTCAGCAATCAATTAGATATATTGGTCCCAAAACATGGAATAATATCCCGCTACCTATTAGAGAATCTAAGACAATCGCCGCGTTTAAGAAAAAATTAAAACAGCACCTTTTAAATAGCTACTAGCTCTTCCTTAACCCTGCCTGCATAGGTTAAATTGTTTCGAACAGAAAACTGCTTTCTGCTATTTTTTTCAGGTAACCTACGTCGAGCCCTGTGACTTCACCTAACTTCAAACCCACCGTCGCTTTTGGACATTTGTATTTAGCTATTTTAGGCCTAGATATGGTGAGATGGCAGGATCTATTGCATGCCAAATTGTACTCGGTTCTTCTTGCTATGCCTTCGGCTCACTCTAATACAGCATAACAATTTTCTTTTTTTTTTATTTTTTTTTATTTTAATTTTTTATTATTATTATTATTTTTTCGTTGTTTGTTAGCTCTTGCCATCTTGAGAGACCACCAGTTTCCTGAAACAGTCTTGCCCCCAGATTCGCAAACAACTTGATCTTGTCAATTTTATTACACAATCTCTGTACACACTCCTGCATGGGATGCATAGTCATAGTGCATTGTTAAAATCCTAACAAAACTATTTCAATTACGAGATATAATCTTTTTTTATTTTCATTTGTGATAGTTGTCGTAAATCTGCGGTCATGCTGGACAGGATTTCTTTAGGTAGGTTTCTTTGCCTGTCTGGCTTTTTGTGGTTACTCTATGGTCTCAACGGCGCTTGGTATGGGGTTAGGTTGGGACTCTTTTCTTTCTAGTTGCACTGTGACGACATTGAGTAACCTCAAAATGCCGTACACTGTTATGGTTCCTACCATTGCACTATATCATAGCTGTGTTGGAGCTGTGGTCTCTCCAGTGTCTTTTTTATCTCGCCGTCATATGTTTGCTTTTTGTTCTTTTTTACCCTATTTTAGATTAATCGGGTGTTGCGACCATGCCTACTAATCCCCTCATCTTCAAGTTTCACTCTCGCTAGCATGTTACAACGTTGATCGTTTTGTCGCTTTTTCCCTTTTCTGTGTCCGTTTGTATTTGAAATCCTATATTGCTGTGTTAATTTATTTTGACGGTGCAGAAATAAAAGACACTACTACTACTATTTAATTGAAATTTATCATTTAAATTCGACTTTCAAGTCTTTTGACTCCACAAAATAAAGGTAATTACCCCCTCCCAAAATTCAACCAAAACGTGGAATTTCGCCATAAGGTGGTGTCATATCTAAATTTAACGCGAAAGAAAGACGTTGTAGCTTGAAATAAAATAAAAACAAGTTAAAAAACATTTTACCGATTTTTTTCTTGTTTGTTCTTTTATGACGTCATCAACTTTGCATTTTTGAAGAAAAAACGATTTTTCGAAATGAAACGCTAGTTTTTACGAGATACGATCGTTTGTATGAGGCAACCGATTAGAATGCAAAAATATTATTTGTTTATTCTTTTATGACGTCATCAAATCGTATCTTTTCAAGAAATCAACTTCCTTCCTTTAAAGTCATAAAATTAAACAGCTGTTATGAAATAAATTCTTAAGCCTGTTTGGCATAGGCTAGATAACCACTAAAGTAAAAAGACAGCACAAAACATTTTTTGAAGATAGCGCCTGAGCGATGGTCAGTTGCAGAGCGTTCTCTACTCTTCGCTGAAAATTTCGTCATAACTCGGATCTTGGTTATCATCTGGTTCCCTTTCTTCGATTTCCTCAACGGTTTTTTCCAGCAAAGCAATGAGAGAAGAAGGGAGAATGGAACCGCGTGACCACTCCGGCTCTAAGGTATTGCCTTCACCTTTCTTCCAGCCTTGTCCATCATGAGGCTCAGGGCTGTAGTATATTGCTTTATCCGCTCTCTTATAATGGGCAAGGCGATGATTCACACGGTTGATATGGGGGATAAGGTTGTCTCTGGAAGGTGGGAGCCGCGAAAGATCCACTTTTGAATTGGATGTTAATACCTCATTTTCTCCTACCATTGATTTTAGCATAATGTTATGAACATTATTTAGTGACGCTTCTCGAGCATAGCCATACATCAGACAAGTGAAACTTTCCAGGTTATCAACCACTTCTTGCTTTATCGACCATCCTCTCCGAGTTGCCTGTTGAGAACAAAAGTAGCATTAATGAGTGAAATGTCAGAACTGACAGCATGCAATGTACAATGCTGGTCGCAATGAAAATAGGCTATATAAAACCTCTTCTAATTCAACAAAATTTTAATTTGTAAGTATTTGCTTTTAAAATGACCATTAGCAAGCCTCACCGAAATGCTGAATGATACTTGGAATTACTCAGTAGCTTTTTCAAAGGCCCAACTTTTCCTTTGAAAGCACTTGTTGCATCTTCTCCAGTGAAAACGTAAACGCTAAGCACCATATCGCAGTACTCTGGACCATTCCTATCAGCGATTTCGCTAACATTTACAACTTTGCGCTGCTTGCCTATGCCAACATCGAGGTAGATTGTGAGTGCGATATGCCGAGCGTGATAGAGAAGAATAAAAAAGATGTCAGTGTCAGGTGTTCTAACGACAGTAGATTCGTATCCCAACTTTGCAGCATACTTTAGAAAGATCACTGTTCGAGTGTCCGTTTCTTCCTGGTTTGACATTAATCTCGCTTACTCTCACCTGAAATTGCAAGAGGATAGGTTTTAAACTTTCAAGCGTCAGTAACTCAGTTTCTAAAACATGAAAGCTGATCGATTTAGTTGTACGTTTTCGCACTTACTTTTCCTTCTTTTGAATCAAGGTGATACGCCTTTCCTTGAACAACAATTACAGCTCTTTCACATTTCGTCAATCGAGAAACTGCTGAATCGCTTCCCCACACACGAAGAAGAAAATGGCAGAGTTGCGTTTTATTCCTGTCGTTAGTCAAAAACAATTTGAAATCGACTGGCTTTCGGGTAGCTGGCCCGTCAATGATGTGGGATTGAGAAACATCACGACGCAACCTTTCTTGGGCTTTGATGGAGTTGGGATGATAAGAATCTGTTGAGAAGATAAAATGTTTCTTGGCTACCATCTGATCTAAAATTCGGAGGCAGATATCGCCAAATGTCGAAGGCAAATTCGTCAGAACGTGAAAAAGTGCATTTCCATCCTCGATATGAATAGCATCTTTTGGATATGAGACAATCTCAGGAATATCTTTCAATACGAAATGAAGCATCGCAGCTTTGTTGGTCTTATTAAAAAAACCATCTGGTGTTCCAAGACTGGATGGTACTGGAGTCAGTGAGTACCGCATGAGCTCATCGATACTCAGTGCTTCATCAAATTGCTGTGACTTGATTAGCAGCATAAAAGCGAGGTCACTTTGCTCCCGATATTGTATTACCTGCAAACAAAGTAACTGTAATAAAATGCAAAGTAGCATACGGTTCATGCAATATATACAGTAATTCAGGTTCGTTTACCTTTCCTTGTGAAGACTTTAACTTCACAGTTTTGTTGGAAGCTTCCATTGTTTTTAACCTTTGCTTTTTTATTGGCTCAAAGAACATTTCCCTTGAACCGTTTTGAAAACGATCACGTATGAACGCTTCTCTGGCTTTCTTCCCCACTTCCTCAGCACGAAGCACATCATGTTCTACCTCTGCAGAAACAGGAGCACCGGAAGCCAAGTTATAAAGTCGCTCCTTGTCGCACAATGAAAATGGGTTGGTGAAATTTAAGAGAGCGGAGATTGTTGATTGAACGGCCTTCTCACATTTGCCTATTTGAGCTGTTTCCAGCTCACGATGTTTTCCAGATCTGGGGCTCTCTGGATCGTCAACTAGTCCACACGTCTCCATCATCATTCAAAAATATTGGGATCTCATTGAAGTCGTTCGACACCATCGATAATATGCTTCATGCTTGGAGAAGAGTCCGATAAAACCACCTGAAATTAACATGTCCCAGGTAACGACAACTTAATCGATATCGTATATATGCAATACAGGTAAGCGGATAATGTGTATACGCCGCACATTACGTAAAACGTGATAATTTTGTTGTGAATTCATATACAGCAGTACTTGGTTCAATACTGTTCATATTCTCAACAGTAGCCTACCTTGGGATTTTGCAAACTTCGTAAAAGTTTCCTCCATTGTTTTATCAACAGCACTAAGCGCCCCGGGAATTAGAGACCGTGCCACTGCAATGCCACCTTTACTCAACAATTTCTTTGCTCCAGAATGAGTTTGATCAATATTGGTCAAAAACATTTCGTACCACGTTAAATACCTGTGGAGACATACCAAGATATAGGTGAAAAACATTAAATTTCGATAAAGGCTACGAACTGAAAAAAAAAAAAAAATGCAACAATTGGTACCTGGAGTAGTTTGGACCATCATAAGCAAAAGAGAGATTTGCCATTTCTCCATTGCACTTGTGAAAAAGCGTTAAGTTGCTAGTTTTCACAGAGTATTGCAATAACAAAACCAGCCTGGCATGATCGATTATGGTAATCCAAAAAGCAGCAGTTTTTCCAAGGTGACCAGCACGAACCTTGTCCTCATACGCTGTATACTTTGCAAGAATAGCACAAGTATCGCGGTCTTGTAAAGCAATGTTCAGAGTCTCACGACTACACTCGTGGACAAGGCTTAACATTGAGCTGGAACTTATCGATTCAACATGCTCATCTTCCATAAATTGCTCTATTAGTAATCTCTCCATAGCTTCTGTGACAGTTTTAAGGCAAAAAAGAGCTTTGGCATAAGATTTCCCGCTTAAAACACCAACCAAGTACCCCGATGTTACAAGTCCAGCTTCAACAAGAATTTCACCATATCCTGAGCCCTTGCATTTGTGAGCAGTTATCATACCCATATAATTCATGCCGGTATGGAAAGGTCCGGGAGTAACGATGTGCTTCTTGTACTCATCAGAGAATTTCCAAATGAGAGGCAAAGCCTTCATACAGCCACCAAAATCAAACGTGTTGAGAATGTACTCCTGCCCGACCTCTTTTGTAGCATCTTCCGATTGTCGCAATAACTCTTTGATTGTGGAGTATTCCGTAAAAGGATGGTTAATGGGTGAGAAAAAGTCGATTGTTGACTTACTGGTGGGTTTATTTCCGGTTGCCGAAACAAAACCTCCAAATCCTGGAACCAGCTGTTTCTCCTCATGACTTTCGATTACCCGAGCCAAAAACCAGACACGATACTCCTGGAGGATTTTTACGTATATTTCATTATTAGCTGCAGGTGGATTTAGTATTGCATTTTCAGGAATCCGAGGACTAATTTTCTTGTAAATATGAACAGGAGCCAAAGTTGCAGGCAAATCTACCCGCAATGAGCGAGGAGTACTCCGATCGTAAAGTGGTAGCATTCGATTCTTGTTGGTATTTGTAAATCCGTCTTTCACTTCGTGTATCATAATCCCACCGGTACTATTCACCACATTTGGCCCACTGACATTTGTGGTCATCGCGTTCAGGTTATCCCATTCCATATGAAAGACGCTGTTTCCGTCGCCAGTGATTACTTGTGGAGTTATAGAGTTATAAAGGCGGAAGATTTGTACAAAGCTTTCGCCAAAGCTGATTCCAGCTCCAAACAAAAATTGTATGTTTCGCAGTGGCCCAAACGATTGAGCATTGTAGTTAATTGTTTACTGCGATAAAGATGACGCAGTGTGGTACTAAGCAGTATGTGCTTAGGAAGTTTCCATCTTCCTTTCGTCACAGCCCGGCAGATATCCTAACGAAACAAAAAATAAATATTTAAGTATTTTTCACGCTTAATCCAACTATAGTGTATAGGCCTATCTAATAGTAAGCCACATACACGTAAATTAAATAGTCTTGCCAAGGTTATAGTTATGCTGTATATCGGCCAATAGCTTTCTTACCTGTCCAATAGAGCGCGCAATGCGTTTTTTCTTTTCGCATGGGTTAAGGTTGCTATCGCCATAGATCAAGCTGTTTAAAAACCTTGAAAGGTCCGGAGGGAGGATGTCATCTAAAGACTCAACCTCAAGATCGTCGGGCGTTGGTGGCCAGGGAAGTGGATTCGACTCTTCAAACGCCCGCTTGATTTTATCATGGAGAAACAATGCCATATCTTCACATTGATTTTTGTTGCCAAGTTTATATGCGTATCTCATTGCATCGGATATTGAAGTATTGGTGTTATATATGAGATTGTAAAAAATGCAACCTCGGTCGCCAAAATTTAGTTTATCAAAGCAAATTAATTCATCAATTGCATGGTTTTCGAGTCGAGATTTCAGCTTCTCACTTCTATAATTTGGGTTATGTAAATCATGCTCTTTCAGTGCTTCGACGTAAAGAAGTCGTACTGATGAGAGATCCACGATCTTGTTGCCTTTCACCACTTCTTCCTGGATGTAATCAAGAACGACTTTAAAAGCACGCTCATGTGCTGCAGCATCGTGACTTCCTTCTTTATCACTGGCGCAATTTTTTTCGCGCATATGGTTAAGATATTTTAAGTTAAACGACTTTCGACAAGATGGATGGAAATTAGCCTCTGGGGCAAACAAGTCTTCACCTTGCACTTTGCGACTTAAACTTTGTAAATTCATTTCTAGTGCTCTGGGCGCAATTTGCTTCCAACTGGGGTCTTTAATACTTCCAGCTTTAGTTTTGAATACCGCAAATTTCGTGCATCTCTCAGTCTTTCCAGAAACTTTTACTTCCAGTTTGTCACAAAACATGCATTCTGGAGGAAACAGAGACGTAGCAGATCGAGAACTACAACAAGGTCGTGAAGAAGGGGGTTTGTTTGGATGCCTGGCGACCTTTCAATCGATCGAGATTCTTTGTGAAGTATTGGTAACAGCCTCTATGGTAACCAATTGCATGTAAATCTTTATCTTCAAGAGTTTCTGGAATGCGTTTGCAGACATCCTCGAGGACGGTATTTGGATTCGATCGGTTATTCAAGCCTTTTATCTCTGATAGTATGTAGCTGAGCTAGCTTTTCATGGACTGGGACTTTAATTTCACTAAAAGGTGTAAAATCGAGATGTTGAATACCATCAATGTGCAAAATACAACACTTGTCGACAGTTTTACTTTTGCATTTTTGCCTTTCTGGGTCACTTTCCTCTCGCCTGCGCTTTTTAGACATTGTCACAACTAAATAAACTCGTAATAATGAAATTCTGCAGTAAGTCTGAAATTTCTTGCTAGCACCCCTGTCGTGATTATTATGTCATAAAGGATATGCTGCGAACATTTCTATTTTATTGCTCTTTTCCTAATAGAAATTCAAACCCTTGGAGACAAACGTGGCCGACTTTCACCACGTCGCGAAGAATTTAATGATTATTGATGAGATCGGATTCTACCAATAAAACGGCTAATTCAACCATTGTTTTCTGAGAACAGTTTCCAAAAACATTCCATTTGATGACGTCATAAAAGAATAAACAAATAATATTTTTGCATTCTAATCGGTTGCCTCATACAAACGATCGTATCTCATAAAAACTAGCGTTTCATTTCGAAAAATCGTTTTTTCTTCAAAAATGCAAAGTTGATGACGTCATAAAAGAACAAACAAGAAAAAAATCGGTAAAATGTTTTTTAACTTGTTTTTATTTTATTTCAAGCTACAACGTCTTTCTTTCGCGTTAAATTTAGATATGACACCACCTTATGGCGAAATTCCACGTTTTGGTTGAATTTTGGGAGGGGGTAATTACCTTTATTTTGTGGAGTCAAAAGACTTGAAAGTCGAATTTAAATGATAAATTTCAATTAAATATAACCTGAGGACTCTTCCTAAGTCGTTAAAATGGTTAATATGGAAACAACGTCAAGTCTAGAGTTAAAGATAGGTAATGCAAAAGTAAAATTTTAAGTAAATTTTACAAATAAAGCTCAGTTGATGACGTCATAATAAAACAAACCAAAAAAAAAGTTGCATAAAAATTTTTTTGGTCCTTCCTCTTTCAGTTGCAATATTAAGTTTTGTTCTACGTTCACGAGAGGTAGGTTAATTTTGCACTTATTTCCACGCAGTTCATGAGTAAAAATTTAGGGGTGCCGATCGAGAAACCCCCAAAATGACCCCCATGGGACAAAAATTTTTCTTGGGAACATCAAAATTCGTTTATGGGATGCTATAAGGATTTCAAAAATGTAGGTTAAAAAAATATATCTTTGGGGTGCACGGGAACCCTACTTTCCAACTAGACCAAATAGTTCGGTAAACCACGCTAACTTTTGCAAATGCTCGCGAACTTTAAATGCTTTGTTGTGCGTGTAACTAAACTACAAACTGTTTAATTATAACACATTGCATTCAATAATATGGTACAGGGTGCACTGGTGCAATTTTATGAGAAACCTGTTGTTGTCTTTTTTGCACCAAAACACTAAACTGCGGTTGGGTGATTACAGTAGCAATTGCACAATATTTAGCCAAATAGAAAACAATTCAGCCTACTCCACTACCTGTACATTACAGTATTTTCGTACGTAAAACTATCTGCCTTGTGCCTACATCAACATAACATTTATTAAATAAGTTATTACTGATTAATTTTGTCCAGAGGTGGGCACAATTTCGTTAATCGTTAATTCGTTAATAACAAAGCTAACTTTTTCATTAACTAGTTAATTCGTTAAATTTCTTTTTGAAATTAACGGACTAAATTAACTTCCGTTAGTGCTTGATAACTTCTGTTAAATTTTTGTAAACGCTCATTTCTTCTATTGACGGTTAAAGTATGACATCGATAAACTAGCAAAATGCGACCAATGACGTCTAAAGGCAAGATAAAAACAACAAAACATATTGCTTGTGAGCAGAAAAATTACTTAAATGCTTACGCAAACATTGATATTAAAAATTTTTAAGCTTTTTTTAAAAAAGTAATGACGTTTTGAGTCAAAATTTACGATTTAACGAATTTAATTAACTTCCGTTAATTGGAGCTGAATTTAACGAATTAACATTAACGGAAGTGCACAACTATTTTAACGAAGTAGTGGTTAACGAAGCTAACGTTTTGTATTAACTTGCCCATCTATGATTTTGTCGAATTTTAATGCACTCTCGGACCTCCCGCAAGCTTTTCACGGACCCCTGCTTGGGAACCACTGTGCCAGGGAATTGAAAATACGAGCCCAGATGTACATGGCAACAACAAGCAACTTGCATCCAGTATTTAAGTGTGCGTTCGAATTGAAATATGATTGGCTTACACTAGTTAGCATTAGTGACAATAAGCTCCGATTGACTATCACTCAACTGTAGTAGCGAATACGAAAGATCAACTAAATACAGCTAGGCCTACTCAGTAACAAAGCTTGCATACTCAATCCTTTTAGCAAATACAGTGTGATTACAAAAGTGCAAGAAATTGGTTTTAAAGCGAGACTTCGCCACAGACAACAAAGCAACACGATGAAACCACAAACTTTCATCCGCTAGAGGGTAATAAAGAGAAACAAGAATGTTACACCCTGTGAAAGTAAAACATGTAGTTCAACTCCTAATATTTTTGCTTACTACGCCCCCGCCATCGGGTAATAACGAAAACACGCAAGATACGTAGAATAAATAGGTTGTTATAAAAAAACAGTCATAGCGTTATAGGATGGGATACAATGAAAATAGCCCGGCTACAACCTTCGTTTTGCAGATTAGATCTACTGCATGAGATAACATTGCTCTTACAGTCCATTCGACGCTGACTGATCATTCCCACAACAGATTTCAGCATCACGTGTACACGTTTATTAACCTTAACACTAAGGCTTTACAAGAGACTTAAGTAATCAACCCAAACAAAAAAATAAAAAGTTCTTTAATAAAAGATACTGTTTGGTTATGAGCGCTGTTGGTAATATGACTTTATAGCTAAAAGGACTTATTCAATAGAAACTACCGGTGCAGTAACTAACGAAGAGTATGAGTGGCAATAAGTGAGTTAGAGGTAATTTTTAAAAAGCAATTAGTTGCTAAGCGCATGTTATCGGTGCGGGTGGTCTAGGGTTCGATTACCGGACCGGTCAAATCAGCACAATGTCCCAACGGCTCGCCACCGCTGCGACATTTCTTCGGAGCTGAGTAGCCCAGGAGCTAAGCCGCGGAGATGGGCCCCGCCACTTGTCACACGCTTCGGCGTAATACCGCAAGCATAATGAAGATTTGATTTTGATTTATAAAGGGCCAGCAGAGCAAAACGCAGCAAAGCCGAAAACCAAAGTACAGTACAGCGAAGAAAGAAACATGTAAGTTTCGTTCAAAACTTGTACCCCTATCATTACACAGTACAATGCAAATAAACTCATATTTTAGCTACCGGTATCCAGACTTGGGGCAATTACATCACTCATGTAATCAATTACGATTACGATTGCTCCTAATCATTTGATTACAATTACGGTTATAAAAGTGTTATAGTAATTGATTACAACTACAATTACGTTATCACTAATTACGATTACAATTTCGATTACTTTTAGTCAGTTATCGGAATTGTTTGTTTACATTTTCTGTTTCACTTTTTGGCAGAAATAATGTCGCATGTCATGCGGAAAATAGCTTTTTTTACAGTTCAAAAATGCTCGAACACGTGAAAATACCACTTCTATGCACATTTCTTCAGAAAATAGACGTTTTAAGAAAAAATATGCTATTCTTCGTAACGGTAGGGTCTTACACTTATGACTCAAATCAAATAAATGAAGGCAGCAGTGCGCTAACTAAATTTTCGCTTTCAACTGTTTGATGTGGAGCAAAACAATGCAGAGGATGGACTTATCAATAGACCTTTTTCCGGCGCCCCTAGTGGCGAAAAGTTGTTGCTACGGTGGACAAGCTATCAGGCTTCGCTATGTGGAAAGGATAGCTTTTATGACAGGTTGGTGGGAAAATTGCAGCAGAGAGGTTAATTGAAGATATCTGCTTGGTATATCAATTGTGCATATCGAGTTAATGAAAGCATAGGTTGAAAAGTGGACGATCAGTTGGAATTTGTAGAAAATATTCTAAGCTTAGGATCTGGGCTTGTGGGTTTCATTGGACCAACCGGTACCGGAAAAACCTGTACGAGGCTGTACTTTGTATATGTATAGCAGCTGTACCACACTGGTTGTAATATCAGCTCATGCTGTAGCCTAGATGAGATATTTTCCTCTGGACTGTCCAAATAGCAAACAGACGTTCAGTCAATGCTTAACTGCCTACCTCATATTCTCACAGCCTAGGCTCTGGGCTATAGACTAAACTTAAGATTTTAAATTTGATGTGGATATGGTTACGTGACCGTAACATTTGTCTTTTTAGTTTATTTGATTACTTTTGTCACTCTGGTACAACCGAGGAAAGCGTGAAGGGATAATGAAATAAACCTAAGAGACAAAAGCTACGGTCATCTGGTCATATAGCCAATGTCCTAAATTTAACTTAAGCTATGGCATGCCTATCATCACAGAAAAATGAAGTGAAACTGGTAGGGTGTACATGGGCTGAGCTAGGCCTACGGGCTAGATTATGCTGCTAACCTGTAAATTTCATCGACAGTCGTTACAGTATATACTTCAGTTTTTGTATCATCCACCATCAAAGCCATAGCTTTGCCAAAAATATTTGGTTTATCTGTCCAGCATTGACTGAACGTCTGTTTGCTATTTGGACAGTCCAGAGGAAAATATCTCATCTAAGCTTTAGCATAAGCTGATATCACAACCAGTGTTGTACAGCTGCAGTACATACACAAAGTACAGCCTCGTACAGGTTTTTTCGGTACCGGTTGGTCCAATGAAACCCACTAGCCCTGGCCCTAAGCTTAGAATATTTTCTACAAATTCCAACTAATCGTCCACTTTTCAACCTATGCTTTCATTTACTCGATGTGCACAGTTGATGTACCAAGCAGATATCTTCAATTAACCTCTCTGCAGCAATTTTCCCACCAACCTGTCATAAAAGCTATGCTTTTCACATAGCGAAGTCTGATAGCTTGTCCACCGTAGCAACAACTTTTCGCCACTAGGGGTGCCGGAAAAAGGTCTATTGCGTACAATGCGAGCAATTACGCAAAGCGAAAATTCTCACCGCCTCAGTTATCAAAAGCGAATTTAATCAGGTTTACTGCAGCGGCAGCGTTAAAGCGGAGTATTTGGTTTTAAATTAACAAAAAATTGATGTTTGTTTGCTCCTTACGAAATACGTAAATGTGATATTAATAATCGTGGAGATCAATTTTAAATGTGATATTAAATGTAATCCACTGGATGATGTAATCAGCTGCAATGTAATCGAATACGATTACAATTACAGAGCAGATTTTTGGTTTGCAATCTGTTACGATTACTGAAAAAATGTGATTAATTGTAATTGATTACTAATTACATTAGTAATCTGGACGATGAACGCAGAATAACGGCGGTTAGTCTGGGGGCGAAACCTTCAAACGTTTGCATGGCTTTGACATTTTGGTCGACGCTACGACTTTGACATTGGTGGGAAAATTGCTGCAGAGAGGTTAATTGAAGATATCATCACCCCCCAATATTTTTCACAGATATACGCAACTGAATTTAGCTTTTGCATGGTCCCGTAACAGATTTGGTCAATTAATGGGCCTTTGATCACGATAAAAAAATATGTCCGGGTACCGTTCTTTTTTAATTAAATGTGATTTGATAAGCTAAGTGACAAAATTTTGCGGGGCTTCGCTCCATGCTCTATCAGTGCACTGCCTCTCTGGGTCAGGGGCGGATGCAGGGGGGATGTGGGGGATGCATCGTATGTGGGATCCTTCGGATGTGGATGTGGAGCACTAACTCAGAGGCAGCAGAGCTGAAACTAGTCCAGTTATGCCGTGAGCATCAGCTTATCTCATTCAACTAGCTGCAGTGGTGCAGCTTGGCCAGAGATTGAATAACCTGTTTTGGATGTTTGCCTTTGTTGCGTCACTTGGTTCAAGTGTTAGCTGCAGATTAAAATTGAGCTTTTATAAAAAAATTTATACTCGTGTGTGGTCGAAACAAAAACAAATTTTTGGCTAAAAAACTGAAGTTAGTTCATGATTTTTTTTACACTGAAACAAAAAGTATCAGTGAGTGCGTAAAAAGAAAAATTAGGGAGTGCTGCAGCTCTGCTGCTTCTACAGTATGTAGGCCTACTAGTCGTCACTCTTGTCCAACCCATTTATCTCATTTCTAACATCAATCACACAATTGTAGTGAGAGCGAAAATGCACTTCCATTATGTTCTGATCTTCACAGATCACTTGTTTTATAATCAATTTCATTTTTAATTTCTTTTTGATAATTATCGGAGTTTAATTACCTTTGGTAACGATTGCTCTCCCCACTTTCAATAAAACAAGCTATGCAAGTTTGCTGGACAGCAGCTTTATACGTTAGCGGCAATACTTCTTCACTCTAGACAGTGAATGACCCTATGATGGTTTTACTGCTGCAATAAATACAATGACTTACGTTTATTCAAGTTAAAAAGAGGTCATTTAAGGCAATAAAGTTGGAACCAATAAACTTAACCACTGTCGTCAATAAGTTATGAGGGGCAGCTTAATTCGCGCAACTTATGTTGACTGTAGAGTTAGTGGCGTACGCAGGAATTTTCAATGGGGGGAATGGGTTCAGTGACGTCACATCGTCATGACGTAAAGATGCTACATTACAGTTACAGTAGTTTAGAGGTATTAAAGTGCATCGTATTGTAACGTTTCCAGCCTGAATTGCAGTTAACCATGATTAAGCCATAGGCTATAATGCCATAACTAAGGAAACAACAAAGATATTTCATTCACACTTTTGCTTAATTCTTTGCGTTTCATTTAAGGAGAGAAAAGGTTTCACAGAAACTCAAGCTGTCAGGCCGTGGTTAAAACTTTTCTGAAAAAATTTTAATTGAAATCATTTTTGGGCCATAGGAAGGTTAATTGACTAAAGTATAGGCTGGCTAGCTGTCGCAACGTCACAGGGTGCACCCAGAGGGTAAAACAAGCAATTCCTTCTCTCCAAAAAAAACTTTTTTCAAGAACCAACGTTGATGTAAACAACGTGTATAGGCTAAACCTTGTTATAAACAGTCAATACACGGTACACTCATTATGAAGGGGGCAGTTTCTCGCTTGAAATTTGAAAAAAAAAGATATTGGAGCACAAGAAAAAACTGTCCTCTTTACCAAAACGTTTTTAAAATATAATAAATTATGCGCGAGAGGAATCCCTAATCATCCGATTAAAGTCAAAAACAGCGTCGATATTATCTAAGCATTTTTCTGCCAAATCACAGCGTCGATATCAGATGCTTTCAAACGCATAATCGGGGTGTCTATGGGAAACGAAGAACTCCAGCTCCTGAGATAGTCAGCTTACGGTACGAAAAAACAATGTTGTCTCTTCCCTCGTTCCGCCCCTAGGCCTCGTCAAATCTTTCGTTGGTCTTTGGTCGTCTTTGGCAGTATTTTCATCTTACTTTTGGCACTTAGAGCAGTGTCAATTTAGTTTTTTATATTTTAATAAAATTTCTCAAAACACCGGGCGATTATAGCGTAGTGTTAAAAGGTTTCGCTATCGATGCGGAAGGTTTGGGACTCCATTCCCAGGCCGGTCAAATCGGACACAGTGTAGCCAACGGCTCGCAACCGCTGCGACGTTTCTTTGGAGCTGCTTTGCCAAGGCGCTAAGCCGCGGGGTCGGGCCCTGCCACTCGCTACCACGTTTCGGTACAACAACAAATTTAATGAAACGAGTATAATCAAATTTAAAAAAAAAAAATTTGTGTGCAGCCATAGTTACTGCAGATACACCGCATTTAAGGAAACTCCTACTTCTTAATTGTTTCACAGCAACATCAGTGACAAAAATACACTTCAAGCAAAACACAACAGAAAAGTTGGACTATCGGGTACCGATATTGTAGCATTGCATCGTAATCAGTGCTCGAGTTGTAAAAACACTTATGGGGGGATGGTAAAACTTTTCACGCAGACGTAAGGAGGGATGATCATTGTACTTGTAAGGGAATGGTTTACGATAAAATGTTTTGTGGGGGATGGTGTTGTTTGGGATGAAAACATGATAGCAATTTCGGCAAGCTCCGCATGAAGAAAAGTCGGTTCGTTTTAAAAAAGAAAGGTTTCATTTTTTCTGCAATAGTCAAGGGGAAGGGGAGTGCTGACTCCCGACCCCTGCGAACGTCACTGGGGCCCATCTCTTAGCGCTTGGGTAACACAGAAACATCGCAGCGGTGGCAAGCCGTTGGCGACACTGTGCCGATTTGACCATCCCAGGAATCGAACCCCACACCTTCCGCAACGATAATCTGTGCGCTTAACAACTGAGCTAACGGCCGGTACCGGCTCAAAAATCGAACCTAAAACCTCCTGCGCCGATAGCGATGTGTTTAATCACTACGCCAACTGGCCGGTTAGGCTCAAAATTATGACATTGCAAGCGGAATATCTGCATGCGTTGCAACCGTTCTCTTCCAGGAATGCCTTCTGCGCCGAAACGTTGTCTTGTCCAGCCATAGCCGTTGAGAACAATGTCTTTATGATATGACAACACGACTCCAGCTTTAGTGCCCATCGACCTTGTTCAGGCTTGCATGTTGAGCCAGCCATTGGTTCAAGCGCTCAACACCAGAAAAGTTTGACCACCGGTATTGTTGCATCACAATGAAAGTTTCTCGAGATTATACAGGCAATTTGATACAGCACAGAAAAACACAATCTCTGTATGAAAAAGCACTAATCGGTCCAAAAAGAGCGGTTTTTAATTTTTTCCAATGGTCAATGGGGGGGGGGGGTTTGACCCCCGAAACCCCCCCCACCCCATGCGTACGCCACTGTGTAGAGTTACTGTACGCAGAATTCCCTAACTTTTCTTGTAATAACCGCGCTTGAAACTTTTTTATCAAGCCGAGGCAAGTATTAAAACCAAATTCTTCACTCTGGTCTTCGCAAACTTTCGACGAAAAATAGTCTATCAAAAATAGTTCTTAACAAGCTTTTGATCAAAAATAGTGTGTAACGTTTTTCTTCATATTTGAATCATCTAAATCAGTACCTGGTTTTCAACTTTTTACGGTTTGTGCCCCTCTAGAAAAGCAGTGGCCCCTTGCTCAGTAATAAAATGTTTTGTCGGTGTTTCATTAACAGTAGCTATGGCCGTTCGCTGGTCGTAAGTGGACGTAAGTGGTTAATTACCAACAATAAATCATCCGCTTGTACCCCACTGATGATTAATGTCTCGTGGCCCCCAGTAGGTGAGAATGACTTCCGCTTGAGAACCCGAGGCCAGTTCGTGATACGCTCAGAGTACCTTCTAAGAACTACCTAGCTTGTACATTAGCTTGTTTATTAATTTTTAACGCAATGTAATTGTAAAAACGATCAAGAAAGCACTAACACAAAAAAAAAATACGTCAATTACATTGATCGCTTTTGTAATGCTTGCATATTTACGGGCATTGAACAAATTTTTATGTCTTACGGTCTGAGTGACCTTGAAATAACGAACGTTATTCGCATCGCTAAATCAAATATTTTATTTGTCGTTTGCGCAGCATATAAGTTTGATGAAGGTGATTAATTTATGAGCACTTGCTAAGTTCCATCTCATACAAATAAGTGATAGGTTAGACAGCATGAAACACAGAAAAAGCTTAACTAATATTTTTTAATTACCTTGACGCTATTTTTTCTTTCTTGTTCAAAGGTTTGTTGCTGTTCAATTTTATCTTTTTCGGGGGCGAGCCATCCATTACAATTGCCCCTTTTTCACCTCTTTCACCATTATTCATTTCCTAAGGCCGCTGTGCTTCATCAAAAACCAACTTAATGTTCTTTTTGTATCCAACACCATCTAGGTTACAGCAAAGCTTTCAATCTAAACTGTATCAACGCATTTGCCAAAGCAAGGTTTTTCAACTGGAGAACAATAATTAACTGTTAGTTGGCTACTACACTTTTAATTGAAGTAGCTTGCAAAAGGCTGCACTCGTCAAAAAAGCTTTTCAAAGGCGAATGCAAGATTCTTGTTTAGGGGTTGACGTCATAATGTATGGACATTGTGCACTGTTATAAACGTTTAGGGGGGGAGTGATCGTACCCAATAAAACCATCCCTGATGCCTTTTGGATTTCATGGTATTGATAGCACGAATTTAGTAAACCCACCGGCGATAGCTAGTGAGGATTTCCTTTTTAGACTTTTGCTTTTTTTATTTCCAGATGATTACAGTTATAGCTTCTTGAAGCACAATGAATGGTTCCATTTACGCAAGATATTGCATCAAAGTGGCGTAGTTACTGGCAATTCTTATCTCTTACAAACAAAAAAAGCTTTTATTTAAGACTGAACAAACATTAATGTTCTTAGACTTGTTTAAAATGTCATTTATGGTTGTTATCAAGTTGGACGCTTGTCTGTTGGCTTTGACTTGGCGGGAAAATCTTTGCTTTGAACATGATACAACATGTTCGTTTTGCGGCTACAAAGCATTCATGTCAAAAATGTCTCAAACCCGTCATATCAGCGTGTCTCCGGCGCTCAAGATAGTTGTAAATCTATCATTAAACAAACAGAAATCTCTTTGTGTAAAGTGTTTGAATGGCAAAGCTTTCATTGGCTGAGGCCGAATAGCTCAGTTGTTAATGCATTGTCATCGGTGCGGGAGGTTTGAAGTTCGATTACCGGGCCGGTGAAATCGAATACAGTGCCCCCAACGGATCGCCACCGCTGCGACGTTTCTTCGGAGTCGTGTTAAGCCGCGGAGATGGATCTTGCCACTTTTTGCAAGCATCGGCGTAATAATGAAGATCTGATTGTTTTTGATTTGATTTGAAGCTTTCATTGTGAAGTTATGATTGAATAGTGAACCGGAAAATGAATAATGAACCTGTAACAGGCTGTTTAAACCGGCTGTTAGCTCAGTTGCTTAGCGCGCACGCTATCGATGTGGGAGGTCTTGGGTTTAAATCTTGGGTCGGTCAAATCGGCACAGTGTCACCACCGCTGCGACGTTCCTTCGGAGGTGTGTAACCACGGCTCCAAGCCTTAGAGATGGGCCCCGCCACTTGATACACGCTTTGGTGTAATACCGCGAGTATAATGAAGATTCGATTTTTGTTTTTTTTTTTATTGGGAAGTTGGACGACATTGTTTTGAAAAATGTGTGATTGCGTGGAGTTGTAGTCTTGCCGAGGTCGTGCTTTCAACATTGAGTTTAGTTTATATTTTTGTTATTTGGCCTCAATTTCTGTCGTCATTCCACATTCAATTTCTGTTTTGGTTCCGACGTGCTTCATAATATTAAACTCTTTTGATATATCTTCACTCTGGCCTGGCAGTGGAAGAGAATTAAGAAGCACAGCGGTGGTTCTCAAAATATAGGAAGCGAAGATAAACGGGCCGTTTGAAGGTGATTCGAAACTGCTCTTATTCGACTACGTATGTTAATGATCAAGTAAAACGTGCAATAGTTTCGATCCTGCTATAGCAACTTGCACACTGCACTAAAGCCGCGGTCACACTAGGCGAGTTTACTCGCCCGATTTCACTCGCGCGAGTAAACTCGCGAGTCATTTCATTCACAAAAGTGGTCATGTTAAGCGATTTTAATTGCGCTAATATTAGGTGCGAGTAACTTTGCCACGAGGCAATCGCTAGGCAACACACTGAGGCGAAAGTTTGTTATTATTGTGAAGTCGACAGATTAATTAGTTTCTAGAAACTAACAGGTATGCCACGGGTAGAACAGAGGGCAAGCGTATGGACAAGGTATCTTGCCCTGTGATGGGACAAGAGGTATAACGCCTGCTCGAAAGAAAAAGAAAAAAAATGGATGAGGGAATGGATGGATAGGCAAAAGGAAGAAGTTTAGAGCATCCACCAACTTGCAAAAAGAATTAACGGCAGAAGACGCAAGTGAAATATGAATATACTACGAATGCATCTAACTAAGTTTGCAGAATTGCTTGAAATGGTAACACCTCTTAGCAAAAAAGTAAGACACACAGACGCCACTGACAACGTAAGCATTTCTCCAAAAAGTGGCTAGTTCATACCAAATAAGTTTAAGTTTGCATACTTTGTCCGCTCCCGCTCCACTTTTTATCCACTTTTTAACCTTATTGACCCCATTTCTAAAAGCAATGTTTAACATTTTTAATCTTTTTCTTAGCGTATATTCATCCCTATTTTATGTTGATTCACACTCATCCAGGTGTGCCATCAGCCTTTGAAAATTGGTATTCCTCGCGTTTCGTTCTAAGTATTCTTGGTGGTTGGTATTCAATAGCCCTTCATAGTTTCCCTAAATTTCTAAAAATTTCCTACATCAACTCCCGACCATGTTAATGTTGCTTCCACCATCTCTGTTTTTCAAGAATGCTGCTAAATTTTAGGCAATTCCCCTGCTACTTGCGCGAACAAGTTTTTTGAGCGATTCGGGCAATCATACTAAGCGAAGTAACTCGCGCGAGTTCGTCGCGTGAGTAACAAACTCGCCTTGTGTGACCGAGGCTTAAATGAGATCGAGCCTTGCAAAATACAGATGCCATGATCGAAGAAGAACTTTCATTTTCATTTTGAAATGCAATAAATATGGGACGAAAGTTGCTTAAGGAGAAAAAATAAAGCTGCAACAATTCTTAAAACTAAAAGGGGCGAGAATACGATTCTCTGTGATTATCAGCAGTGGAAGCAAGGCAGGACAAAACTAAAAGTATTTTCAAAAACTTTCAGTTTTGCACAGCCTTGCTTGCGCTGCTGACGATGACAGCTGAATCTATGACTTCGAAACGTCCAGTTCTAAGAATTTCTGTAACTTTATTTTTCTTCCTCATTCTCATTTGTTGTGGGCACAATCATCTTCTTTCATAAAACGCAAATCAGCTCCAATGTAACAATATTCTTTTGTAAGTATTATCAATCACAGTTTGTGGGCACAGCTGCCACATGTGAATACACTTTCCAGAAAATGCTGCGGGGTTGGTCTGGACAACACATTTTGATAACCGCTGCAGTAGAAATCATGCGAAGCAAATTCGTTCAGAACTTATTCAGTGATTTTACTTCGAAATCCATCATTAGTTTTTAGTATTTCTGGGAGTTGACAATTCTCCTAACCACAAAACTTTCCATGGAGCAACACAGAATCGCACAGTCAGTGAATAGATTTAAATTGAAATTAAGAAGCAAGAACGCTGGTAACTTTGTTGTAATATTCAAATATTTTGGATTGAATTATGTTTGAATAGTTGTTTAAATTAGTTTACAAAAGATCGCTTTGGTGAAACTACTTTTATTGTTTACTAAAAAGCTGATTTCCAACGATATATCTTTACTTCCCGCCATCACGTATAGCGTCAGTGTTTACCGAGCATAATTCCAAGAAAATAATTTTTTCTTCTGCCACTTCCAAAATATAGACTAGTAAAAACCGCCAAATATAAAAAACGATAAAAATTATTCATCCATTTGCTATGATATTTTACAGTTTTATACCGACTAACATACGCTGCCAATGATGATAGTTGAATCTATTTACCGGATTTACTCGATTGTAAGCCGCGGCTTACAAATATTTTTTCATCATCATTTGTGCGGTTTACATTCGAGGGCGGCTTACTTACGGGGGCAGCTTACATTTTTTTATCAAACGATTTAAAAAAATTTACTTTTATCAAAACATCCGATGTGGCGATGTACAAATTCAATTCGCCCCAAAAGCGTGAGAAAATGCTAACTGCACTTTCAGTCCACAGCCACGTGTTTGTTTTGCGAACTGAATTGTGGTGCTACACGTTTTCCGCCACGATTGCGCAAGTTAAATCGCGCAAAGCGGCAATCTAATTAAGCTTCATGCCATTTGCTTGCTGTTAACGATTAAAAACAACCACAAAATACCTATTTGGTGTTGTCCGCTATTGTTGTCAGGAATAGGAAGTTTATCACCTACCGATACGCAAAACATTTTATTGGATCGGTTTATGAACCTATATTTTAGATTTAACACCAGCACAGGTGCGGCTTACAATCGAGGGCGGCTTACATTAATTTTTAGAGCTTGAAACGTGCGGCTTACAATCGAGGGCGGCTTACAATCGAGGGCGGTTTACAATCGCGTAAATACGGTAGTCGAAATGTCCGGAAAAAAGAAAACTTATTGCCAAAAGTTGAATTGCAATAATTCCCAAAAACAGCTCTATGGATCTTTTTTGCCTTACCACGATATACAGTGAACAGTACCTTTCACTGTATTGTTTTATCACTTATTTTCATTGATCACGTTGCTCGAAAGTAATGTATAGCCCCGCATAATATGCGAATAGACAGCACACCAATTGATGGAAGTGATTTGTGTCATCAATCATTTTTTTTCTTGACTCAAAAAAAAAGCCTCATTATACTCGCAGCATTGCGCCGAAGCAGGGCCCATCCACGCGGCTGAGCGCCTGGGCAACACAGAATCGTTGCTGCAGTGACTAGCCGTCAGGGACAGTGTCCGATTTGAACGACCCGAAAATCAAAACCGAAGCCTTCCGCGCGGATAGCAATGTCTTTTAACCACTGCGCCAACTGTAGAAAACGGACAGGCTCTTTCTCTATTGCAAACCCAAATTTGTTTCAATGTAAAATTTTGCATGGGTACAGAAAAATGATTCACGGAAATAAACTTATGCTCACTGTTGCTAGAGCTAAAATTTTTCAAACCAAGGGCTCTTCATTGTTTACACGTTTCAAACAACATAGAGGCCCACAAAGGGTGCTAGAGCGCACAGTGGGTCTTTGACCAACAGGTCGTCATAGCGCTCTTTTCTTTTTTGAGTACATGTAAGTAGCGCAGGTTTGAAAGAAGGTGATTCAATGGTGCATGTTATTTTCTAGCAAAGGACGGAAAATTACTGTAAATTTCCATCATCAAATAGTTTTTAAAAATCAACAAATCGTTGAAATGAAATGTTTACAAAGTCGTAAGAAATTACCGGTTGATTGTTTGCTTGCAAGCGTAAGCCATGTCGGCAAACTGACCCGCCCTTGTCTATAAAAACTACAACCCATGCCGCGCTGTACAGTCGTGCAACAGAAACTGCGGACAAGGTAGGTTTGATATTCATGTATGACTGCAATTATAGCTCCTTATTTTTTAACTTGTACTGTTTGCAAAGAGAAGCCTTGTTGAATAGGACAGTGTTTTGTTTTTGGTCTTTAGTATAAAAAGTTATATGAGTAATTTTTTTGTTTTTATTATGTGTTCTGACAAACCTGCAACTCCAAATTCCGCAACTACGCACTTTTAGCACAGCTTCAAGCATGAATAACTGCTGCAGTGATGATAAGTGATTGTGGTAACTACTCATACAAATTTTGTTGTAACTCATCTGGTAATCGAACTCGGCCTTCTAGCCTCAGAACAACGTCGTTACACTGTTTTGCCTGATTAGCAGCCTCGTACATCCGATTCTGTCATCTTCGTTCGATTGTAATGAATTTATATTATTTGGTTAAATTTAGAATCTTTTAATTTGAAATATTGAGTTGAGTTGAAAAGAGATTTCCTTGCCGTAGAAATGTACCTACCATAATGCTTTGGAAAGTAATATAGTTGGTAAAATTTGATGTAGTATAAACGCTACAGCCACTACGTCCTAGCATCTCACTGAAGAAACAAAATCTGATCCCAATATGTATTTTACTTCCATGTTTTTAGTACATTCCTTTTTTTGTAGCTTTCGATTTCTAAGTTATATGACGGGGTTATGATGACTCATCAATTTAAAATGTTTGTAATTTTACCAATATTTTGTTTAATCCAATTATACAAATTAGAATTTTATATTCAAAACAACATTTCATTTTTCAGTTTACTTCTCCATTTGTCTTCTAGAATTCTCAATAATCACAATGGAAGCTTTTGTCGGAACTTTTGAGATGGAATCGAGAGACAACTTCGAACCTTTTATGAAAGGAATCGGTTAGAGCGATTAATTATTTTTAAAAGGGTGATGCAGACAACACCTTTAAACAAATAAAATTTTGGAGAAAGAATTTTTGCATTTATCCTCAACAAACATATGTTTAAGCGCAAATACCACGGTAAGAGCGTGGATAAAATTCAAGAAAAACTAAAATCTTTTCTTCCGCAGCTTCTAGGGACTTCCCTTAATTCCACTGTATTTTGGTATTTTTTTAACGCAGGTTTTGGAATCAGATGTCTAGAGTATTGTCAAGTTGTCAAAAAAAGTTTTGCAATTAATCAAACATAAACCTGGTTACTGCATGGGACTAGCTAGAAGCATATAATGCATATCAATCATAAATGAGTTACGTTTATTTCATTGACCGATTTTAATTTAAAAAAAATGACTGTAATTAGTTTGAGTAGCCTAAAAATGTCGAGAATTTCTTGAATCTTGAAGGTTTGATTTTAAATTGCAGATTAATCTAATATTATGGTTTAAGATACATATTTTTGATGCTACTACAAACTAAAATCATCATAAACATCGCGGTATTACGCCAAGCGTGTAATGAGTTGCGGGGCGTATCTTCGCGGCATAGCGGCTGTGCAACACGCAGCTCCGAAGAGATTTTGCAGCGGTGGCGAGCAGTTGACAACACTGTGTCCAATTTGACCGGACGAGAATCGAGCCCCAGACCTCCCACACCGGTAGCGATGTTTATTAATTGGGTCATTAAAACAAGCAAACTCATGAAGATATGACCTCGTTACACTGGACATAAATTTTTTTTTAGGAGTTCCCGAGAATTTTATTGAAGCTGCCAAAAATGCAAAAGTTGAAACAGAATTTAAATTAGACGGAGACACTATGACAGTAACCAGGAAGCGACCACAAAGAACCACCACCAACTCTTTTAAATTGGGGGAGTCCATGGAGGTGGACACACCCAAAGGAGATAAAATGAACGTGAGTGTAGTCACGTTGGACACATTCTCTATGAGGAGACGCAATTATACATATATCACTATGATAAACGTTGGTGGATCCGGGAGCAGAGGCTAAGGAACTTGAGCTTACCTATTTTACCTGTAAAAAGCGATTGCACTTGACACATACTGAAAGTAGAACTGATTGGCAGTCTCCCCATTGCACTTTCTATTTTCAGCTCAGCTTTTTGTTTTGTTGATACAGTAACTTCAGTTATCATTCAAAATCATTTATTTTTTTAAGCCGATATTCAATTTTTTAAAAATCTTAATTAAGTTGTGTACTGATTTGTTGTATTTCAAGTCCTTTGCCATAACAATCAAATCCTCATTGCCAAATTGTGATTTATGCAGGTAACTGTGAACTTGGAAGGAGGAAAACTTGTTGCCAAAGGAGCTGAATATTGTGTCAGCAGCGAAATCGTCGATGGGAAACTAAAAGAAGTTCTTACGCTTAAAGGTCACACCATGACCAGAATCTCAGCCCGCAAGTAAACGATTCGAAAATACTGATTCTTACCTGTTCGTCAGCAAACCAACACACAATTTCGTCCATGAAACTGAATATGCAAACAAATATTTCCGTCAAAAAAGTTTTGTTGAATCAAGAAACCTGAATATTTTAAACGATTTTGCACTTGTTTATGCTTCATTATTGAAATAAATATTTTCCAAGATCTAGCGTTTGCAATTTTCAAAGCAGCCTTTTGAGAAAAGTGAGAACAAAATTTGGATTCAAACTGCACAGTAGACCTACTTGAGGTAATGAAGGTTACCATCTAAGTATATATTTTGAAGAAATTGTGCCTTTCTTAGTGCAAAGTTAAAATTCTAGAAAATTCGGTAGAAACTTCCTTTATATTCCTCCAACTTTTTAACTTCACTTCAAGTCACCAGAAAAAAAATCGTGTTTCGCCTATAGGCAGGTTTAGTGGGTTTCACCTTTTTAGTTTTTGGCCAATTAGATAAAGATTCAGGTTACCGAAATCACCAAGTTTTAAGATAAGGATTTGGGGCCTGCTTTAACTTTATTATAAAATCCCTCGCAGGGAGATCTTAAATACCTCCCTGCCTCCCTATTTTTTGCAAAATCTTTAGTGCACTGGCGTTTGTTTTTTGGGGGGGAATAACCGTAAAATACCTAATAAGGATTGCGTAGACAAATACAAAATTATGGAGAAACAGCCAGTCACGGTATAAAATTTACAGATAGGCTGCAATTTAGCACTCCATATAACAGCTACAATAGTTGTGCAATGATAAAAAACAACTCCATGTAAAAATGCTTATTTTACTGGCAATTGCTGTAACGATCCTTGGGGTATCATTTGATGAATTTTACCCTTCTTCAACCTCATGACTCAAGCTAAATCAAACTACGAAAAAATTCTGGCAGATGTGTAGCACAAGAACCCAGCTGCAGCCATGTCATAATTTATTACAAGCTGCAGTGCTCAAGAAAGACACTACAATTGCTAAATAAATGTAAGAACTATCAGAAAAATTTTAGTGCGAGTCAAATTTACTTCCTATAAATTCTAATCACAAGTTTGCCATCTTGCTTTTGATTTAAAGTTCATCTTTAAGGATCTTTTCTTCTTCATCTTCTATGGGCCGAATTAGAGTTGACGCGACTCTCAAGAGAAGTTTTTCTGGCAATTTTTTGATGTCTCTTGCGGATAAAAAGTTTTTTTTTTTAAGGTCCAATTGTCGGAATGCTGCGTGTGGAGTCTGATTCCGTTTCTTCGACACTTCGTTTTGAGCTTTCTCAAAATAATTGTAAAATCTAGAAAAAAATAAAAACTGGTAACCTCTTTCTCACTAATGAGTATCACGAGCGTGGAACTGAAACAGTGAATTTTAAAAAGTAAAATCAGTATATAGGTGTCCTCATAAAAGGCTGATACTACGTTGGCGAGATCCTTTAAGGCCTCAGGCTCATTCTGCAAGTTGCGTATCCACTTTTCGTCTGCCTTAAATTCGCCATTGTTTCTATACGCCAAGTATGCAATATGGAGGATGAGATGTACTGTATGTATGCCCCCACACCCCCTTCTTTGAAGCACATTTCAATATTGCTCACTCATTATGGTTGACGCAGTAAGCAACAAAGAATCTGTTCCGCAGTGACAAAATTATTTGAGATACCGACTAATTGAATTCTGGTAAATATAATCTATTAGTTTTAGAGTATCAGCGTGGAAGAGTTCACTGACACACTTGGAGATTGCAAACGCCAAAACACAAACAAGCTGATGGTGTATTCTGCATTATTTTTACAGCGCATGAGGTTGGTTTCATACCCAAGTCTTGTGATCCACAAAATAATTGAAATTGGGGCCTAAGCAATAAAGTTTTAGGTGAGTATTGAGGGGCAAAAACTAACAAATTAAACGGACATCACCAAATTTACCCCAGGAAGCGCTAATACTTTGTATACAGTGTGTAAGTTTGCGAAAAATTACGAGATGTATAGACTACAGCTCTGATGGCCGAGTCGTTAAACCGTTTGCATTTGCTGCTCTAGACACGGGTTTGATTCCGAATCGGGTCAAACCAACAACTTTAAAATTGGTATTCCCAGCTTTCTTGGTTGACGCTCAGCATTGCAAAGGCAGTGTGGAAAACAAGATGGCAAGTTTACTTGTTTTGCCGTTGGAAAAACACTGAGCGGTATTTCCTCCATTAGAGTGGTAGGCAGATGGCTGGCAATTCCTACGCAAGCTCGTTGTATCACTGTGATCTCTTTCTCGTGATAGGAGGATAAATATGCTACCAAATACTATTTAAAATGTCTTTAAGAAATCGTGACTTCGACGCTCACGAAGCGAAGATAACCTTTGCCTCACATTCACTCCTATTCTCTCTTTTTGCGCAGGTCTCGAATAAAAGCGCCTTAATATTATCTCGAAAACTACAGCAAAGTAGCAAAGATTGTGGAACCTGCTTTAGTCATCGGCATAATGTGTGAAGAGCAGAAATCTGGTCAGAATCACTGGTCACTTCATGAAACACAACTCTGTACGAATCAGCACTAAGCAGATAACGTTATTTTACATAAAATTTTGAAGTAAAATATAACCAATCTTGAAGACAATGTCGTGCAGACCCTACATGATGAAACAGTCCGTAGTAGGAGTTTTAGTTCATTTTTAATGAGAATAAAAAATAATCTTCAAAACAGATCAATGATTTGTCTAACAGTACCACAGATGGTTAAAAAACAAAGCCGTGATTGAAAAAACTGTGAATCCTGTATTACACTAAAAATAATGCAAAATTCTAGAAAAATTTGGCCTAACAAAATTGATACCGTTGTAATTTCTTCAAAGTGTAAATAAGCTTCCATTCTCCCGTATCTTCATGCATTCCTTTACTTTTTTTAAAGCCACATTATTTCAGTATATTACTAAGGTATGAGCGTCATAGAAGAATGTCCCAGCTGAACATGGAACCCACGGAAATAGCTCCGAAAGCATATTTCGGAATGGCTCTAGAGAAAATTTTTCGTTTATTCTGTTGCCACCACTCTACCTCATCCCGAATTACACATAAGAAAGCAAGTACGTTGAGATTGAGAATATGATCAAAACCAATGACAGCATCAAACCCAGACCCTTTGAGTATCAGTCCTGCATAGTTGCCACTACACCACGTCGCCGTTGCCACTCTTGCGTACAATTTTTCCACTGATACTCATCTCGATCGAGCTCTATTTTTTTCTGTAGAACCATTGCAAAATATGCACCCGGAACCCAATGCACCAACCCCTCGGCAAACTCCTTACGCTCATTAGGTTACCTTCTTTTTATCCCCAAGCCGCATAATTGCAGCTTAGGTTTTTATGTTAGTAAAGTATATACACCACGGAAGATGACCTAGATGAGCATCGAACCCACGAAACCTATTACGGAACCCAATGCACCAACCACTTGGCCAACTCTTTGCAATCATGACCTTACCTTTCCCGTGGAAGTCTGGGATCATCTCGCATCAGTGACATCAAGTGGTGACGAAGGACTTCGGGGTCATCATAATTATCAGTGTTTATTAATCGTTCTCCCTAAATAAACAACAAACGCAGGTATTTTTGTTGCCGTTAGCGTTGTATTGGCACAAAACACAAAAATATAGAAAGCTTGAAATTGCCCAAAGCCGCTAAATTATAAGGCAAAATCTTTCCTTGCGAAACGTTGAAGCAGATCTTCGAAATTTTCAAACTTTTAGATTAAGCCAACTGTTAATCACAAGAGTGTTAAATTATTTTTAAAAATATAAACAAACTTATCAAATTGTTGGAAGAACTGAAGCTATTGTCATAAAATACTTTAAGTTGGTGAGACGAATAAAAATGTTATTGACTCCAGTAAGCAATCTTCCAAGATTTGCTGCTTTTCAAACACGACTAACCTCGTACATTTCAAAGTTTTTGGCAGAAACACCATAGATCATTTTAAAAACATTTAACTTTTCTGGCGCTTTTCTAAAGTTTTCTCCTATCAGATTGTTATGTGGATGCAGCGTCCGATTTTTAAACGGTAGTTCAGCAATTCAATTCTGAGTTGGGTCCTATCGATGGCTCAAAGAGGTTGGTATTCACAGCTTCCCTGCTAGGCGTTAACATTAAAGGAACAGAGCAGAAAACAAGCAAGCAAATTCACTAGTGTCATCGTGTTAAGCAACTAGCGGAATTTCCGAAATTTTGAGATAAATGGGCGTCAACTCCTAAGCGACCGACCACGTAAGAGTTTTGCCCGCTTTCTCGTGACAAGAGAGGAAATAGTTACTAAATGTTTCCCAGAATTCAAATCAAAAATCCATTTTCATTATACTCGCGGAATTATGCCGAAAAGTGTAACAAGTGGCGGGGCCCATCTCCGCGTCTTAGCACCTAGGTATCACAGCTGCGAAGAAACGCAGCAGCTGTGGCGAGCCGTTGGAGACACTGTGTCTGATTTAACCGACCTGGAATTCGAACCCCAAACCTACCGCACCGAAAGCATGTCTTAACAACTGAGCTAACCGGCCGGCATGTTTTCCAAAATTTTTATTTTAATTTTGAATTATTTTGATTTAATTCAGCGTTCATGCGATCTTTTCAAGCCTGGGCTAACTTCATAGTTTCTCTACTGTAATTTGTCAAATTTAATTCACGATTTTCTATGGCGCTTCGTAGATAATTTTGACTTCGATTTCTGCAGTTAACTAAATTTCCTTTTTTTAAGCGACGACTACAGTTAAAAAATAAAATACAAATAGTGTGTTCTTTGGCTTCGTTTTTTGCTACCCAAATTATTTTGTTGAACTTAATTCACAAGTTTGTGTGGTGCTTTGTAGATGATTTCGGATTATTCGACTTCGATTTAAGCAGTTAACTAAATTTGCTTTTTAGTTAACTGCTTAAATCGCATGATCCTTAGTTGTCTTAGCTACGAATTGTGTGGTTTAAAACTAACTCACGAGTGCGTTCTGCTTCGCCGTGCTTCTGCGGTTTACGAAATCTTGGATTTAGCAATCAAGTTTTGGTCCTCGAGCGCTTTTTGTCTTGCCGCTCCCTTCTGATTAGCAAACTGTATATAAGATTCGATTTTTGTTAGTTTAGTTAGAGCTAGCTTTGGCTCTCGTAGTTGTGCACCTGATGAGTCTGGAAGGACGAAAAAAATGATAACCGGTTACCCCTTTTCGCGCACTAAGCGTTAGTGTACACCCTGCCCATGTCGTGCTTGCATTGCTCGGTGTCGCACACAATCACTATGGTTTCTTACTTCATAAAGTTTCCACACAAAGTTGACATCTCTCATGGAAAAGTGTTCAGTTTCGTTCTCAGCAGCGCACCCAGTGTCGTTAAACTCACGTGTCGGTGTCCATAGGGTGGAAACAGAGAGACTTCGGCCGTACGACCTCACTTGATGCAAATATCCTGAAATTTTCAACATGAGATTTCAAAACAGATTTAAAAAGCGACGAAAACATCTTTCAAACTTAGGTAGTCTTGAAAAAGACTGTTTTTGAACCAAACATTTTCGTCTCGCTCTCTTCAAGGTTCAATGCAAGAGTAAATAGAAAAACAAAAGGTGGTCTATATATTATCATCAGCTTCATCGAAAAATCTGCAACAAAAAAGAAAAAGGAAAAGGGCTGTGATTGGTTGTTAAAGAACGCTTGTGATGGGTCGAATATGGATGAATTTTAGAATCCAACTATTGGAGAATTTGCAGCGAGTAGACAAATTACTTTTGACGGCACAGAATAGATTTCAGCGTTTTGATGATAGTTGCCTACAGTGTCCCCAAGTGGAAAATTGTTCTAGCTTTGGCTAAAATAGAAAACTGGTCAATATGATAATGAGAGGCACAATCAAGATTTTGAATTAAGTGTAGACCAATAGCTGAATCACAATCTTGTTGATTCAGTACAGTAGTAATTTTGCAGTTACGTTTGGGAAGAACTTTGGAAAATTTCCAAGAAAATATCCCGTTTTTAATTACTTCCCAAAAAAGGATCAAAGAAATGCCCTGTGTACATGAAACTACCCTGGGTTGGCAATATTTCTCTAAATTCGAAAAACAGGTAAGATCTAACGTTCAAAATCGTTTTAGAGCCTTCGATCCTCGAGCCATTTTCCAAACCAGAAAGTTTCTGCCTTCAGTCTATAAGGATGCTGTGCCCATCATTCATCAAAGTATGGTCGTGTATCAATACGGGTGCCGCTGAGATTGCCGGTACGTGGATCGCACATCCCTACGACTGCGAGATAGAATCAATCAACATATTCCAAAATCAATTCGAAATAAAGAAAATCCAACCAAAGTTCTTCTCAAACGTAACTGCAAAATTACTACTTCACTGAATCAACAAGACTGTGATTCAGCTATTGGTCTACACTTAATTCAAAATCTTGATTGTGCCTCTCATTATCATATTGACCAGTTTTCTATTTTAGCCAAAGCTAGAACAATTTTCCACTTGGGGACACTGGAGGCAACTATCATCAAAACGCTGAAATCTATTCTGTGCCATCAAAAGTAATTTGTCTACTCGCTGCAAATTCTCCAATAGTTGGATTCTAAAATTCATTCATATTCGACCAATCACAAGCGTTCTTTAACAACCAATCACAGCCCTTTTCCTTTTTCTTTTTTGTTGCAGATTTTTCGATGAAGCTGATGATAATATATAGACCACCTTTTGTTTTTCTATTTACTCTTGCGTGAAACCCTGAAGAGAGCGAGACGAAAATGTTTGGTTCAAAAACAGTCTTTTTCAAGACTACCTAAGTTTGAAAGATGTTTTCGTCGCTTTTTAAATCTGTTTTGAAATTTTGTACCGCCAAAAAGCTTTTCAAAATGATATTGACAAAAAAAGTGAAACACAGGTTATACTAGTCTTTTTACTAACACCGTTTAAAATAAACGAAATGAACTTAAATAGGTTGTGCAGATGCTTATACTTTTGTAATGGAGTAATGCGAAAAATAAGTAAACAAGTTTCACATGTTAACCGTAAAGAACAATTATACAAATAAAATACGCTCTCAATGTTGAAGAGGTAGCAGCTTTTTCGTTTTCTTGGTAGTAATTTAAAGTGGTTACATCATCGCTTTTTTAGGCCATGAAACATGCATGAAACCCTTAAAGCGATGTAACAGTGTAACTTGTAAGCCTTGTTTAATAATGTTAACATAGACTACTCAAAAATGGATGCCAACAATCAGTAGTTTCACTAGCTCCGTATCGCCCGACAAAAAACTTATTACGTGCTCGCTAACAGTGAGTCAACTGCTGTGTCAATTTGCTCTTCAGCTCTTGGCATCCATTTTTGAGTACTCTAGGTTTACATTATTAAAACTCAGCAACAACAATTTATACGCTGGAAAAAAAACAGCTCTAAAAAAAGAAGTTTAGACAAGAACTCAATCACCGCAAAGCTCATTTTTTAGGATACCGCCGTTTTTATCGCCTTTTCTTTCTCGAAATTTCTGCTCCCGATCTGGGTGTTGCAACCATGCCTATGCTCTTGTTCTTTTAACTCTTCTTCTCTTACCGGCATGCCATAACGATAATCGTTTTGTTGCCTCTTTTCTTTTCTTGTACTGTTGTTATATTTCTCTTATCTTAGCGTATTCTTTATTGTGTTGATGGTGCGGAAATAAATGACACCATCATTACTATCTATACCTATATTTTAACTGAGCATGAACTGACCAACCTGACGGGATAAAGATGCAATCTCCTGGCCATAAAGTTGTCCATTTCCAAGGAGTTTTTCCTACTTTTGGATGCTCGTACATGTTTACCATCTCCATATCAATGGTGGAGTAACCAGTACTCTCAACTTTGTCTTCCTAATGAGCACGAGCAAAAATAAAAATGAACAGTGGTGGGATTCATCCGGTTCGCACCGGTTCTATGGAATTTTGTTTAACTAGCGAACCGGCCTGCATTACTGTTTATACTTGCACCATCAGTTGATACAGAACCCGTTGAAAAAACTTTTGTGACAGAACCGGCTTACATAAAATTTGAATCCCACCACCGAAAATAAGAAACACGTTTTTTTGGCTTTTGAAAAACAGAATTCTAAATTAGTTTCAGATAAATCAATTTTTTAACTCGCATCGTATCATATAGCAAAGCATTTTGACGAGTTTCAACTCATGTTTCAGCTTTAAGAACAAATTGTTAGCAAATCAGTTATCACTAATTAGGCCTACCAAATTCTTTGTGCCAAACATCGGAAAAATAAAATGTATTTGTAAAAGTCTACATCAGACAGATAGTAGCAAAATAATGAACTCAAGAATCTACTGCTCAGCCTATAGTACGAACCCTAAGCTTTTGTTGAAAGACAGAATAACTAAGAAGGACAACTTAGTGAAAACCAAACCAAATTGATAAACCAGAAGTTGTTTGTCACCAATTCAAGCATGCCAAAAAAGCTATTGCTGTAAAGAGCAGCACAGCTCTTCACAAAAAAGGTTAGATAAATACGTATTTATTATTACTTAAGACCAGTTGTAGTAAACAGTAATTTGTCCCCGACAAGGCATACGGATGTCGTGCAAGTTACAAACCTTAGGGAACAGGTTCAGTTTATGCCTAGAGCCGACCCCATTTGACATATATCCTTGGTGGCTGCTGACTCGAAGAGCGCAAGATCACTTCTCAGTCTCTCAAAGTTACCGTTGGAATTTTAACTTCAATATCATTTGAAAATACAGGTTAACTTCATGTATTTATTTATTTTCTCCTACCTCCATTTCAAACCTTTCTTTAAACTTTGAATCAATCATGATAAAATCTTTTCGACCGCTGATTAGACAATGCAGATTGTGATCAGCATCGTAGTGAAGTTTGGAACTCGTTCCTCCACTGCTCATCCATATCTCTGCCTCCTTCAAGTGGTAGAAACAGTTAAGACTTTTGCAGTGGAAATTCTTTGAGCTCGAACAAAAGTTTTGGTTCTAAGTTACCGGTTCCAATTTTTAATTCCCAACTGCATGGCAAGCACTAACTCAAAGTGTGCGGGACCTACTGCATGCGCAATGAACCGCACCCAACTTTGTAATAGCGTAATTACCCGGTCCACATGTCCAATTTTAATGGCCAAAAGCCCACAAGCTTTCTACATCATAATTAAATTCTTAATGTCATAATCACTTTTTTCAATTATGACATCAAAAATTTGATTCTTATGCCGAAATCCCGTGGGCTTTTGACTCATTAAAATTAGGCATGTGGACAGGGTAATTGTCCGCTTAATTCCTCGGCAGTCTGTTCAATTCGCTTTCTTGTAAAATTTATTTAGTATTAATGTTACTGCACCTTGTCATATAGTTGCTGCATGTTCACTTTATATACAGTAGGTGCTTGGTTGGGTATAAGTTTACGGTTTTTAAGTAAATCTAAAATCAAATCGTCATTACGCTCACTGTATTACGCAGAAGCGTGTAACGAGTGGGTGCCAGAGCTCATCTCCGCAGCTTAGCGCCTGAGCAACGCAGTTCCGAAGAAACGTCGCAAAAGTGGTAAGCCGTTGCATGCCGACACTGTGTGCGATTTGACTGGCCTGGCAATGGAACCTATACCTCTCGTACTGATGGCGGTGTAATTAGCAACTGAGATAACTAGTTTCGTTTGTTCTGTTGTAGTGCATGAGTGCAAATCCCAACAAAACTATAGCTAGACCAGGGATGGCGAACCTTTTCTAGTTGTTGGGTCATATACGAAGCCTTAATTGGATTTAATGATATTAGTGAGAGACTAGTCGGGAATGAACACAAATAGGTCTTCACTATGCAGAAATTTCTTCAAATGGTGGAATAAGAGCTAAATAAAGTCATGAATGCCAGAGAAAAGAAAGTTCACCTTTCGCTACTACTTAAATGTTCGTTAACATTTTCCTAAAAGTTTTACGTGGGTCAGTGGAAACTGCAAGTGGGTCACGGTGTGACCCGCGGGTAAGTGGTTCGCCATCCTTGACCTAGACGTAGTACGTCTTTATGTAAACGTGATGTTTTTGTCATTATGACCGAATTGTTGATACTAATTTTCCTGCTCACTTACCTGTAAGTACTCCAAGAAAGTTCCGCATGTCAGGCATGCTGGAAGATGAATTTCATGAAGCATTTCTTCAGGAATCGGGCTGACAAGATACCAGTCCTCTAGATTGTATCTGGAAGAAAATTTGACACATTCATCACAAAGCAAATTTAAACGAATAAAATGATATTGGGATAGTCAAGGCTAGTCGCGCATTAATCCAGCGCTATAACGAGCTCACTTAGGAATGGCCGGCCATCTGTCTACCATTCCAAGATGGGGAATCCCACTAAATGCCTTTCCCAATGGTACAAAACTTGCCGGCTTGATTTCCACACTATTCATGCTGAGCGTCAAGCAGGGAAGCTGTGAATAACAATTTTAAAGTCATTGGTTTGACCCAATTCGGAATCAAACCCGAGCGTAGAGCTCCAGAGAAAGACGCTTTTACCACTCGGCCATCTGAGCTGTATGAGTTTGAAATATCCCGACTTCGATTTCCGCAGTTAACTGAATTTGCTTTTTACGCGCGCACGAGCTATTTGCGTGGTTTAAAACTAACCCACGAGTGCGTTCTGCTTCGCCGTGCTTCTACAGTTTACAAAACCTTGGGTTTTGCAATCAAGTTTTGGTCCTCGATCGCTTTTTGTTTCGCCGCGCTCTTCTGATTAACAAACTGTATATAGGCTTCGATTTTTGTTAGTTTAGTTAGAGCTAGCTTTGGCTCTCGTAGTTGTGCACCTGATGAGTCTGGAAGGACGAAAAAAATGATAACCGGTTACCCCTTTTCGCGCACTAAGTGTTAGTGTACACCCTGCCCATGTCGTGCTTGCATTGCTGGGTGTCGCACACTTTGAAATATCAATGGAAAACAAAAGCAAGAGAACTTTAAACAGTTGCTCTAAGCACAGACTGATCAAAGAATGAAACAAACCCACGAATAACCCGATCACAATGAAGTACTGCAAATTTTGCAATTTTTAAGCATGTTTGATACCGCATTCCAAAAATTTCTTTTGTTTTATTTGATGCAAGGCATCTAACGCTAATTTTCGTCAAATTTCATCGCAAAAGATATACCGGTACGGTAACTGATACAGTAGATTAATTCTATTTTTTATTATTTTGCCATGAAAAAGCGATGAAAGCGTAAGGTAAATGATTTGCCTTTAAAACGACTCGATTGGGTAATAGTAACACTTTATTCTTATTTTTCCGTTTCCAAATAAAATCTACGTTCAGATCTTCTTGTCTTACCTCAGAAGGAACTTCTTCAACTTCATAATTTGCGGTTCCACTACTTTCCCCGGCTTTTTCGTAGTGACTTCGATTTTCAAATGTCCATATGTCGTTTTCAAATATTTGTCATCCCAGTTGGTGAAGCACCCAACCGACTCATTGAATCCTTTTCTAAAAATTTTCAAGTTGTAACAAATTCAGAGAAACTTTTTAAAGAACTTTTGCTGTTGATTAATTTTGAATCCCATCCCAGATTTAAACGTAAAAAAATCCTACGCACAGTCGTTAGTTCTTAGGCCCAAAATTTTTCGAGACGGCTTTTTTTGAGGTAAAGCTCAAAATTCTTTTCCCTGAATGAAAACACTCCAAACCTACTCTTTGTAAAAGCGAAGAGATTCTTAACTATTTACTGCAGTTGCTAACGCGGTCAATTTCTCGCAAATCACATCATTGGTCGCTAGACAGTAGCGGGTAGTTTTGAGCAAGCAATAAATACTGTTGTAGGAAATTGACGAACTCGCGGTATTACGCCGAAGCATGTAACGAGTTGCGGGGCCCATCTCCGCGGCTCAGCGCCTGAGCAACACAGCAACGAAGAAACGTCGCAGCGGTGGCAATTCGTTGGTGACACTGCGTCCGTTTTATTGGCCCGGGAGTTGAACCCCAGACCTCTGCACCGATATTCATGTGCTTAACACTGAGCTCATCGAAGTCCAGAGCCGGCGCCAGAGCAGTCGACTTAGGGGGGTCAAGCGTTCATCAGGGGGAGCCAAAATTTAAAATTAGGCACAAAAGCCGCTGTCTTCAAATGAGAAAGCTCTAATTGGGGGGCCAAACATATTGATTGGGGGGCCAGGCCCCCTTTTTAGCTCCGGCCCTGTCGAAGTTCTTTAAAAATAACTTAATGCTTAATAAACACTTTGGCCTACCTTATTACCAAAGGTATTTTGGATTGCACGTTAGTTTCCCAAAATGTTGACGCATTTGGCATAGAAGATGTTTCTTTTACTTTTCCTTCTGGAATCCGCTGCCATCCTGAAACGACAAGGCATACAATCAAGCGAACTGCAACATTGCAGCACTTATTTGTGTTTACAATTAAACCACCAAAAACGACAGTTGAAGCAAAAATACAAATAGTCATGATATTACAAATAATAATAATTCATCAGTTAGCTTTTTGTCTGGCCGTCGCTTGTATCGCTTTTTTTCAGAAACTAGCGTGTTCTTTCACTGTGTGTTACAACCATGCTTGCTTTTACCCTTTTCAATTTCTTTTTTGTGCCAACACGTTACAACGTCCATCAGTATGTTTTTTTGCAATTATTTTTTTCATGTTATCGTATTCTTTATCGTGTTGGCGGGAATGCGCACTCGAAAACACTATACTACTGTACAACAATGTTCACAATAACGTAACTGTAATTAGAATAGATTGCGTAGTAAGTACAGCATATTATTGAGTAAGTTCGATTCCCGCAGCAACAACTGAAGCTACCTTGTATACCCTATTAATGCAGCTCAGGTCTCATAACTTTTTTGTTCAATATTTGATTTGTAAACTCACGATAGTGAAATTCAGTCATTATGCACTTAACATTACGGCACATCGTAGAGCATTGACTAGTTGTAAAATGACACTAACACACTTATTGAGTGCATGATGTTTCAAAAAAAGATATGTATCTTCGATATGTAGGAAAGCTTTGGGTTCATATTTCGCAATCACCCAAGTTGAAAAAAATTTTGACCCCTTATTCAAAAAAACTGCGGTACACCTTTGTCTGTATCTATTAGCATCTATTAAAATAAAGAGCATCGTAATTCTGTAAAAGACCGTTACTTTTATCGCAGTAATTATTGTTTTTTACGGCGTTCATTGAGTAAGCGTTTGAAGCGCAGCCATAATGTCTCTTTATACGTTCGTATGCGAGTACATATATTTCCATCGGCTCTTCTCATTTCTCTTCTTTCAAAATCATGTCAAATCTTCATCACACTCGCGGTATGACGCCGAAGTGCGTAAAACATAACGACTGGCGGAGCCCAACTCCGCAGCTTAGTGCCTAGGCAACACAGCTCCGAAGAAACGTCGCAGCGGAGGCGAGCCGTAGGTGTCACTGTGTTCGATTTGACCAGTTCGTAAATTGAACCCCAGGCCTCCCGCACCGATAGTCATGTCCTAACAACTGAGCAAATTAAAATAGCTAAACATTGAATACTTGCCTAACGGTCTAAGATGCCCATCTGGTATTCCTGATGAGGATCTTCGGAATCTAGGCGGAAATTCAAAATCAACTGAAATATCTTTCGGAAACAAGATGTCAGACGTCACCACTTGCACAAGAAAAATTAATATCAGGAAACTGTTGCTTTTCATTATTTAATAAGGTGATTTCATCTAATAAAAATAACAAAACTTTACGTTTTACAGAAATAAAAGCCAATAATATTTGAAACATTTGAATATTTTCGATGACTATGATTTAAATAAGTGGAAATCGAAACGTCAAGAAAATATTTAAATGCTTCATATACTATTGGCTCTTATATGTGTGATTAAACCATTAAAAAGTTACAAGCAGACTTACGGTGCGTTTACCGATACGCGATATGCGACAAAGCGACTACCATTACAAACATATACTGGCCTGCGACTACCTGCGATTAAGGCGATATGAAATTTGCTAGCCTGCGTCAAGCAACCTGATTGTTCAATGATGTCGTAACAATTCAACGAACAATGTCTCATTCCCGTCATCAAGGTTATCTCAAATACTTTTTGCTACCTGGCGACGAAGCGATAAAAATTATAACCGTACGATTTGTTGATTTCGCGTGGTTTTTGTCGCGTCGTCGCACCAAAGTTCAATGTCAAAATGAAATAAACAAAAAAACTAGGTAATACTAGGTAATGGCGTTGTCGCCTGTCGCGTGTCAGTAAACACATGTTTATTCTGTGATTGAGAATGGAGTTTAGTCTCACGTACGTACATAGAGGTTATTCAACAAAACAGTCTACTGAAAATTGAGATGTAGTTCTTTCAGATAGTAGACACGCAGAAGGTGTGATATGGAATAGCTCCTTAGTGCCGTAGATCTTATCACTGACTGCATGAAATGCAGCTGGTGTTGTTATCATTATAATAGACCTTTTTCCAGCGCCCCTAGTGGCGAAAATTTGTTGCTACGATGGACAAGCTATCAGACTTCGCTTAGTGAAAAGCATAGCTTTTATGGCACGTTGGTTGGAAAATTGCAGCAGAGAGGTTAATTGAAGATATCTGCTTGGTATTTTAATTGCGCACATCGATTAGTGCAAGCATAGGGTGAAGAGTAGATGATTAGTTGGAATTTGCTGGAAAATATTTTAAGCTTAGGACTTAGACTAGTGGGTTTCATTGGACCACCTGGTACAAACCTGTACGAGGCTGCATTTTGTGTATGTACTGCAGCTGTACAACACTGGTTGTGATATCAGCTTATGTTACAGCCTAGATAAAATATTTTCCTCTGGACTGTCCTAATAGCAAACTAACGTTTAGTCAATGCGTGACAAATAAACCAAAGTTTTTGGCAAAGCTATGGCTTTGATGGTGATGATGTAAAAACTAAATTAGGCTTACCGTATAAGGACTGTAGATGAAGTTTACAAGTTAGCAGCATAATATAGCTTGCAGGCCTAGCTCAGCCCATGTCCTACCAGTTTCATTTTATTTTTCTGTGATGATTGGCGTGTCATAGCTTAAGTTAAAAGGCATTGGCTAAGGTTGCATAACCGTAGCATTTGTCACTTTGGTTTATTTTATTATCCCTTCACGCTCTCCCCAGTTGTACCAGAGTGACAAAGTAATAAAATAAATCAAAGAGACAAATGTTACGAATCTTACGATCACGTGACCTTATTCACTTCGAAGTTAGAATCTAATCTATAGTTTGGGCTTTGAGAGTATGAGGTACCGGTAGGCAGTTCATAATTTTGTTGCAATCAAACTCAGCATTGACTGAACGTTAGTTTGCTATTAGGACAGTCCAGAGGAAAATATTTCATCTACGCTATAGCATAGCATAGCTGATATGACAATCAGTATTGTACTTTACAGCTGCAATACATACAAAAGCACAGCCTCGTACAGGTTTGTCCAATGAAACTTACTAGCCTAAGCCCTAAGCTTAAAATATTTTCCAGCAAATTCCAACTAATCATCTACTCTTCAACCTATGCTTGCACCAACTCAATGTGCACGATTGAAATATTAAGCAGATATCTTCAATTAACCTCTCTGCTGCAATTTTCCAACCAACGTGCCATAAAAGCTATGCTTTTCACTATGCGAAGTCTGATAGCTTGTCCACCGTAGCAACAAATTTCAACAATTATTTTGAGTACGATGCAGAAAGCCTGCTAGTTTTTGGCCCACTTTTTTTGGACATGTGGACAGAGTAAGCGTTTCTTAAGACGTTTTGAAGAACCAAAATGGTCTCTCAAAATTGTCCAGCGGTTTTTCAAACTCTCAGCTAGGTCAGCTTTCATGATGCGCTTACTTTACTATCATAAAAACCGAAGATGCAATTACGTGGCTTGGAAAAAAAACCTGCTTCCGCAAGTACAGTGTAGAAAGCTGTGCTTTACGTTATAAATTCAGCTGGCGGTCTTTCAAAATTGCTTAATGTTTTCTCAAGTCAGAGCCGGCGGCAGAGCAGTCAACTTAAGGGGGCCAAGCGTTTATCAGGGGGGGGGGAGGGGTGAGCAAAGTTTGAAATAGGCACAAAAGCCGCTGTCTTTAAAAAAGTAAACTTGTTGATTGGGGGGGCCAAGCATGTCGATTGGAGGGGCCAGGCCTAGTGTTGTTAAAAACCTATTTGTTTGCTTCGTGTTTTTTATTGCTTTTTTTTGTTTTGCTTTTTTATGTTGTTGACCATTTCATAGCTAATTGAGTAGTCTACCCCATTTTGGCTTGTTATCAGCTTGAGATTGAGGCAAAACAAGACTGTTTTTAATGGTACCGAAATGTTATTTGCAATGTCAAGTTACCATTATTCCATTAACAACAGAAATATAGCCTGCACTCATTGCTCGGTGCTAAAGATGGCATTTATGGCATGACCATGAGCCGTTTTGGGTGCCTTAAGTGCTAGTTTTACCGGTCTAGCTAGTGTTTCCTCCCGGGAGGTCGGGACAAGAAATTTGGGGTTTTGAAGTTTCCCGTTTTCCGGTAAGTTTATGTCGGGATCCCGGAAAATGTCTTTACATTAGTAAGGATTTCAGTGGTACTGATATCTATCATTCCGACATAAAAATGCTTTGTTTTGCGTTACTGCAAATTAAAACTTTTTTTTGCTTAATAAACATTATTTTTCAAAATTTTCAAAATTTTTTGAGACGAAATGCTTGTGAGATCACAATTTTTCTTCAATTTGTCGAAAAAATGGAAAAACTCAAGCTAAGTTTGTCAAAACAGCGTAACAAAACGCTAAGAATTAAATATGAAATGCTGAAAATCCGAAAAATGTCGAAATAATCACGCTCGACAAAATTTTCCGCGAAAACTTTCAGGAATTTCCCGAATCCCGAGAATCCCGAAGATTTTCGGGATTCTCGAGAATTTACCGGAACTCCCGAGAAATTTTTTGAAAATTTACCGTTTACCGAGTGGTTGAAAATCCGAGAGAAAGGGAAACCCTAAGCCTAGCCGTCGGCAGGACTTTTTGTCGGTCCGCTAACCGTTCAGTTTTGTTGCTTTTTTGTAGCATCGGGCCGCTAACGAGCCGCAAGACCATCATTGAAGACCCTTTAAGTTTGTTCATTTTTAATGATACGCTCAAGCGATTAAATTTTGCTAACTAAAGCTTTCTTTGTTGTGTAACTTGTGTTTAATTTTTGCTCTGCAACTCGAGGTTAGGTGCAGCGAATGCAAGTCGTTTGACTGGCACAATGTAGATCTGGGTTTGATCCTTGAACGTATCTATTTGTGCAAGGTTTCTGTGGCTCGATATCATGTTGTCATTTCGTGGTAAACAAATTTAAAATCTTTTGCGTGTACCGCTGCTGACTGCTGACACAATGAATTAATCACCTTCGTTGTTCCTCTCTCATTGCGATAGCTGGTAAAGACGTAGCTCTAGGTTAAAATATCTGTTAAAAGGCAAACTGTTTCTCCCGATTTATTGTTAAAAACAGCAAAGAATGGGTCTTTTATTGGAAGGGTACCTATTTTCCGATAGTACCAAACGTACCCATGTTATTGGCACAGTAAATAAAAAGAGTATTAAAATGTAACCCTGATTTGCATTAACTTACAATTTCAAAAAGTGTGTGACCGAAATACTCTCTCCCCATAAACGTGTTTTTCAGCATTTTACTCAACCCCAAATATTCGCCATAGCAATACGCAGCAAAATTACGTAGCACCTAATTAAAATATATCTGATAAACATACGAGTATAACAAAAAACCAAAGAATAAAAAACCACGTTTTTTGTGTTTTTTATGTTAAAAAAAAAACAATAAAAACGCATTTTTTTGCAAAAAAATATGACTAGTTTTTTGACTTACAACACTAGCCAGGCCCCCCCTTGCTGCCGGCCTTGTCTCAAGCCAAACCTTAAAAAAAAACACTGATACTGTAATTAATTCATGTCATAAAACAGCATGTTCCTTAGACTGAGGTGTTATGTCAGATTTTGATTGAAGATAGGTTAGTATCAGCAAATTTGAGGGCAAAAATATCCGTTCGTTTCATCGATTACATTGCAAGCGACGATCTGCGATTACTGGGTTGAACATTGCATAAATATTAAATAAGCTGTTTTAATCTGGACTTCGCTCTTGCAATCTCAGCTTAACTCAACACTATCTCTAACTTTTCACTGCTTCGCTAAACTTGATGTGGTAAACGACAAATATGCTATGATCAGGGTTAGAATCAAACTTTTAATCGGCATCTTTATTCATCATGTAGTTGTCTAACTTTGAAACTCAATAAACATTTAGGGTGAGCAATATCCATTTTTTGAAAAAGAATGTCGATTATGTGCAATAACTTTGATAACCAAATTTTGTTGACTTTTGTCAAAACTTGCCAATTGAATGCCGGGTTGTTTCAAGTAGTTTTATGCTGACGTATTAAAACGGGAATCGGTCGTATTTTTTCTTTTGTCGTTTTTGCTGGATCATAAAATACGCCGCTAAGAGATCCGGGTTGCGTGGCTATTGTTTACAATTTCCAAGTATGACGACGCTATTTTTATTGCGTACGTGTCGTTTCCCTCGCTCAAATTTCTTCTCTGAAATCGCCTCTTCAAACGTTCTCGCCGAGTTAAATCTAAACTAACTGTCGTAAAGAAAACAAAAAAATTCCCGTACCAACTTAGTGGGTTTGATGCCAGTAATTTTTGCGTAGAAGCGATGGTTTATTGAATCAATTCAGCATATTCGTTTTAGAGCAACAATTTTAGATCCTAAAGCCACTCACACTTTGTAACAGTTGGCTGCCAAAAAAGCTCGAACTTTGTACGTGACTCGCGACAGCTATGAAAAGCAAATCATTTTTGTGACATATTATAATCGTTTAGTTCTACGACTTCTAATTTTACAAATGCTGATAGAAAGCCACTTGTAAATAACGGCAAATTTCCATCAGAAGTTTGACCACAGGAATAAAAAGTAAAAGTGCTTGACATTTAAGTCGAAAATTTATTTACATTAAAAAAAAACGAATGATGATTTTTCAACCCGTTCACGAAAAATTGTTTACTCAACGGTATTTGAATTTAAAAGTTGTTGTCGAGTGAAGTAAAATGCGTTAGCAAAACGTTATCATTGCGTAATCGGCGTCGAAAATGTGACTGTAAGGCAAGGGCGTAAATATACCTAAATGTGTCACCATAGGGTTCGATTGCCTGGGGAATTTTTTGAAGAAGCGTCGGTTCATCCTACCGCGTCAGCTTATGTGCAAGATATGCGCATTTTTCTCAGGTCCTTGCGGGGTACTCATCCAAGGTCATTAGCTTGCGTAACACTTACCAAGATAAAAGTTTGTCTTCTTGTCCTAATGTGTTTGTGCGCATGGATGCAGTCAGAGGCCCACTGCAAAGGCCTTACATTGGGCCATTTCCGGTTTTTAACAGAGCGAAAAAATTTTTGCCCTGGATCTTGATCGAAAAATTGATACTGTCTCAAGTGATAGGCTGAAACCTGCTGTAATTCCTGCTATGGCCTTTTAAAGTTCTGGGTGAGCGGATGGTAAATCTATTTCGCAAAAATTCACTAAACCACTCTTCTGCTTGTGACGTCGCACTTGAAGAGTCACCCATTCATCCTCCTCATACATTGGTTGTTGCTGGGGCACAGTCTGGACCCATAGCCGATTTGGATGAACTTCCTGCCTTCGAAGTCTGCAGTCGCTTTGGCCGTCGACTTCGACCTCCGCTCTGGCACCGAGACTTTGTTTCTTTTGCAGCGGGTCCTGGAGCTGTATATGGAGGTGATGTCGGCGTTGTGGGAATAGGATATCGCAGGTAGGAACAATTATGAATGTTGTGTAGTTACTCGCCTATCTATTCATGTTAATAATATCGCGTGAAAATGCCTTCAAGACAGTGTGCCTGTTTCAGCTTCGTTCCTGCATTTGCATTCGCTTTCATAGGGTGCATAATTCACTTTGCATGATTGTTGACTATTGACAGGAAATTTGCTTCCCTTTGCCGTTTTTGTGTCTGATGATCGCTATATCCTACTGGCTGATAGATATATTTTTTTGTCGAACTTCTCTGTCATTCGTTCTGGGGAGCAGGCTGTAGGAATTTGCCCCTTTGCTACAGTGAATACGACAAGCATTGTATGAATTGGCTTCACTGACTTTGTGCGTTCAACCGCTTGATCTTTGTTTCAGGCTGATACAATATTGCAACGTCATATGTTCTTCCAGCAGTTGAGCCTATAGGGCAGGCGTAAACAGCGAATAATTGTATAGTCTGCAGTTTGTGACATGTTTGAGAAACTGAAATCTTTAAAAAACTGGAAAGTTGCTGAGATGCACGTTTGGGTGGGCTACTGATCTTGTTTAGTTTTTACTGTTACAGCGGCTTCATGCTTTGCATGGTTTGACCGTGTTTCTATTTGAATAACGTGAAAAGACTTGGTTAACGCAAGTAGCTTTGTGTTGACTTAACTGAGTGGCCAACCAAATTGAGGAAAAGTTCATGGTGTATTGAATTATTCCATAAGGTAGCCTATCAGAGCTCTTGCAGCCAGGGCCGTCGAGAGCCAATAGAGGCCCGGGGTCACATAGCAAAAAGGGCCCCTCGATGACGTCACTGCTTCGAAAACGATAGAATCAGTATAGGCCTACCGTATACTCTTCCGTAAAGTCTGACCCATTTATGTCTTTTGAAGTTAGTTTTTTACCGCATGGTGGTTTGATGCGGACATGTGATTAACGCATGGTGGTTTGATGCGGACATGTGATTACCGCATGGTGGTTTGATGCGGACATGAGATAGCACAATGTTCAGAATTTTCAATCGAGTATTTCATTATGCACTGCAGTCTACTTGCTTTTCAATAATTATGTTACTGCAATTGCTTTGTTTGATGCAAAACGAAAGTTTTTTTACCACAGTTGAGATGCAGTATTGAAACACCAATGCTTTGTTCTCGACGAAACTGATACAACTGCATGAGCCACTTGGCCCAACTAAAAATCCAGAAATTGGTTCACTTAAAATAAAACCAGCACCCATCTCCCACATTAAATTCATAATTTTGCCAGCCGTCTTACATTTGCAACTCAACTACGTTCTAGCTGTTTTTCATGCAAGACCTCAGCGTTCTTGGTTTTTTAGGTTTATTGTCCATTAGGACCACTAGCGTAGCCAGGATTTTGCAATGGGAGGGGTGAAGAATGACATCACATTTGACCATACGTTGTATACAGGAGCGGATCCAGAAAGTTTTGGTGGGGGGATGTAATTTTGAATTAGGTTGAATGTCAACTAAATGCAAAGACGTTTAGACTCGGAAACGGGCGTAAACAAGCCTTTTAAAAATGTTTCATGTCAGGGGCGTATTCAGAATATTTTCAGGGAGGAGGCACCAATTTTCGTCACTTTTTCAAGCGTAGTTTTTTTTTGGCAGAGTTGATTTTAAGCAACTTAAGTAACAAAAACAACTTTAGGGAGTTTGGGGGCATGTTGCCCCGGAAAAGATTTGAAAATTTGCATACTGTAATGGCCACTTTAGTGCTTTTTGAACAATTTTGAAGGAAAGTTTGTCATATTTTAGGCCCCTAACTTTGGTGCTTCACCAATGATGCATTTTGTCCGCACAGTTTTGATTATGCGTGCTTAAGGGGACTAAGGCGTATTGTTATGAAGAGGTTCGAAATTATGGAAAAATTTGATTCATCTAAAACATAGTTGAGAATGGCTGGTGGGGGGATGCATACGCGGCATACCCCACATCCCCCCTGGATCCGTCCCTGGTTGTATAATAACAAAAGATGACCTCAAATTTAAGAGAGAGGTTTTGATCTAAAAATACCGAAGGCAGTTAAGGCATGATTGTGGTAAGGAAGCCAAAGAAATGCTTTCTGGTGTAATAGTAAAACGATATTCAAATGTTAGCAATTTAGTTCTTTTTTGAGCTACAGTTCGTAGATCATTTTTGCTTGAAATCGTTTAGCCTTTTTCCTACGGAAGGTCTGAAGGACCAAGGGCAGTTGTGTGAACAGGAGCGGCACTGCCCTGCTAATAAAGTAGCGTGATTGCTTCATAAGCATAACGGTGTAGAACAAGATTTAGGAAACAACGGTATGCGTAATTCTTGTTATGACAATTACAAAACCAGATTATCAATGACAAAGTATCGAGCACTTCCAAATAAGTATCAGAAAAAGAAGCAAGTATGACGTCATTTGAGGCTCAATGGGGAGTTGTAACCCCCAAAACACTCCCTTCCTGTTGCTACGCCACTGAACTGTTTAGGATCAACCACCATTACTAGAACTTAACAACTTGTAGAAAGCAACTAGAAATCACTTGGTTTATTATAGCTCATGTGAGTTGTGACGTAACAATTGCGCGAAAGATTAAAAGGTTTTTGCGTTTTGTGACATCAAAATGCTTCAAAACTCATGTTACTTACGCAGTTTTTTGCTATAAGCTCACAATCAAATTAAAAAATAAGGTAATAATATCTACTTGCAGACGCAAAATGGGCAGTGGCGATTCTTAGGGGGGGCCTTGGATGCGAAGCCCCCAACCGCTGACGATTATATATTTGCGGTTTTTCAACAAGAAAACATGTAATTTTTCGCACTTTTTATTAAAAATATACCTTTATTTATTGCAAAAATACCTTCAACTTGTAACAGAAACTTGAATCTTAGTTATCTGATTAATCCATCCGGCTTATTCTATGATGATAAATACTCTAGCAATGACTAGCAACGACAAGTACTTTATGCAAAAAGTTTTAATTTTGTTGATGATACTACATGGTCAAAGAGTGGTAGGGGCGTGGGCTATGGCACGGTGCCCCCCTGGGTGAGCCCTTGCTTGCCTACAGCCAGAGCCGTAGCAGCCGCCCCCCAAACCCTCCAATTAGGAGAGCCCACACTGCCAAAAGGGACCCCAAATTGTCTTGAAGGACCCAAAGTTGCATCAATTCAAAAATAAAATTTTGCTTCGCGAATCGCGTTGAATGGGATTTTTTGCGCTCAGATTCTATATATTTCATTTAAAAAATTTTTCGCTATCGTTTCCTTTTAAATAGCGTCATAAACTGCGCAATGATGTCGTAAACAATACACTGTGTGTAAGAGTGCGCGTAGGACGTGAAAAAGGAGGCCGGTGCAGAGTTGGATGCAATCATTTCTCAAAGGTTTAAATTCAAATTTATTACTTTTGAAAGCATTAAATTCCAATTCATTAACACCTTGTGAGCAGATTTAAAATTTTAGTGATTTATTTTTTATTTATTCACAATTTTATCCTCCTATCACGAAAAAGCGACGGGGCGCTATACGAGCTCGCTTAGGAGTTGCCGACCATCGGTCTATCACACTTAGGTGGGGGGATCCCGGTTAGTGATTTTCCCAACAGCTCAACAAACGAACTTGCCGGCTTGTTTCACGCTTTCCAATTATGCTGAACGTCAACCAAGAAAACTGTGAATATCAATTTTTAAGTCATTGGTTTGACCGGACTCGAAATCGAATCCCGGAGTCCACCAATCTAGAAGCAGATGCTCTATCCACTTGGTCATTCGATTGGTAAATTTAATTCAATCCTACCCCAGTTCTGTGTTAGTAACCATAATCTGACACCGAATACAAAAGTCCATTGAAAAAGGATTTGCTAGTTTGACAACGTCTATTTTTGAAATAGCGCAGGAATTGAACATTGGTCCTGTCTTCCTCAATCAAGAAGTAAAAAAGAAAAAGAGAAAGAAAATAGAAAAAAAGAGAATATTTAGTCACGATGCAAATGTATATTGTATAGTTTCTAAGGAAGAGATTCAAAGCAAACTTTTCTAAACAACTGGTGGACCAGGCTGTTATGTCGATACAAGAAAGTTTTAAGCTGACATGCGATGTCGCTTTTGTATTTTCATTGCTGTTTACACCCAGCAGCTTCGTGCATGAACAGCCATTGAGAGCAATATGATCTGGCAGTACCGCACGCAGGTTCAGATTTTTTGCGACGGGTTCGATTCACGGCTGGAGCCTATTACATTTGATATTTGTATCAGATGGTTGCTGATTAGAACGGCACTAGCTCGTTTGGCAGTCTGCCTTCAATACCGTTGAACTTTTAATTCAATAGTAATAAGTGCTCGCTTGCCTTGCTCCTCGAATTTACAAAATGCGTTGTTACTGTTACCAGTGCTGAACAAAGCTTGACCAGCGCCATGGCCTGGTGGTTAAGAGCGTTCGCCTTGGAAGCTGGTAGACTGGGTTCTATTCTCAGTCGGGTCAAACCAAAGACTTTAAAACTGGTATCTGCTGTTACACTTGCTAAACGCTCAGCAATTAAGTGTAGCGCGGAGGATGAAATGAACAGAGAATAAAAATACGTCACTGAATTCTTGACAAAATTTAGTCCTGGCGCTAAAGGACCTTAGTAGTTATAAAGCGCCATAAAACAACCCAACATTTCACACAACATTTCAGACAACTGAAACTTATTAAAACGTTTATTACATCAAATATGGCAAACAACAGACTATCTGTTCACTTTTCATTTGTTGGCATTTTTATCCACCTATCACAGAAAGCAATGGGGCACTACACGAGCTCCCTTAGGAGTTACCGGCCATCTGTCTACCTATCACACTTAGATGGGGGAACCTCGTTAAGTGTTTTTCGCGACGGCACAAGCAACCTTGTCGGCTTTCGTAACACTATCCCTTTAATGCTAAATGTCTTGTAGTTGTAATGAAGCTTTAAATAATACCAATTTTTAAATCATTGGTTTGACTTGACTCGTAATCAAACCCTGAGTCTATTCACTCCTTCTGGAGCAGAAGCAGATGCTCTATCCACTCGGCCATCCGATTGGTTCTTCACTGGCCATGTTGTCAATCGAAAGTTAATGCGCCCGATCTCCAGATTAAGATGCTATCATAAAGGCATCTGCTTACGAAAAAGTGCGCTCTAGCTAGACCGGAGGTTTTCAACCTACAGGCCATGGCCCAACAGTGGGGCACAGCATGGTATTCAGTGGGCCACAGAGCTTGACTAGAAAGCAACATTAGAATTCCCTAATCATGTTATCACGTTGACTTTGTACCTTTTAGCAAAAGTTATCGGGCCACCATCACATTTTATCATTTTAGAGGGCCATGAGCAAAAAAAGGTAGAAAAACCCTGTGCTGGACAATTTTAATGGATAATGGATTGGGTATAACAAACTTGTCTTAAAATTACACTTTTTGTTTTTACTCAGTGATAACGCGTATGTTTTAATTTTACTACAGTATTCGCATTGTGATGAGAAACTAAGGTATTACCCCTGGGAAAACCCAAAATAATTGTAACGAACTGTTTAATATGTTTTTTTTTAAATGCTTTGTCTACTGTAGAAGGTTCTAGACCGATGCGTTGTTTTCCGAAGTTTTATTCGTGGGATTGTTTCGTAAGGTTGTATTATGAAGTCATAATTTTCTACTGACGTAATTTTTTCGTGAATGTTCTGAGCAGATCTCTCCGTTACGTAATTTCACTGGGTCAAAATTTGTGCTTGTGACGTCACAATCGAGTTTACTACAGTTTGATGTGAGTTTTTGCATGTCATGTGATTTCTCTTCTTGTTTCTTTTTAAGAATGTTATAGAACGTGCTCGAACTTAAATTTGGAGTGTAAATAAGTGTGAATTTTCGAGCGTAGCTATTCGAGTGTCGATTTTGTGAACGTAGAGTAAGCAATTTTGTTGTATGGTGAAGGGTATAGCCCTTGTTGTATAGTGTTACTGAAGTGAGCAGTGGAGCTTGTGTTCATTGAAAAGTAGTACGGTGAGTACCGTGGCTAAGTGAGTTAAGTTGGGTCGATTATTATATTCGTTTGGTGAAGATGGTCTTGGTTTTTTCGTGAGGTCAGATCTGAGAACCGAATTAATTCCTACGGTTGTCATACAATTCTTATCAATCGTCCTGTCAGCGAAGTAATACCATTTCCTATTTCGCGGCCACAATATATATCGAAACTTTAGTATAGGGGCCTTGAAAGAGTTTTTTGGGGAGGCCCAAAGTTGAGCTGCTACGGCACTGCCTGCAGCGAGACGAGCGGACGATAGAGCCTAACTTAAGTAGGCAAGTGGTAACTGAAAATATTTCGGGGGGGAGCCTGGCTACGCCTCTGCTTTCAACTGATTCTTCTGATAAAACTTTCAATTTTTGTTAATAAGCATTTTAGGTACTGGTTGCTGCTGGGTATTGGTATATTTTTCAGGGAATAATCTTGGTTGACTTGTTCTTGATTCATGCTAGTTTACTGGGGTGCAAGAAAGTGCTCAACAGGTCGGTGGGGCCAGGAGCAGTTTGAAAAAAAGTGATGATTGCTTCCAGCAAACAAATCTTGAACTTGATAGCCTGGTCTAGGCTATATAGGTTGTCCTCAAATGCTGGAAGCAATCATCACTTTGAGTTGCTTACACTAGCATAGACAGGATTTTGCAATGGAAAGGGTTTTGGGAATGACGTCACATTTGCCCAGTGGCGTAGCGAGAAGGTGAAAAAGAGGGGGCATAGTTTCCACATTTTTTTAAGCGAATTTTTTCTTCGGCAGAGATAATTTGAAGGTGACTGAGAAACAAAAAAGGCTGTAGGAGGGTGCGGGGGCATGCTCCCGCGAAAATTTTTTGAAAATTTGCATGCTGTAATAGCTATTTTAGTGCTCTTTGAAAAATTTTCAAGCAAATTTTGTTTATAAATTTTGACCCTAATTCAGAGTGTTTCAGCAAATGTGATGCATTTTGTTCGCACATTTTCGGTTATGCGTGCTTAAGCCGTTAGGCTTATCGCTATCCAAGTAATTCTAAATTATGGAAAAATTGTATAAATCAAAAACATTTTTGAAAATGGCTGGAAGGAGGATGCATACCCCTCATCCTACCCCCCTGTATCCGCCCCTGGCCATAAGCTAGTCTTACACAAAAACCATCAAAAGAGTCTGGCATACTTCAGTCACTTGGCACCATTAATTTTGTTCTTTTTTACTAAAAGGCAGATTCAAAAGGGGAGGCATGGCCCAATGCCCCTCCCTGCATACGCTCCTGCATTTGACCATAGGTTTTATACAGGAGCGGATCCAGAAAGTTTTGGTGGGGGGGGGTGTAATTTTGAATTAGGTTGAATGTTAACTAAATATATATGCAAAGACGTTAAGACGTTTAGACCAGGAAACGAGCGTAAATAGGCCTTTTGAAAATGTTTTATGTCAGGGGCGTATTCAGAATATTTTCAGGGAGGGGCACCGAATTTCGTCACTTTTTCAAGCGCAGTTTCTTCCGGCAGAGTTAATTTTAAGCAACTTAAGTACCAAAAGCGACTCTAGGGGGGTCCGCGGGCATGCTCCCCCGAAAAATTTTTGAAAATTTGCATTCTGCAATTGCCATTTTAGTGCTTTTTAAACACTTTTTGGGGAAAGCTTGTCACATTTTTGACCCCTAACTTTGAGTGCTTTACCAATGATGCATTTTTTCGAAATAAATATCAGAAAAAGAAGTATGTATGACGTCATTTGAAGCTCAATGGGGGGTGGTTGTAACCCCCAAAACCCCCCTTGTTACTACGCCACTGGTTGCTTATTACAAACTATAAAATGTAAATATGAATAATCATGAACGAAGAGTCGCTTGATTTCTTACGCAAATATTGCAACAATTGATACCTAAAACTGATGCTCTTACCGCATGTGTAACATTGGCAGCACTTTGCATTGCTGTGGCAATTTCTATCAATGGACTGATAAAAAAGCGGGAGCTTCTTGAGTGTCACTGCAGAACCCGCTCGAAGATTGAAGAGATAACGTTAGTACCAGCTCACCGCATAGGTGGCGGAAACGGGGGGAAGGGGGGAGGCGAAGGGGGGAGGCAAAGGGGCCCTGGTCCCCCACTTTTTTTCTGGGGGGGCTTAATTTACGCATTTGATTTTACAATAATATCTCTGCATGAATGTATTTGAAACTTAATAAGCCCACCGTCGAAATTGAAACCCAGGAAAGAGCTCAAATCCAGACATGTTTTCTTAAGAATTTTGTTTGTGGGGCTGGGGGAACGGGGGAAAGAGAAAAAGTGCAATCTTCTTATAGCAAAATAAACTAACTTGCGGCCTGTAAATGTCAAGTTGAGCATCCAAACATATAAAAGGCGAACCAGCGATTGGTAGCATCTAAGCCAGGGGTTTTCAACTTCTCAACCGTGGCTCTTGACCCCCCAAAGTGCCACAGAGCTCAGAGTGTTCTCTTTGGAGCCACGATGGTAGGAATCATTATTAAATTATAACAGACCGGGACTTTTAAATTTACTCATCTATAGGGACCAGCACGGTCTTTTAGTGGTACAGTCAATGGGCCACGGCTCAGAAAAGATTGACAATCACTGATCTAAGCTTTCAGTATGGAAAAAGCATTTTACAGTACGTTTTGAGACGAGGCGAGGTACAGTAGTTGTCGTAAGTGTCGTTTATAGTAAACAATAGCAACTAAACTCAAAACTAGGCCCCTCCACCAATGCATTGTATACCCTACTATCTGCTCTGACTTTGCAGACAGTCATTTAAAAGAAATGCAGCCTGCTTTATTTGCAGTGTAATTTTTCATAATGCGTGGGACGGGGCTAATTCTCGGAGAGGTGGGAGCTTTGCTTTTTTCAGATTTAATTATGACGTTAACAACTAAACTTCAAAGTCGATAAAAAAAGCAGCTGTCATGAAATAAAAGCGGTGGACTGCGCAAGATATCTATAGCTTAGTTTTTAAGTTTTTTGAATGCATTTAAATTTTTTAATTCGCCTCGTTTTGCTGTGCAGTGCTAACCCGAGCTATTCTTCTGCCAACAACATTGCTTTTTCTAGTCAGAGAAAGCAATTAAAACGTTTCGATTCTAGTTTCACGTGTGGCGATGCGATTTATGAAGTTCTGCTTTTTTCCTACGCATCACCTTATCGGTGTAGAAAATACGCTAACGTTAGTTGGAGTTGAGTTATCGATTATCCCAACTGTATCTGTTCGTATGCTCCAAAAAAGCTTACTGTTCTCGTTGTTTTTGTGACCGCATAAGTGACATACCGTGAAACCTCTATTTGATCGCCACACGGCCACAGCGCTCTATTTTTCAACCCTTATCTTCTTCTATTGTGGCGTTCTATTAGCGGTGGTGTTCAGTTAGGGCCCTTTCACACGGGCGACCACAGTCGCGCGACTTCAAAAAAGTGAAGACGCGCGACCAGACCATTGCATTGCTTTAAATGGAGCTTTTCACACGAGGTCGCGGTCGCGCATTTGGTCGCGCGACAGAAATCTTGGTCGCGTCATCACGCGACTTGTGGGCGACTAGCATTACAGGTGGTGTTTAATTAGAGGGTGGCGCTCTATTTTTCAATCCTTCTTCCGTGGTGGCGCTCTGATAAAGGCTTTACAGACGGTTATGGGATTTACGATAGCTGTTGGGGTTGTTAAAACAACAAACTTTAGCTGCACAATTACCTTGTACACGTGTGCAATTTATATGAGCTTCAGACCCACGGCTCTTGGTTTTAGTTTCTGCATCACAATTAAATTTTTCATGTCATAACTTAAAATAGTGATTATAACATCAAAAATATAATTCTGATGCAGAAACTATAAACAAGAACCGTGGGTCTGAAGCCCACACAAATTGGACATGTCACGTGTGGACAGGCTAAACATGGGCTGTAGGCGAAGGAAATCTGATCATTGCTTTTGGGCTCCCCCACTTAAGAAATGCTTCCGCCATCGCTGGTTCACCTACCGAAGGTGACTAAAAATCCCGCCTTTACATATTTGCGAAACAGTTTTGCCGTCCTGCAACCTTTCCACCACAATTCCATATACAAACAATTTTAATACGTAATAAAAACAAACAAAAAATAAATAATACAATCTAAAAACCAAAATTGGTACTAGAATTTAAAAATGCACTTAAACTATATAAGACAGACACGAAAATGCAATTGCAATAATTCATGGAAACTTTTATTCACCAATTGTTCATCTCCAATAACTCGTTGGTTCAACAACCGAAAGCACCACTGCCATGAATGGTAGAAATGAAACTCATAGTAATGTCAAGATGCTGGTTAAGCAAACAGAAAATAAAGAATATTTTTAAGATTGTTTTCATACGTCCCAGAACAAGTTAATAAATGAGAGTGAGAGGCGAAGGAGGATGCACGTAAGCTCCTTCAGGGAGTTTTCTTATTTTAGGTTTCTCCGAATATTTGCGATTGAACAATGCAGGATGTCGGAGCTCGTTAACTCGTTTTGGCATCGGTTTTGAAGTTGCTCTGTTCGACCACGGACCAGTTGTAATGGGAGAAGCTGCGTCACCAGGCGACTGACTGAGATGACCTGTGATAGTCTCTGGAACAAATGGCTTTGGTTCTGTATCGCTGTTTGGGATTTGTGGTTGAGCATTGTTCTGTTGTCCATTATCATTTTGATGACATTGGTAAATACTATTGCAGGCATTTGTATTCATATATTCGTTATTACCGTAACATTCAGCATACCCGCACTCATTTTCGTAGCAATAATCGTAATATTGTGCATACTGTTGGTATTGTTCGAGATTGGTTTTCAACCAGCAATTGTTGTCTTGCAAATGGTGGATTTTCCATTCTTGTTTTTTGCATTGAAGACTCATTTTACTCAATTTGCTGTTGATTTTTCGCCATTCTAAATCTTTCTCGTGAATCTCTTGTTTCAATGCCAAAATGGTGTTTCGTAGCTGATTTTGTTGTCTATGCAAGTTTGAATTATCCTTGTGCGTAGCTAACATCGTATCGCATAGACGGTCAATGCTGTTGTGAGCGACTTTGAGTTTTTCATTTTGTTGTTGATGCAGCTGTTTCATTTTCTCACTACATGGTTGATGCAATTTATTTATTTCTGCTTGTATTTTTGTTTCCAATCCAGTTGTGGATGTTTGACTGGAGTTATGTTGAACCGATGGTTTTTGTTTGAGATTGCTGTTTTCGTTTTTAAGTTTGGTGTTTTCGGTTTGCAGTTCAGTAATGTATTCGAGCAGTTGTGATATTTTATCGTGGTTTGCTTTGATTTGAAGTTCATGCTGTTTGTTGTTGAGTTGAATCCTCGCTTCCAATTTGGCGACCTTTTTATTTAAATCGGTTTCAGCGGGTTGTAATGTTTTCACCAACAGCTGAAAAAAAAAAAAAAAAACAACACTTTATAAAGTGTTTGGTTAAATTCAAGCGCAAGTAATTCGTTGCACAGGCTGTAGCCAGTTTTCATGAAATCATGATTGAAATTCATCCGAAGTCCAATCAGGAAAAATACAGCCAAAATAGTTCTCGTCGCTGGACGTTTGGATAACATAGACTCAGGTGTCATCATCAAACTAGATTTATGTTTTCGAAACTGCCAGTTACGAGATTTTCTTCGGCATTTTTCCCTTTTTGTAAGAAACGTTTTGGCTAGCTATAAAATTACATGAATTTTGAATAAATAGCAGAAGGGCTTATAATCGGATTTCAAAACGACTGCGCTCCATAGTAGCAAATTTTTGCATCCGCCAGAAATACCAGCAGTGATCCGTGAAATCCTCCAAATCTTTTTGAGTCAAGAGCATGGCAATTTCAAAGCTGAATTTTTACACCAATGAGGTTTTGTGCAACGAAAAACCGTCCTGTTTTGTTTTTCATGCAAGCTAACTGATACAGTAGCACGAATAACTGCGAACTCCGTCTTTGCAACAGAACTCGAAATATGAAACCACTCAGTTTGAACTCGATCTCGAAAATAGTTGATCGAGTGTGAATTTGAACACAAATCCATAAGAACTAAGCTTACTTGAAAATCGCAATGACTAGATACAATTTTGCTGAACTTGAACACGGAAAACCAAAATGAAAAACTCGAAGTTGAAAAATTCAGTAAACTCGATTGAAAGCGCGTCGAGTTCGCATCCCTATTAGAGTGTTAATATGCCACGTTCATTGTCTCAGTTTGCTTGTTTAGCGTTTTTACGGGTAGGTAAGTAAAGATAACTTTTTTAGTGAAAGGAAAATTTCCTTACTTCTACCGCTACATAGGATTCATTAAATGCCTGCAACAAGCTTGTCCGTAACAGTTTTAGTGCTTTTGATAGGCCTAAAGGATTCAGTGAAAAAAGTGGGCAAATTGTGCCTGACTCTCATTCAGCATAAGGTCGTCATGTTATCCAGGGATGGGCAAAGTGCGGCCCGCGAGACCAATTTGATGGGGCCCGCGGGCACTCGCGGAAATATACCCTCCTAACGTGAATCAAGGCAAAAACGACTGTTTTCTTTTTTCTGCAGCTCGGCGCTGAATGTCAGTCAAAACAAGACATCTGCACACGCAGGAGAGTATTTACGATGGGGGGGCATTGTGTTAGGGCCCCCCTTTTGACTCGGCCTCTTAGTAAAATTATCAAAATTTGACAAGGGACTGAAGTATGCCAAACTCTTTTGATGGTTTCTGTAGCTTATGGCCAGGAGCGGATCCAGCATGGTAGGATGAGGGGTATGCATCCTCCCACTAGCCATTTTCAAACATGCGTTTGATGTATACAGTTTTTCCATGATTTCGAACCTCTTGGATTGCGATAACCTAACGCCTCAACCACGCATGAGCGGAAAATGTGCGAACAAAATGCATCATATTTGGCGAAGCACTCAGAATTAGGGTCAAAAAATTTATACAAAATTCGCCTGAAAATTATTCAAAAAACACTAACATAGCCATTACAGCATGTACAGTAAATTTTCAAAATTTGTCCCGGAGGAGCATACACCCGGACCTCCCTAAAGCCTTTTCTTGTTTCTCAATCCGCTTCACATTAGTTTGCCCACAAAAAGAATACGCTTGAAAAAAATGTGGAAATTATGGCCCCCTCCCTTCTCGCTACGCCATTTCGCGGACGTGATGACGTTTTTTGTTCTTCACTTGACATTGAGTGAAATATTCGACATCTGCGAAGTGTTGACGTGCGGCCCTCGGCTTCAAACTTTTTTGGAATGCGGCGTTTCGTTTAAACATAATTGCCCACCCCCGATGTATGAAATGGGCCGATTGCCGTTACACCAATAACTTTTGCATGGTGTCTACAGTGCAAACATGATCGGCTAATCACTTTTTCCAGAATGGTGGATTTACTGCGACGCAAATGAGACATTTGTCGAGGACCCCTAGGGTTTTTTACATTTTTCGAATTCCAAAATCTCGCAATTAGTAGGCTGCAGCAGTGAATGGCCTGTACGTTATTTACTGTTCGATATTGCTTTTGACTGCTATACTTTGCATTAAATCACCAAATTAAACTTCAAATCGAAGTGACAATTTTCGCTTTATAATGCTTTCACAGCGTCAACAATCACGAATCAATAAAACGAAGTTAATCGCAATTACCTTAGCATTTAAACTGGAATCCATATCCTTCGATTTCTCAATATCGCACTTGATAGATTTGTTGACCACCATTATCAACTTAGGTTTGGTCGATGTATTCGATTCTTTGAAAGAGCTTTTGAAAATTTCTCAGTATATTTGTATGCAAAAAAATACACCTCCACTTCTCGACTCGTTTTTAATAGAAAAAATCACGAAATTTTCTGCTGCAACATTTGATTGAGATTGTGAACGACATAGTCAAAATTATTAAGTCATATACGCTATAATGAACATAGACTTAATCAGGTGGATTCATCAAATTTTATATTGCAAGCTGCATGAAAAACCCATAATGATATTGAAAGAAGGATAGTAAAAACTGAACAAAGATGTAAAAAATCGAAGATTAGTTCTGAATATTTGTCAGTCTATAGTAAACGTCGATACGTAATCAATCAATTGGGTAAGCTGTCAGAAACAAAGAACTTTGTAAGTGATCAAAGATTTTTGTGTTGGTGAAACTGCTTCCAGCACTGTCACGTAATCTAGTTTTCTCATGTGTTCTATAAACGAAATGGTCGCGAATTTTACATTTCATTATTATGAATATGAACGATTCATAATAACTCATAAAAAGGACTAGTGTCTTGGTAAAATTTGAACTAGGGGGGCTCCGTTATAACGCAAAACTTTTTGCCCACGCCCCACCACGGGCCGTGTGAAGACTGTTGCCCCTCCCCAGAAAAAGCTCCAGATGGGGCCCTTTGATATCTACGAGCATGTGGCCAGTTTCGCGCTTTTTCGACTCGGTAACTAACTTTCCTCAATAGCTGCATTATTTCCAGAGACCTATCCAGGAGTTTTTTCCAGGGGGGCGCCCCAAACTTTCATGCACGCAGTTCCTTTCGGTGTGTGGCAAAATCAGAGCAAATTCGAAGCTGAATAATAATCAATGATGACTCTAGGGGGGTCCGGGGGGCGAGCTCCACTGGAAACTTTTTGAAAATTCAATTGTTGTTTACGTTTTTTTCATCAACTTTTTGACGAACTTTACTTCAAAATTTATTGCCTCTCGTTCCGAGTCTAATACAACAATATTGTGAGGTTTTTACGAATACCCCCTCCCCCGACTGGGGGGACCGAACTTTGGAGATGCCTCGATACGGCGCTGCCCACCACGCTACAGAAACCATGCAGAAAGTATTACAGCTTATTTGCAATGTCTTAATTGACTTAATGGGAAGGATGCAGCTGTTTTGGGGAAGCAAGTCTTGATGTTTGACGAAACAACAGCTTTGAAAGTATGCGTTCAATCATTAAGTCACTGCAATAGTTGCTCAAGTCCCCCCTGCAAACTTCTTGCGCCGCCCAGTTTGAGATCCTCTGCTCGAAAGTCTAAACGTTCACAGGGACTTGGCCGATTTTAAGAACCCCCCTGGGCCCCCCTTACAAACAGTTTTTTAAAACCAAGTGGGCCGATCCCCTCCCCCCCCCACACACACACACCAAGCCAACCCTGTCCATAGGCCTATGCAACCAATTAAAGTGTTTTGTTTAAACTAAACGATTAAACGAGTCTTTTTTATCTTGAATATTTTAATGACTCATCTCATCACTATTACTGATTAACTAACTAACTTTTCTCGACCCCCTTATCCTTCCGGGGTCGCTGAGAGAGTTACACGAGTTGCCTCCAAACATCTCGATCCTCTTCGACGAAGTGTAAATGCTGTGGTGGCTGGTGGGATGCTAAGGCAAAACCAAATATGATCTTCAACGTAGTTCCGCCATCCAGTTCTGTGACGCCCTTTAGGCCCTCGACCAACCGGTGTTGAGCACAGAAGTTTTGTAGCTGTTGGTTCCAGGATCATTGGTGGGACATGGCCATACCAGCGCAGTTGCAGTCTTTCTGGTCGGGGAAGCAGCGGTTCGCGATGCTTAGAGATTCACAAATATCTGCACTTTCAACCTTGTCCATCAAGGTCAAACCGCAAACCCTTCGCAGGAATCCCATTATTGCAAGTTATTCATTTCTAGCTAATATATTTAAACAAAGTACCTTGCAGTGAACATTTTGCAGTGAGGTTTTTCGATAATATTATGTTTGTTTTGTCAAGGTTACCTAAACAATGGACGTTCAGGTATCTCCGCTTTTCTGCAACTAAATTGCATTTCTCGACTTCAATTCAATTCGATTGCAGAATTTGCTGCATTACTTCATTCATTGCGCGTGATACAATTAAAATCGACCAGAAAAAAAAACACTTTCATTGGAATTAACCCAGGGTTGGGAAAAATCGATTGTAATCGATATTCGATTGTGGTATTCTTTACTTTATATTCATCGAATGTACTGGAGCTTTACTTTTTGAATGAGTATCGAATATGGTCTTGTCTTTACTATTTTTTTCGGCGCAATTCGATATTCTATATTCGATTCTTTTTGTCCAGGTTACTTTATCTCACTCCAGTAACGTCAAAATAATCGTCGGTACGTCATTACCTTGTTTTGCTGATAATTTTTTCTTTTTTTAGGGCCAAATACAAGCATAGTTGCTTCGCATACACTATGTCCTTGGTTTGTCTGTAAGTTACCACAAGCATGTGAGGGCATCTCAAAAAATGCTTGGCGTACATGGCTAAATCCTCAGTGTAATATCGAATATCAATTACAGTATTCTTTGTTCTTTACTTTTAAACTACCATCGAAATCGATTATTTCTTTACTTTTTGGTGAACTATCGAATGTTGATTAACTATTTCTTTACTTTTTGGGTACCGATTCCCAGCCCTGAATAAACCCAGCAAGGAAACGAGGAACATTACCACAAGCTGAAACGATTATGTGCATACACAGACCTAAATACGCCATATCTTATTTTGGATATTTCTTTGGGCACATAATCAAGGCAGTGGAATAACAAAAGATTTTAAAAGGGGGGGGGGGGGGGGGGCATAAACGCAACTTTTTTCTTCAAGTGTAGTCATTTCGGTAGAGCTAATTTGGAGCAGATTGAGAAACAATAACCTACTGGCTCTAGGGGGTCCGGGGGCATGCTCCCCCGGAAACGTTTAATATATTACGCGCTGTTATGGCTATTTTAACGCTTTTTGCATATTTTTTAGGCAAGCGTTGTTTAAACATTCTAAGTAATCCAACATCACCAAATATGATGCATTTCGTTCGCACTTTTTCGCTTATGCGTGTTTAAGGCGTAAGGCTTAATATTTATGGAAAAAGTGTATTTATCAAAAAACATAGTTGAAAACGACTGATGAGGGGACACATAAAACCCCTCATCGCACCCCAATGATCCGCCCTGGCCATAAGCTACAAAAACCATCAATCAATTCTGGCACGTTTTAGTCACTGGCACCATTTGTTCCTTTTTACAAAAATGCAAAGTTAAAAGGGGGACATGGCACAATGGCCTCCTGATTCTAAATACGCTCTTGAATCAGGGTGATACAACATTAAGATCACGAGAGACGCATTATAGGAAAACTTCGTTGGCCGCAAACACTAAATCTTCTAAACTGATGAAGAAGGGCCTCGAAATGCTGTTTGAATGTTGCTGAAAATCTACCTAGACAGCACTACAGCGCATAGGTGGCGGAAGTGGGGGAAGGGGGGCTAGCCCTGGATGTGTTTGAAACTTAATAAGCCTATCATCGAAATTGAAACCCAGGAAAGAGCTCAAATCCAGACATGTTTTCTTTAGAATGTTGTTTGTGGGGCGAAGAGTACGGAAAAAGTGTGATCTTCTTATAGGCAAAATAAATTAATCTGAGGCTTGTTAATGTTAAGTTGAGCATTCAAACATATAAAAAGCAAACCAGCGATTGGTAGCATCTAAGTCCCAACTTCTTGATCGTGGCCCTTTCACCCCCAAATGGACCACAGAGCTTAGAGTGTTCTCTTGGCAGCCACGATGATAGGAATCATTATTGCATTGTAACAGACCGGGACTTTTAAACTTACACACTATAGGGACCACGTCTTTTGGTGGTACAGTCAATGGGGCCACGGCTCAGAAAAGATTGACAATCACTGATCTAAGCTTTCAGTGTGGAAAAAGCATGTTACAGTACGTTTTGAGACGAGGCGAGGTACAGCAGTTGTCGTAAGTGTCGTTTGTAGTAAACAATAGCAACTACACTCAAAACTAGGCCCCTCCACTAATGCATAGATATACCCTACTATCTGCACTGACTTTGCAGACAGCCATTTAAAAGAAATGCAGTAGTAGTGATTCTCTATGATCCAATGAAGTGTAGTAGTAGTAGTGTCTTTATTTCTGCACCGTCAAAATAAATAAAACACAGCAACATATGATTTCAAATACAAACGGACGCAGAAAAGGGAAGAAGCGACAAAACGATCAACGTTGTGACCAGTGGCGACCTCTAGCTTTTTATGGCTACTCGGGCTCGACATAAACAGTGTTAAAAAAACGGTAAAAAAAGCAATAAAAATAGCAACTTACACAACAGTTAAATTGTTGCAAAATACTTTCATTCATACATAAAGTTTAATCTTCTTAATTTGATGGCAAACTCATGCTGAGTTTGTTGTGTAGCTCTTTGTATCAGCTATCCATTGTGAGCCACAGAGGAACAGACATTTATGACCAAACAAAAAGCCTGCATTTACTACATGGCAGCATGATGGCAGGCGTCTTACAAAATCTTTTTTCTATTCCTCTCTTCAATTGTAGCTCGGGCTATTTTATGAGGCGCCAACTGTTCACTCTATTTGCAGTATGTTTTTTGTATATTTATACCAACGCAAAAACATACAACCGAACGCAAAAGCAAATAAGCAAACGCAAATTTAAATGATCAAACGCAAAAAATAAACAGTCAAACGCAAAATAAAGAATCAAACGCAAAAATAAAGAATCAACGCAAAAACAAATAATCAAACGCAAAAATAAACACTCACACGCAAAAATAAACAATCAAAACGTTTGTGTATTGGTTCTGTCCTCATTTTTTTTCCTTCGAAAAGGCAAACGCAAAAATAAATAGTCAAACGCAAAATAAATAACCAAAGAGATTGTACAGTTTTGTATATTTAATGCTTGGTTGGTCAATGGCCACGTGGTTTAGTTTATGTCGTGTTGCCATTTTTTTTGTTTAGTTTACAACCGTCACGCAGTGTATCTATGTTGCTAACAGTGGAAACACTTTTTGTGCTCCGTCAGAGTCCGAAACAAAAATCAGAGCTTAGACGCTGTGTTGCCATTATATATTTTTGTTTTTAAATTTTTTTTTGAAATTTACAAGGAGTTTCTAGTGTATTTGATTGCTGAATTAATTTGTCAATAAATGAGAAAAGTGAGAAGTTTTGGTGTGGGGTAAATGATAAAGTGACTATGCGGAGTACGGGGGGATGGAGTATGGGGAAAAATGAGGAAGAATAAAGAATTTGGGGGAGTTTGGAGGAGTATGGATGTGGGGTAATTGGGAAATTTTTAGTAGTTTGGGGAGTTGGGTCAAGTATGGGGGGAATATGGAAGGAGTGAGGGAAGTGTGGAAGGAGATGTGGAGAAGTGTGGGGGGAGGAAAGGGGAGATATAGGGGAGGTGATGGAAATGTGGAGGGAGGTGGAGAAAATGGGTAGAAGATCCCATATCTCCTACATCTCCCCTCACTTCTCCCACACTCCAACACACTTCCCCACATCTCCCCCACACCTCTTTTCACACCTCC